>OV725078.1:42402484-42882484 GCA_928085145.1 Nezara viridula
AAATATATTGGGCCAATGCTATTTAAAAGAATTGTTTTTGCTGAGGCCTTGTCCAATGATAATAAGCCTTTAAGAGCAAGAAAGTTGTCAAACCTTTCTTTGTATTGTCGAAAGGTTTCCGCGTTTTTATCAAAAGTATCGAATTTACTTAAATTGTGTTAAGGAAGTGTTGAAAGAGTTTCGATTCAAGGACAAGAATTTTTCTAACATATCGGAGAATTGCTGTTGATGAAGTTACAAAAACTGGGTGAATTGAGTAGTGTCCATTGTTCCTTGTTGACAATAAAATTTGAGACTAAAATATAAGCTTTCTCTGTCTTTATTCTTGTCGCCACTTTGTTACGTCCAGATTGGTGATTAATGAGTAAAACACAGCTTACTTATAAACTTATTTATTGAAGAAAACAATACACTATTAATTACACTTTAATATCGTGACTATAACAACTGAACAAACTAGGAAGGTAACAAATAAGTTAAGGATCACTAATAATCGATACTACGATCGAGACACAACAGCACACAATAACAATACTGGCATAACGGAGGCAGCTGTGACCTTTCTGTGACACCTTAATAAGGTGTGAGTATGTGAGTGCTGTGTGGCCAATCCTCTAGCGGGCCAGGGCGATTTCCTCCGAGCGGCTGCAGTAGTCCATGGCTTCACCACCTTTTTCGTATGTACCTTACTAGGAGGTTTTTCCTCCCATGTCGCCTGCCATCTAACTGACAGCTCTATTTTGAGAGGTCTACTGAGTTCTGATGGGGTGAGAACGACGGTAGCTCAGCCAGGGTGTGCGAGTGCCTCTCTGGCAGCTTGATCGGCGAGCTCGTTGCCTATAATACAAATGTGGCACGGAATCAAAATAAAATAGACGGATCTACCCTGGTATAAGAGTGTGGACAGATATGTTTGGATTTTAATAAAAACTGGATATTCCGGATACATTTGTTTTATACATTTTAATGCCCCTAGAGAATCCAACAATATGACAAAAGTCTTTTGAACTATTGAATTGCAGAGATGGACGGCTGAGACTATTGCAAATAGTTCGGCTGTGTAAAAAGAGCTTAATTTATTTAGTTTAAATGTAAGCGTTGAATGACAAGTATAATAGAATTTGGATTCACCGGTATAAATTAAAAAATGTTCCGGAATGTTTTCATGGAGCTGAGATAATATTTCTTTATATTTGGAAGACGTGGTATTATTTAAAGGAATATGGAAGAGGTTTAATATAGAAGTCATTTTATTTTTATCTAATAATATTTTTTATATCGCAGCATTTTATTGTATATATCTGTGTTTATCGTTAGTATTTTTTGTAGATGTTTATATTTTCCTTTGTATTTTTTTTTTTTTTTTATATATTTGTATTTTATTAGTATCTTTAGATATTAGTATATTAGAGTTCACAAAATATGTTCCTTAGTGTGGCAGGTTAGTATCATACAAATATATACAAAATGCCTAGCAAATTATAAGCACATAATATATATATATATATATATATATATATATATATGTGTGTGTGTGTGTGTTTCACCTCAAAATACCTTCGGGTAAAAAGAGGTAAGCATACTGTAAGTATATGTATACTTTTGTGTATACATATACAGTAAATTGTATGGTTTCCTTATGGAGGGTAAGAAAAAAAAAAAAAAAAAAAGTGTGTGTGTGTGTGTGTGTGTGTGTGTGTGTGTGTGTTTGTGTATGCTTATAATTTGCTAGGCATTTTGTATATATTTGTATGATACTAACCTGCCACACTAAGATACATATTTTGTAAACTAGAATAAAATTATTTTTCATTTTAAAAAAAATATTTTTTTTAGATGGTTTAAAGGTACAGGGCGAATTTTCTGCTTCCGGTTTTAGTAATGGAGTCTTCTTGAGTATTGAAATAACTTTAGAAAATCTTTCTGCCAAAGGTGGTGTTGAACTTGGTTTCTGTCGGAAAATTGTTGAAAATTTGAGTTCGAAAATGTATTTATAGGTCGGATGGTCTGTTTGTACAAATAAGTTGGAAAAGTAACTAAAAACTCTTCTAAATACTAGGGAAGATAAACTTACTTCCGACCAGATACTGATTGTGGGACGAGTTCTGAATGTACCGGTCGCAATCCGGATTCCGGCATGTTGGACTGGGTCATGTTTTGAAAGGGTTCGCTGTCGAGCAGAGCCGTAAATAAAAGACCCGTAATCCAATTTTGAACAGACCAACGCCCAATATAGTTTTGATACGGTGAACAGTCCGAATTCCAAGGTGTACCAATAAGAAACCGCAAAATATATAATTTTAATTTCGCGGTCGATCTTAATGTCGATATGTACGGTTCCCAACTCAATTTTTGATCGAATGTAATTCATAAGCATTTTTGTTGACTTTTGTAGAGTATAGGTGAATTTCCTAGACGTCATTCGGGAGGAGAAAAAGTGTTTCTCTTTCAACTAAAGTGGATGCATACGGTATTCTCTACGGAAATTTGGAGACCTATGTTAATGGACCAGTTTTTGATTATGTTAATGTTGTATTGTAATATATTCTGAACACTGCAATTGTTCTCAGACCGGCACACAGTTACTAGGTCATATGCAAAAAGTAAGGGTTTAACGTCTCTTGGTAAACTGAGTCCCAGGACATTTATCGCTAGTGAAAATAATGTTGGGCTTAGGACACAACCCTGAGGGAAGCCACTGGTTTGCTCATGTTTCTGGGATAGTTCACATCCTATTCCATTCCTAAATTCGATACATTAATAGCATACAGTAAATTTGAAACCTACATTTTTTTTTTTTTGTTCTCCTCTACCTGGCCATTTCATAGCCTATAAGGGATTTCCCCGGCCCGGAGGGCGAGGGCGGGGAATTTAAAATCCTCTCCGGCACCGGGACGCGAACTCGTACTTATTTTTGTCTCTCAAAACTTCATATATCTGGTTGCCGGGCATCTCGCGGCGCTGTGTACACGCTTTAGCCCATTCGGCCACCCCACCCCCAATTTGAAACCTACATGTATAGTGACTGCTAAAACTTGAATGTGGGAATTAATTGGGATTTGTTCAGAATATACGGATTTATGAAGGGCAATTAAAACCCCCTGTTAACTATGACTAGGGTTAGTACCATTCGTACGATATATTTCAAAAAAATATTTCGTGACTTTCTCATGTAATGAGAGATGTGCCTCATGAAGAGCTATACAAATTGGGCTTTGTGTCATTTATGAGAATTTTTAAATCATTAAAATGAGTTTTTATACAATGAAACTGTAATTCATTGGTTTAGAAACATTTAATATATAAATGAAAAAAAATAACAAAATGACAAGAAATATTTACCTATTTTAGAATAAAACCACATAAGCAATGATTATATTGAATTTTAGTATAATGATGTAAATGTTTTATTGATAAATGATAACGTATGTAAACTATAAATGAAAAAATATGGAGAGGGAAAAAGGAAGAGAGATTTAATTATTTTGTTAAATATCTTATTATAATGGATTATTACATAAATTATTAATCTAGACAACTTTAATTGTGTAACTAGGTCTATTTCTGCCTATGGCAAAATGAACATGTGCACTATATGATTATATAGTGTGTATATGAAGAGATTTATTAATAAAGAAAATTCCAGAAGATAAAAAATAAAGAGAAAAATAAATAAATAAATATGACAATAGATTTTTTTAAAAGGAAATTTCTTTATTAAGATATATTACAATCTGTTACATTTAAGGACAATAGTAATAGTGATAAAGAGTAGCACATTCATGCTATGCGCAATAAATAAACAGCAATACAATAATACTAAAAGTAAATTTATATATACTAAACCTAACAAAAATAAACTAATCTAACAAAATAACTACTGAAATACACACATGTTTTTATATTTACAATATTCATTCACTCAAGGTCTCCGAGCCAAGCCTTTCCCCTCACTCGTGGAGGAAAGGCAGGACTCTAGGAGATCCCAGCGTCTTTCACTCAGCCGCATCACTGGTATTACCAATGGAGGCTGAGCAGAGACACTATAACCAGACATACATGGCTTGAGTGGAGAATCTGGCCATTGCCAGAACTCCAATATATTCTTACAACAGGTCTCTGGGCCACTGCCGCTTCAACCTTCGAGGAGGATTGTAGGGATGAGTAGAGCTAGAGAGGGATTGTGCAATTGGATTTGGATGATATGTAAGGTTTTGATGGAATTTGGAAAATTCCTTGAAAGGGATTTGGTTGGTTTCATAGAACGAAGCATCAACTATGGTTTGAAGGACTTTGGACTGAAAGGATTGAATACGTTTGATGTTAGAAAATTTTGCTGTTCCCCAAAGCTCCAGTCCGTTGGTCCGAATATGTTTCAGTATTGTCTTGTAGATCAGTAGTTTGTTGTCAATTGAAAGTTGAGATTTTCTGTTCAATAGTCTATATAGCTGGCCATATCGTCGGTTCTTGTCATTTGAGTAAAGTATGTTGGTTCAATGTCAGTCTTCGGTCTAAGAGAAAGCCAAGATACCGGACTGTGTCTTAGTAAGGAAGCTGGATGGAATTAAAGTGTACTGGTGGGCAGGAATTGCGTCGGAGAGTAAAGGTAATATGTTTGCATTTCGACTCATTCACTGTAATGCGCCATTCATCACACTAGGGCTCAATCAGGGAGCCCTGTAGATGTGTCTTTGTAGATTTAAGAATACTATTTCAGGATCTGAGTTGGATAATACGATTGCGATGTAAACAGCAAATGTTGCAAGGAAGGTATCGGAATGAGTAGGGATGTCAGCGGTAAAAAGGATGTAAAGCATGGGACAGAAGACATTGCCCTGGGTAGCACTGGCTTTGATTGAATAAATATCGGAAAAAAGGCATTCCGCAGCGTACCCGAAAGGAGCGGCCAGAGAGATAGGATCGAAGGATTACGTATAAGGACTGAGAGAGATGGATTTTAAGCTTGTAGAGCAGCCCAGGGAGCCATACCCGCTCAAAAGCCTGTGCTATGTCCAGAAATGCACCCAGCAGTATTTCTTGTTTTATAGGGCTGCTGATATATGAACCACGACTCGAAGTCCTTGTTGAACAGTGGAATGTTTTGAGCGAAAACCAAACTGATTGGGAAGGAAGATTTTGGGATTCTGTGAGGTGTAGGAGTCGTTTCAAAAGGATTGTTTCAAAGATTTTTGATGGGATTGGGAATAAGCTAATTGGTATATAGGATATCGAGGTGTTGGGAGGTTTGCCTGGTCTTGGAAAAAGGATAATGGTGGAGTGTTCCCATAATAGAGCAGAGTGGGCAGTACATAGACTGCAATTGTAGATATATATATAAGGAATATGAATGCTTTGGATGGGAATTGTCCAAGGATCTGGGGGGTAAAAAGATCATATCCAGAAGATATATGGGGGATTAGTTTTTGTAATTGTAATTTCACTTGGTAAGGTTGAATCGCTTTGGGGGGAAGGGAGAGTGAGATAGGCGATGTAAGGGATTTATCGACTGTTACGGTGTGGGTAGGATGTTATTCTGGATGGTGAATAAATTTATTGGAGAGATGTTTGGCGAACTCTTCGGCTTTATCGGCCGTCATCTCGTCGGAGTGGATGGAAAATTTGGCGAGGGCTTAGGATTTTCGATTTAGTTTTCCAAAGAGAATTGTCAAGAGCATAGAGGGAGGATAGGCAGGAGTTAAAGGATTATGATATGAAGGTGGTTTATTCCAGTTTTAATTTTTGCAGTCGTCGTAAACCAATGACTAGCTGCCCTATAGTACCCTTTAATAACACTCCACTTATTCCTGTAGAACAAATCCGATACCTTGGACTCCAGCTGGACAAACGTCTCACTTGGAATCCCGTTACAAGACTGAAACGACAAGAAACTGCTCGACGTTTCCGCTTACTCCAACACTTACTGGACAAACGCTGAAAACTTCCCATTAATTACAAACGACTCATATACATGACTATAATAAGACCTATTTGGACTTATGGAGTTGAACTATGGGGCTCCACTAAACCATCAAATTCCTCTCGTATCCAATCTTTACAATCCAAAATCCTTCGTAAAATCCTCAATGCTCCTTACTTTGTCACAAATAAAATAATCCATAAAGACCTCAATGTGCCATATGTTTCCGATTTAGCAGAATCCAGATACCTATCCTTCCATAATAAACTTCATAACCATCCTAACCCTCTTGTTTCTAACCTTGCTTCCTATTCAATTCCTGATAACCCTCTGAGGCGTCTGAAAAGGAGATGGCCACGAGATCTCCTAATATAGACATATTATTAGAGTGCTACCAATGGGTAGTTTCTCAACATGTGTTTCATGTCATTATATCCATGTGCGAATTAACTTTTTTTTTTTTTAATCTGTTTATTGAATAATAATACAATCAGCCACTGCTGGAGGGCTATAAGCATTAGGGCTACAAGTTCTCATTCATACAATATATACAAATAATAAAGAAATAAATATAAATATAATAAGTAAATAAATAATACTGGTGAAGAAGTTAAATAAAAATAAAATAAAATAAAAATTTCTAATCACAATCATACCTATATACAATATATACATTCGCCCAAGAATCTCCGAGCCAGGCTTTTTCCCCCATACGTGGAAGGCGAAGCAAGACTCCGGGAGATCCCAGCGCCACTTTTCCAGCCGCATCACTAGTATTAGAAGCCAATGGAGACTGAAAGAGGGCACTACAGCCACAGACGCTCAGGACATGAGTGGAGAAGCTGGCCATTGCCAGGACTCCAAAGGCATATTTACAAAAGATCTCGAGGCCACTGCCGTTTCAACCTTCGAGGGGGATGGTATGGATGTTCGGAGCTGGATAGGGATTGCGCTAGAGGATTGGGATGATGAATGAGGTTCTGGTGAAAGTTGGAGAATCTGGATGGGATGATGTCATGGACATATGGGATGTTAAGGTCATGGTGTAGGGTCTTGTTCGTGACATAATATGGAGCATTGACTATTGTTCGAAGGACTTTGGACTGGAAGGATTGGATGCGTTTGATATTCGATGATTTAGTTGTCCCCCACAGTTCAAGTCCGTAGGTCCAGATAGGTTTCAGTATGGTCTTGTAGATTAATAATTTGTTTTCTGTTGAGAGATGAGATGTTCTGTTTAGTAGTCTATATAGCTGACCAAATCGTCGGTTAAGCTCTTGTCTTTTAAGTCTGGTATGTGGGTTCCAAGTCAGTCTTTTGTCCAAAAGGAAGCCAAGGTATCGGACTGTGTCTGAGTAGGGAAGAGGAATTGAATTAAAAAGGATTGGTGGACAGGATCTGCGTCGAAGAGTGAAAGTTACATGCTTGCATTTTGATTCATTAATTTTGATGCGCCAGTTGTTGCACCACTGCTCAATGAAGGAAAGGTGTCTTTGCAGGTTCTGAGACGCTATTAGAGGATCCGAGTGAGAGGATAGGATGGCAGTATCATCAGCAAATGTTGCTAGGAAGGTATCAGGACTTGAAGGGATGTCAGCGGTGAAAAGGATGTAGAGAACTGGGCCCAAGACACTGCCTTGTGGAACACCAGCCTCAATTGGATAATGTTTGGAGAGTTCAGTGCCGCAGCGGACTTGAAAGGAGCGATTTGAAAGGTAGGATTTGAGGACTAGGTACAAGGGTTGAGGTAAATGGGTTTTGAGTTTGAAAAGCAAGCCATCGTGCCACACCCGGTCGAAAGCTTGAGCTACGTCCAGAAAGGCACCAGTGCAATATTGCTTGTTTTCAAGTGCAGAGGATATGTGGTCGACAACGCGAAGGCCTTGTTGGACAGTGGAGTGTCTTGAGCGGAATCCAAACTGATGGGGAGGGATATTGTGGGATTCGAGTATGGGTAGGATGCGTTTGAGAAGGATTTTCTCAAAGATTTTGGAAAGGATCGGAAGTAGGCTTATCGGTCTATAGGATGATGTATAATTAACAGGTTTACCTGGTTTAGGAAAGAGGATAATTATGGAGTGTTTCCACACCAGAGGAAAGTGGGTTGTGCGGAGGATACAGTTGAATAGGTATGTAAGGAATATAATTGCTTTTTTGGGAAGTTGTCTGAGGATCTGGGAAGTAAGGAGATCGTGTCCTGGAGATTTGCGAGGTTTTAGGTTCTTTAAAAGGAATTTGACCTCAGAGGGGTTGACGGCTGTAGGAGGTAAGGAGAGAGGAATCGGTGAAGAGAGGAACTCTTTAACTTCAGCAGTATGGGAGGGATGGAGTTCAGGATGAGGAGTGAATGTGTACGATAGATGTTTAGCAAACTCTTCTGCTCTATTCTCATCTGACGAAGCCCAGGAACCATCATCACGGCGGAGGGGGTGGGAAATGGATTGGAATTTAAGGATTTTTTTAGTTACATTCCAGATGGAGTTATCACTTGCAGATAGTGAGGAAAGATAGGAATTATAGGATTGGGATCTAAACGTGGCCAGTTTTTGTTTTACTTGCTTGGAATAATAGTTATATGATTTCCGATCATCAGGATGCCTGGTTCTTTGCCAGATAGCCCTAGAGCATCGTTTTCTATTAATAAGGT
Organism: Nezara viridula; assembly: GCA_928085145.1. Taxonomy (NCBI): domain Eukaryota; kingdom Metazoa; phylum Arthropoda; class Insecta; order Hemiptera; family Pentatomidae; genus Nezara; species Nezara viridula. The sequence continues at coordinate 42,411,049 of OV725078.1, forward strand.
CCAGTAGGTCTTGGGGTAGAGGATTTGTTTTGCGGTATTTTTTAGAAGGATCAGGTGAAGATGCAGTCCAAACTGCTTGTTGGATCAACGTAGTCATGGAATGTACTGCTTCATCTAGGTCTGTAGGTGTTTTTAAGGAAACTCTGAGGTCAATATTATCATCCAGCATTTGACGGAAGAGGTTCCAATTAACTGGCCCCCTGATAAATGAAGGTGGAGGTGGTTTGGGAATTGGTGATGTGGAAACCGTTAGGATTAGGGGACTATGGTCTGAGGAGAGATCATCAAGTCTTGAGATGCAATAATTAAGGGACCCTAGACCTTTGTGGATGAAAAAATCTAGGAGATCGGGATTGCGGTTAGGATCTGTTGGCCAGTATGTGGGAGAATTGGGTGAGAGGATGTTGCTGTGATGGGAATTAAGTGCAGCTAGCAATGTTCGTCCTCGGGAATTTGTGGTTCTGGCTCCCCATTGCTGGTGTTTAGCATTTAAATCTGCACCTAGAAGGAAGTGGTGTCCTAAGGAGTTAAGGAAGGAAGTTAATTGGGATTCTGAGATGGGTATTTTAGGCGGGGAGTATGCTGCGACTACTGTTATTGGGTAAAGGGAAGTTTGGATTATCACGGCAGTGGATTGTAGGAAATTATGGGTTGGCAAAGGGAATAGATGATGGGAAACGGATCTATGGATAATTATGGCAGTGCCACCATGTGCTGTTCCATCAGGATGGTCGGTTCGATAAATATTGTAGCCGGGAACGTTGATTTGTCGTTTGTTGGTTAGTCGAGTTTCAGTTATTAGTGCTATGTCGATGTTTTTGTCATGTAATAAGATTGTCAGTTCGTTGATGTGGTTCCGAATACCATTCGCATTCCAAAGGAGAATGGAGAGGAATTTGGTTGATGACATTTATGGATTTCTTGGCAGTGGAATGAGGTTGGATATAACATTGGTAAGTAGCGAAATAAGAGGGGTAATGAGAGATCTAAATTCGGAAAGGAAAGATGTCAGTAGGCTTGTGAGGTCAGTGGAATTGGAAGGAGGAGGAATGAATGTATGAGTATTTAACCTACGTTCGGGGATGGAGGGATATGGGTCTTGAGGTTGATGTGTGAATTCTTGAGGTTTAGGTTCTTGTGGCAGGGCCTGAGATTGAGAGTTTACAGTGTCTCCTTTGAACATCTGAGCATAGGACACTCTTCCGTTCACTATTCTAGAGGGTTGTCTTGGTGGCCTGGATGTCCCTTCTTCTCTAGGCGTTGCGTACATTCGTGTTTTTAAATTTTTGTATGTTTGACAACCCTTGTAGTTGGCTGGGTGTCCTTGGTGGCATAAAGCGCATACTGCAGGTGAAGTTCTTGACTTCCTACAGTCCTCTGTTTTGTGTTGCTCACCACACCTCACACATCTAGGAATGTGATGACAATACCGTTTCGTATGGCCATAAGCCTGGCAGTTATGGCATTGAACGATGTCGCGCTTGCTGTAGGGCTTTTCTACAACAACGCTTGTATAATAAAGGCGTGTGATCTTGTAGATGTTTTCGACATCGGGTGTTCGGTCAAGGTCAACGAAGAATAGTGGAAGAGGTATTTTATTTTTTATTCCAGGCTGTTCTTTATCCTCCTTGAATATGTTCACTATCTGTCGAACATGGAATCCCATACCCATGAGCTCTTCTTTTATAGCATCTGTTGGCGTAGATGGGTGCAGTCTTCTGATAACGACCCTGAGCGCTCTCTCTTGACGCAGTTGATACGTGTGGTAATCAGCCTTGGTGTCAGATAAATATTTTATCATTTTTCTGTAAGTTTCTGGAGTGTCGGGCATTAATTTAGTGTCATTGGTGCGGCTTTGGCATAAATATTTTCCTGAACCTACTAGATTATTCAATTGATGACACATCAATTGAAAGTTTTTAATATTTCTAACAAATATTGGTGGGGGTTTAGGTTCTCTGGGGGTTGATGCTGCTTCCATTTGTTCGTTATTTATATTTGAAAGCACTTCAAATGGATTCGAAGTGAAAAACGGCGATTCTTCGCCCATAGCTTGAGTTGTCTCACAATTGTTAGGTTGTTGTGAGGAGCCAGGTTGGGGTTCAACTTCTTCTATGGAGCTCCCTGGTGTGGCTGGTGGAGTGTTTCTTTTTGAATGCCTTGTCTTTTTTTTAATGGGAGAACTAATTGTAGTATCGAGGCTCCTGGACCTAGTGTTTTTGCCCTTACTCGACATTAGCATGTGATAATATCGCATTTCATAATAATTTTTTAAAAGAAAAATTGATAAAAGTGAGGCGATGAAAAAAATAAATTTTTATTGAAGACGAAAATATAGACGCGCGCTTGGAGAACGCAGGTCTGCTTCCGACGAAGGGCTCCAGCCCACTAGTCAGATTAACGATGTGTATTATGGCTGGCCGTTATCTAACTAACCTAAGGTCTATTTACACTGTTCACTCTTGTGTTGTAAATAAGTGATTACTCACCTTATTTTTTTGTCCAGTATCAAACGTAATTGTTAATGTAACTGATAACACTAATTGTTCACATTAAGCTTGTATACTGCCACTGATAATTGAAATTTTTTAAGAGACGAACTGACGTATGTTTAACTAGGGCCAACGCATGCGCAGAACTGCGAATTAACTAGATGTATTTTTTGTATACAGTTGTAAATATTATATAAATAAATAAAAAATTATTGCAGTGATAATTATAGGAGCTGCGGTCGGTAGAATGTCGAGTAAGTTGCCATATTAATCTGGTACGGCATTTGGTGTGGATTAGGTCAAGGAAGTGTTGGGGTGGAATGGTGTCTTTTGGAATTCTGGAGGAGTCTTTTGGGAAGGAGGCAGTTCAGGCGGCTTGTTGAATTGTGGTAGTAAAGGAATTTACAGCACTATCTAGGTCATCGAAAGTTTTTAAGGATGTATTGAGATCAATTTTATCGGAGAGAAATTGGCCAAAAGGTTCTAGTTAACTGGAGCCCTAACAAATGACGACGGAGAAGGTTTGGGAATGGGTTAATGTGAAACATTAAGAATTAGAAGACTATTGTTAGAGGTTCATTTAGATGTGTAATGGAACAATTGAGGGGACATGAGCCGCTGTGGATAAAGAAATCAAGGATATCAGAACGGTTAGGATCTGTGAGCCAGTAGGAGAGTTGAGGAAAGGAGGTGAAAACGTTGGGAATTGAGTGCAGACAGCATTGGATTTAACGATTGGTTATTGTTATAGCCACAAAACGTGTAGGTAATCAGCGCCTTATCCATAAAATATTTAGCTGGTAGGTTTAATGGAAAATATATATATATATATATATATATATATATATATATATATTATATATATATATATATATATATATATATATATATATATATATAGATATATATATATATATATATATATATATAGATATGTACAAAGTAATAATAATAAATAAATAATGAAAATAAATAAATTAAATAAAAAATAAGTAAAATAGTAATAATGATAAATAAATATAATGAGGGGGGAAAAAGATTATATATATATATTCTCCTTAATCTGCCGTGAGAGATGTGATGGTGTTATCAGGGTCCTACCGCGACCTGTGAGCGAAACTGCTTCTTTCGCTGCTTTATCGACCATTTCATTGCCTTTTATACCAGCATGTCTAGGTATCCACATGTAGTTAGCAGATTTTCCGTTATCAGTCTTAAATTTTCCTATTTCAAGTATTTGTTGCATTCCTGGATGATCGGAATACATGTTTGCTAAACATTTAAGGAATCTGAAGCAATTACTGTAGTTTTATCAGGCAATGTATATGAATAATCTAGGGCCATAGCAATGGCATTTACCTCTCCAGAATATACACTACTTAATGGATGTAACTTCAGATTTAGACCAGTTAGTGAAAATTAAATCATGTTCCGGTAATGCCTGAATTAATTTTTGAAATTTATTTCTGAAATCTGATGCTACTGTTTTTTCTTTGTCAAATTTAGTTAGTTGTAGATTTATTTGAGATTGTATATATGTCCAGGGAGGTTTTTTATTTACCGTAATTAATTCTAGCTGTTGAACTATGAAGAATACTCTCTCTGCTAATGGTAGGGTAGCATTTGGCTTCTGTTGGAATGTTGAAGAAAATTTCGGCCACCAGAATTCGAGAACTCTATTGTTGGTGCTTGATAACTCTGCACCAAAGATGAAGTGATGTCCTAAGGAATCTAGGAGAGAACTGAATTGGGCATTGGATATGGATCGGTTAGGAGGGCAATACGCTGACGTTAGGTGAACTGGAAAGGAGAAGCTTTTAATTACGATAGCGGTGGACTGTAGGAAATCGTGTGTAGGTAATGGGAGTAGGTGATGGGAGAGGGATTGGTATGCAATGACAGCAGTACAAGCATGTGCTCTTCCCTCTGGGTGGTCAGTACGATATGTCAGGTATTGTGGTATTTTGAAGTGCTGTTTAGTGGTTAGTCGAGTTTCAGTAATTAGTGCCAAGTGAATGTTCTTGTCAAGTAATAAAGCAGATAGTTGGTCTGTATGATTTTAAACACCATTTGCATTCCAAATAAGAATGGGTATAGGTTTGTTGGAAGTCATTTAAGGATTTTTCTGGGGAGGGACCTGTCACTGATGATAATATTTCATAAGTTTTTTTTTTGTTGCTACTTTATTTTAAATCTGTTTCCGTGTCCTCGAACCAAAGCCAGGCATTAGTTATATTTATCATATACGTACAATGAACGTGCCGCATAATGATATTTCAAACAAGCGGCGCCCTTTTAGTTAATGCTGAAACTGGATATACGGAAGACAATGCCCTGCTTGTGTTGAGTAATTCGGATAAAATCATATCTAAGCCGCTCTTCCAAGCATGCGGTACCCTTATATATTTTTTTATATACACGCAAACCTCAGTGTATCATTTATTTATTTATTTTCTGCTTTAAATGTTCTATTAAAATTGAAAACTTAATGTGGCCCCCCAAAAAAAAATTCTGATGGCTCAACTTCCGCCATACAATCCCTCTGTGGCCACATTTGGTTATTATCTGGTTATTACCGCCGCGTAACAGGTATTGAGATACGTCGACAAATATTAATTGCCAAGCGCCTCTATTGTTAACGGTGGCAACTATTGTTTGTTAATTATTGATCTAGACATCTCAATAAATGTTTTCGAACAATTTTCAAAGAATGGATGGAATCGAATAATTTGCAGTAGAGGGAATGTACAGAATTACCACGGAATTTCCAAAATTACCTACGATGGGAAATGGTTCCCGATGAAAAAAATAATTTTTTTTTTTTGCTCAATTGACGTATATCTGTCCTTAAAAAAGTTGAAAATTATTTTAGTGGACATCAACAAAGATTTTATAACAATCTTCAATGAAACCTGAAATTATTGGTTAGCCAAATCCAGCCTCTATCGTACATATTTTTCAATACTTTAATTAAATGCAACATGTGATGTACAATTCAACAACAAGAAAATCTGGCCATGGATATCTTCGACCTGATTGGGTATTGGTAGTTTTAATCCAGAGAAGAACGAAAAGTGTCATGCCCATTTGGTACCATTGTATATAGTCCGTTATGAAGAAACTTTTCAATCAAAATCTTTTTTTTATTTATTTCTTTATTGATTAATACAACAATCTGTCTCTTGGACAGATCAATCAAAATCTAAATAGAAAACTAAAGAACATTAAGGACGCGTGGCACTCGTTCATAATCTGTAAGTATCCAAAATAATATGTTCGTATATTTAGTGCATCCCCGAGACAATTCATGAAAAGAAGTTATAAAGATAAGAAAATTGTTTTGGAGGGCTAACTCACCACGTATACATCCTATCGGTTTTCAACTTATCTAAACGTTCCTAAGTCTGTTTTGAATGCTATTATTTGAAATGTCATTAAATTTCTGACAAAATTGTCAAAAATCATCTGAATCAGACCGGTTTTAGCAAAGTTACAATATATTATTTTTTATAAACTGATATTAATGGTGGTTCACTTGCCCGTGCACCGTTTGGTTCATCAAAGAAATCGAATCCTAATGATTTTACTGATTGGTTTTTAGAAAAATGGATCTAATTAAATTTTTTTTTCTAATGGGCACATTAAAATTGTATTTTTTTAAATAGATAGGAAATTCACGTAAGTGGACACACTCGATTATTCGTTAAAATCATTGGTAACAATATATAAATTGTCTTTATTCTACAACTTCCATTTCCTCTACTACATTCCATACAATCGGAGGGATGGAGGAGGATTATCACTTTCTTTCTTAATTTTTAATTTTATTCATTTAGTTGGATTATACTATATTTACTATACTATGTTTATGTCAGTAAAACATCTAAATGTACTTATTTTTTAGCGTTTTTTTCTAAGATTTAAAGTAACATATTAAATAAATATTGATAAGCTGATAGGCAACTGCAAGACTCTTGCGCAAGACCAAGACCAAGACCAGTACCGAGAGCAAGGACCAAGACCAAGGTTTGTTGATGCAAGACCAAGACCAAGGTTTGTTGATGCAAGACCAAGACCAAGGTTTGTTGACGCAAGACAACCTCGGTCTCGTCTTGGTCTTGCGTATGGGCAACACGGCTAGGATATCTCCTCTTCTTTTTAGTTCTTATATTAACGACATCTATAAATCAATCCTTCTCTGCTCCCATCACCTCTATGGCGATGATTCCCAAATTTACCTTTTCTGAATGCAGAGTTGCATGATGCGTTTGCCAAAATTCAAGAAGACATGAATCGGATCAGTGCCTGGGCAAACTTAAATGAATTAAGATTAAACAATGTCAAACCTCAAACCATTGTCATTGGTTCCAAACTCCGTTTCAGATCCAACTCTAACTTTCCTATCCTGTACCTAAATGACCATCCCATCACCTTCAGCTCCTCAGCAAAAAACCTAGGCATTTTTATAGACCGAACCCTCTTCTGGAAACACCATATTGCTTACATCTCCCGTCAGTCAATTGGTACCTTGAAACAATTCCATCGCTTCCGCCATCTCCTACCATTCCCACGCGTAGACTTCCCTCATCTTGATAACGGCCTCGTGGTGTTGGTGGCCTCTCGGTGGAACTCGGGAACAGACTGAAAAGAATTATCAATGTTTTCGTACTATTTGTTACTGGGACCCTGAGATGTTCCCGTGTTTCGCACCACTATGCAGAGTTAGGATGGCTCTTCCCCATGTTTTTACTTATTTTATTACTCCTATTTTAGTTATTATTTATTATAATAGGTCTTTTGGCCAGATTTATTGTTAATTTATATGGAAAATATTGTTATTCTTAAGGGATCCAGTCCCAGAATAAAGATGATTTTCTTTTTTAACCACGTGACTAGAAAAATATTAATAATGTGATACAAGATTGGAGAGAAGGGATATTAAAGGAATAACAAGGGATCTGAATTCGGAGCTGAAAGATACAAGTAAACTGGTGAGATCTGTGGTATTTGATGGTTGAGGAATGTGAGGAATTCGGTGTTGGTAAAATTGTTGATGGTTAGGTGAAGTTTGATTAGGATGTTGATGGTGAGGTTGAGAATTTTGAGGTGTATGTTGTTGTTGCCGCAGAATCCCACAATAAATAACATCACACTTACCTCCTAATAGGTGTGCAAAAGACACTGTCGGGTCAATTATTCTTGAAGGTCCTCTTCTTGATCCCCAAGGTTCTCTTCTTGATACTTCTGCTTCTTCTTGAGGCGGGGATTTTTGATATCTTGACTTGATATTCTTGGAAATCGGACAGCCTTTGAAGTTCGCTGGATGTCATTCGAGGCACAAAGCATAAACTGCAGGATCTCGTTTCGGTTTTGTGCACTCACCGGATTTGTGCTGCTCACCACATTTCACACAAGGCGGCAAATGACGGCAGTAATTCTTGGTGTGACCAAACGCCTGGCAATTATGGCACTGAACGATATTCCTCCTAGCATACGGCTTCTCCACTTTTACACTTGTGTAGTATAATCTGGTTGTTTCGTAAATATTACCAATCCTTGGTCAGTTAGTTACAAGTCTATAAAAAATAAGGGTAGAGGGATAACTGTTACTTCTGGCTGTTCCTTACTGTCCTTTAGAACATTTGTTTCCTGGCGCGCTTTGATACCTAAATTTGTCAGTTCTTCTTCTATTGTTTCAATTGGTGTTGATGGGTGTAAGGTTTCTTATAAGGACTCCTAAAGCTCGCTCCTGCCGCAATTGATATATATGAAAATCTGCTTTGGTCTCTCTTAGATACTTCACAATTTTTCTATAGGTTTCAGCTGTATCTGGTGATATTTTGATGTAATTTGTTCTGCTTACACATGAGTAGCTTCCTGCTATTTTGTTTAGTTGAGAACACAGTAATTGGAAACTTTTTATGTTCTTAATGAATATCGGAGTAGGTCGGGGGTCTCTTTGTATCGGTGTGGACTCCATTACCTTACTGTGATTCCGAAGCACATGATAGGGATTGTGTGTAAAAAGAGGAGATTCTTCAATAGCCTCTGGTGATGATGAACCTGGTTGAGCCTGAAGTTCTTCAATATTCTCTTGTGGTGATGTGCATGGCTGAATTTCATGTTCTTCGGAACTAACAGATGTCATTGGAGCTGTTTGAAGATATTTACGAGGCTTTTGTTTGACAGGAGAAGATAAAGGTGTCGAGCCTAACGAGCTAGTTCTCTTATTAGCTTCTCTACTACTGATGACCATGGTAATAATAATAATAATATAAAAAAATCTTTTTGTTAATAACTGTACACAGTAAATCACAACTTCCTGGTGCATCCTTGACTTGTTTTTAGTGAATAATAACAGAGATTCTTCTGAAAAAGCAGAAAATAATGAGAACTGAGTTGGAAACAAAACGTTGCACATCAGCTAATCCACTGGTTTCTAGATAAAAAATTTTAAAAAAAAAGTATATATATATATATATATATATATATATATATATATATATATATATATATATATATAAATAAATTAAAATAAGCTTTAAATGTTAACTGATAATATATATTAATTACTATTCTAATTTGTTTCCAATTTTTCTTTGGGTGATTTATTTCTTGATTCACTCCTTCTTCATCTCTCTTTTACCACAGTCCGCTCGCCCTGCTGGTCATCCTGAAGACCGTGGGGAGTGGTGACTAGAGTAGGTTTTGATTTTTCGGAAGTTAAAAACTTCGGTTCAGAGGATAGCTCTTCAGCAGTGGGCTTAGCTTCTGAAGTTTTGACCAGTTTTCGAGCCGAGGAATGTGATTTTTGGTTCGGTAGGTTAATTACAGGAGAACGTATATTAAATTGAGATGAGGATTTGGGAATGGAAGAGGAAGGTGAGGTAGTGAGGACAGGTAGAACAGCTGGCTTAGAATAGATGGTGTTGGGGGTAGAGATGATAGAAGGTGGCTCGCTTGTGCGACCGGCGGCGGCCCCGCTCGAGAGATTGATATGAGGAGTGGCAATATTACTTATTATGGGCTACGATGGTCTATAAATATAAAATTATTGTCACTTATACAACCCGTTTGAACACTATCTGATTTTTTATTTTTTACAATATTAAAAAAGGTCATTTGTGTAGATAATGAATGTAAAGATTCTTACTTTTATTTGGGCTTGAAATACGAGATTTTTTCTGCATCTTGAATGCGTTTTATAAATTATAAATAGAATATGTATATCCATACCTTTTATCATATCATCAAGTAAATTGTTCATGAATATGTTGCTTATTTCCACTGATAAAACAGAAGCCATCTCCAGTCCATCTTCAACTTTAAATACACTGACATGCAAAAAATTGCACCAACTTGATTTTTTCATGTTTTCATCTAAAAATATTTCTGCTTTGGATTGGTCTATTATTTTTAATGAATAAATAGGTAATCTTTTTGTTTATTTTCAATTAGGAATGTCAATATAGAGGACAATAACCCTTAATCCTCAATTCAATGAAATGATTCTAGATTCCAATGTTTAATTTCTATGGAATCAAAATGTTTATTCAGTATCATTAGTTCAGTGCCATTTCTTGCAGCACATTTCTTAGTATCCGGCTTTTAATTTTTTCAATATTAAGTTTAAAAATGCCTCTTAGTGCTGAGGATGTTGCTCGTGGTGTGGCACTCTTTGATGATAGACGTTCCATTAGATATGCAGCTAATGCCATAGGAGTTCCATATGAAACTTTACGAGACGCCGTCAGGCGTTTTCGAGAAACTGGTTCTTACAATAGAAGACCCAGTTCTGGACGGTCTAGGGTAACAGAACCACGGGATGACCAGTTTTTGACTTTGAGAATTTCACGAAACCGGCACCTTACCGTTGTTCAAGCGATTCATCAGCTCGAAGAAGTTCGAGGTGTGCAAATTGTTTAACGTACCGCTAGGAGAAGATTAAATGAGTATGGATAATTGGCTTTTCGTACAGTAAGAGGACTAGAGTTGACCAGAACTCACAGAATAACACGGCTGGCTTTTGCTCGAGAACACAGCCATTGGACTATGGACGAATGGAGTGCTGTACTTTTTACAAATGAGTCAAGATTCGCTCTTCCATCTCCAGACGGGCGTGAAAGAGTATGGAGAAGAAGAAACGAAAGATATGTAGCCTGTAATTTTTCCCAGAGCCAACCTTTCCAACGTGGTTCCTTAATGGTGTGGGCTGGGATTATAATGGAGCGCCGCACAAAATTGGTTGTAGTTTGCGGAGGGTCTTTGACGGCCATTCGCTATGTAGATGAGATGATAGAACCTCATTTGTTGTCTATCCTCAACGAAATCGGCGATCGTTCTATTATAATGCACGCCCACATGTCGCCCGCAGAGTGCAGACGTTCCTTCAACACAACAATATTGAGGTTATAGCGTGGCCAGCACGTTCTCCAGATTTGAACCCCATTGAGCATTTATGGGATAACCTCGGAAGACGAATAAGAGCACGTGCAACACTTCCTGATACACTGCAGGACCTTGAAAGAGCTCTTCGGGAGGAATGGGCTATCCTCCAGCAAAGGGACATTTCCCGACTGGTGAAAAGTATGCCGAGGCGTCTTCAAGAAGCAGTGAAAGCAAGAGGAGGAAACACGCGCTACTAAACGATGATGTAATTAATTTCTTTTGGAATAATAATGGTTCGTTTTGGAATCTTGGAAACATTGGAATTAAGGGTTATTGTCCTCTATATTAACATTCCTAATTGAAAATAAACAAAAAGATACCTATTTATTCATTAAAAAACAATAGACCAATTCAAAGCAGAATTATTTTTAGATGAAAACATGAAAAAATCAAGTGGGTGGAATTTTTTGCCTGTCAGTGTATATAAAACCTTACCATTACAACCCATGAAGGGCCCCTACCACTGAGCTACCCCACTCCCACACACACACACACACATATATATATATATATATATATATATATATATATATATATATATATATATATATATTATTATTATTATTATTATTATTGATACCATTTACATTTTCTTTTTAAATTTATGAACAGTAATCCATCTGAAATTTACAATGAACAAAACACGATGCCCGCTACTCAAGACATAACCTATAAATGTGCTCGCTGCTGAAAAAAGGTAGGAATCCCTTGTCTAGGATGTCTTGATTTCTCATCTAGCCTGGTAGCTGTCTGTTGGATGGGTGCCCTTGCTGACAGACTGCAGACGATAGTCAAGACTTCTTGCAGACCTCTGATTTATGATGCTTACCACACTTGACGCACTTAGGTATATGGTATTTTGGTGTGGCCATAACCCTGGCAGTTATGACACAGTACTATGTCCCGCTTGGGGAATTATTTTTCATTTATTATACTGTAATAAAAGCCATTGTCATTATAGAAGTCATGGACCCCAGGTGCTGGGTCGAGGTCAACAAAGAATAATGTCAGAACTATTTTATTCTTGACACCTTGTATTCTCCTTCCTACTTTTATACATTTACAATTTGGCAACAACGAAAGCTCATGGCCGATAATTTCTCTTTAATAACATCCAATGGTGTCGAAGGGTGAAGCCTCTTGATTAAGACACTGAGTGCTCTCTCCTACCGTATTTTTTTTTTTATTTATTATGTGCTGTCAGGCATTAATTTTGTATAATTAGTGCAGCTTGTATATTTTCCTGTACCAACATAACCTATTAATAAACCTCAATGTCGAAGAAATCCGTAAGATTAATACAAAACAATACCAGAGCAACATCGACATCATTTTCGAATTTTACGCATACAATAATCTAATAATATACTCTTATAAATAACGAAAGTTGTAATAAATCGATACTTGTGAAAATAATTTTTTATTGGAAAAATAATAATACAATCTATGTATACATTCATACTATTTATACACAAATCGTGAAAAAAGGAACTAAGAAGAAAAAATTTAAGTAAAAAATATATACATTAAAAAAATAACAAAAATTAAAAAAACATATAAAAAGAAAGATAATACATTAAAAGGATAATATAGAAAACAAAAATTACTTGTCACACATCCCTATGTCCTCCACACATCCTATATACAATATTTACTTTTACTCTGGAGAACTCTGAAACATGCTTTGTCGCTCTCTTGTGAAAGGCAGAGCAAGGCTGAAAGTGATCCCAGCGCTTCTCTCCTAGCCACATCACTGTTTGAAAGTCAGTGGAGACTGAATGAGAGCGCTAAAGCCATATACGTTCAAGACTTTAGTGGAGGAGCTGGTCATAGCCAGAACTCCAACAGAAAATTTACATAAGGTCTCGGAGCCATTGCCGTTTTAACATTAGCAAGGGATTATATTGATGGGTAGAGCTGGAGAGAAATTGTGCTAAGGGATTAGGATGATATATAAGTTTTTGATAGAATTTTGAGAATATGGGTGCAATTAGGTCAAGGACAAATGAGATCATGATGTAGGGTTTTGTTTGTGACATATTATGGATCATTGGCTATTGTTCGAAGGACTTTGGATTAAAAGGATTGGGTATGTTTGATGTTTGAAGATTTAGGTGTCCCCCACAATTCAACAGGTTTTATTACGGATTTATTTATCAGTAGTTTGTTTTCAAATGAAAGATGAGATGAGATGATGATGGAAGATATTTCTGTTCAGTAATCTATATAGCTGGCCAAATTGTCGGTTAAGCGCTTGTCTTTGAGTCAAGTATGATGGTACCATGTCAGGCTCTTGTCTAGAAGGAAGCCCAAGTACCGGACTGTGCCTGAGAATGGAAGCTGGACGGGATTAAAATGTACTGGTGGACAGAATCTGCTTCATAATGTAAAGGTATTATGTTTGTATTTGAATTCATTTACTGTAATGCACCATTTATAATACCAGTGCTCAATCAGAGAAAGATGACTTTGCAGGTTTAGGGATGTCATCTCAGATTCTGAATGGGAGGAAAGGATGGCAGTTTCATAAGCAAATATTGCAAGGTAGGAATCAGGATGAGCAGGAATACGAATTGCAAAAATAATGTATAGTATAGCACAAAAAAACACTGCCTTGGAGAACAATGGCCTTGATTGGATAGATTAGAAAGGAAGGGTCGGAGGACTATTTATAAGGAATAGGGTAGATAGATTTGGACTAGAAGAGCAATCCGGCGTGCCATACCCAGTCAAAAGTCTGTGGTATGTCCAGAAATGCACCTGAGCATTAATACGATCAACTGAGTTTGTTTTTATACTTGATGAAATGTAGACGTACAGATCAAACCTCATATTCCTTTATCATCCGTTTCCTTACCCAACTATACCTTCTTTCGTCATGATCGGATGATTCAAACAAATGCATATTGGGCTGTCCCATTCTATCTAGCTGGACAAAAGTCAAAATCGATAGTAAAGTTTTTTAAGGAAAATGGCACTAAACTTTTTTTTTGATACATCGGTCTAATTAAAAACGGAAAAATTAGTAAAAAAAACAAAAAATAAATAATATATCTATAATTGACTGCAAACATAGAAAATTGAAAGCCAGTTTTAATATCAAAGCGTATTGGTTTTATTATAGAGAGAACAATAAAAAAAATTACACCTTTCAGCTAAGATTTTCGCCCAAAAATATGGGTGTAAAACAGAGAAATAAATCTTCGTTAAATGTTAGAACGGAATCCATAAAATGTGTCGGTTGAATTATAAGGAAATATATTTACCATTGCGTATAAATTTGAAACGATGATCAGGTGGAAATTTTTATTTTATTATTATTTAATTATATGATATTTACAACTGTATACAAATAATACATCTGGTAAATTCGCACATTGGTATAAAGACATGGAACACATGTTGAGAAACTACCCATTGGTAGCACTCTAATAATATGTCTATATTAGAAGATCACGTGGCCATCTTTTTTTCAGACGCTTCGGAGGGTTATCAGGAATCAAATAGGAAGCAAGCTTAGATACAAGAGGGTTGGGATGGTTATGAAGTTTATTATGGAAGGACAGATATCTGGATTGGGCCAAATCTGATACATAAGGAACATTAAGGTCATTATGGATAATTTTATTTGTAACAAAGTAAGGAGCATTGAGGATTTTACGAAGGATTTTGGATTGTAAGGATTGTATGCGAGAGGAATTTGAAGGTTTGGTGGAGCCCCATAGCTCAACTCCGTAAGTCCAAATAGGCCTTATTATAGTCATGTAAATCAATCTTTTATAATTGATTGGAAGGTTAGAGCGTTTGTCTAGTAAGTGTTGAAGTAGTCGGAAACGTCGAGCTGTTTCTTGTCGTTTCAGTCTGGTATGAGGATTCCAAGCTAGACGTTTGTCCAGATGGAGTCCTAGGTAACGGATTTGTTCAACAGGAATAAGTGAGGTGTTGTTAAAGGATACTGAAGGACATGAAGTCATTGGTTTACGACGAAGGGGGAAGGTAATTTGATGGGATTTATTGGAATTTATTTTAATTCTCCAGTTCTGACACCATTCCTCAAGGTTTGTGCTGTGGGATTGAAGGGTTTGGGATGCAATAGATGGGTCGTTATTAACTGATAGGATACATGTGTCATCAGCATATGTGGTGATGACAGTGATGGAAATTTTAAAAATCTTTAATTTTATCGGAATCTCTGGGAACCTCATAATGTATACATATCTGGTTTCTAAAGTTGGGAACTATAACAGCAAAATTCTATGGAGCATCAGTGATGATGGCATTGAGTTGGACATGTTTAGAGATTTATGTCGTCCCATATGTGTTTCAATAATTAAAATAATTAAATAAAACAATTCAATAATTTCTAACGATTAAAAATTTGATAGGAGGACGATAAAAAAAAAAAGGATAAATATTATAATAGGCTAAAAGGTAATAAAGGAATGAAAAAGAAATGTACCTTCTGAAACATAAATTTAAGAAAATTTAGGGAAAAAAAAAATGTATATGAATAATAAATACGACTTATCGGTTTAGAGCTTTTGTCTTTACGAATGTAAGTCTACACTTAGCTAGATTTAAACAACCCGAAACGTTCAGTTAATTTTTGTTTTGAAATAACCAGTTTGGATTCAGCATCCATGTAAACACACATAATCGCAGAGAAACCGACTACTTGAATTGGAGAGAGGCTTTTTTCTTTCTGTTTTACTAATCTACTTATTTATTTCTGTAATTGGCACGTTTCTTTTTATTCACTATTCAACAGTTAAAATTTTAGTCATGTTTTCTTTTCATTATATTATATTATTTTTAGTAAACACGATCATATAATAAATTTATTTATTTAATCTTTAATGTTTTGTCACGATATTATATTATTAACCTTTGTAAAAATCCATAAAAAGTCACTTATATTCGTATGAATCAATTATGATATCTGAATTATTGGCGCTGATTTAAAATGGAAAGGGACTGATGGAATTGAAAATAATTTCTTGCATAATTTAGAAGGATGTGAACTTCAAAACTCGATTTCACTGACTGTTTGGAAAGATTTTAATATATTTTTTTTTTTAAACGAGGCTGATTATTTATTCCCAATACAGTAAGATTTCAGAAATAAACAAAATATATAAAGCACATCTAGTCAACAGATGATTACTTAAACTATAAATAGTACACACTTAATGCATATATTTTTGTATTTGAGATCATACCTTATTTTTAGGAATACTTTATACGTTGTTTATTAAATTTCATTAAAGAATAAAAAAATAAATTAATAAATAAACAGTCTGTAATACAGTAATCTTTGTACTGGAAGCACTGTTTAAAGGCTAACGGTGGTGCTGAATGATCACGCAAAATAACCATGCATTTCCCCTTAGTTAATTATATAATTAAGAGTACTTACTGTATATGGGCTGGGTGTGCCCAAGGATGCTTTCACGATCCCAGGGTCGATCCATGGCTAACGTAACAGAATAAATATTGATCTGCCGGACTCGAACCTTGCACCTTGAGCATTAGAAGTGAGCAATTTTCAGTTTCATTGTTCAACACCGCTCCATTATTGAATTTTATATGATTTATCTTAAATAAGAAAAAGTAAATAATTCAATTTATAAGTAAACATAAGAATCGAAACTATAATGTGGAAATATCTGAGCTGTCTAGAAAACATTCACCATGTTTTTTAAAGTCAAGCATATTAATAATAATCCACTATATTTCATTTACATTCTTTATGAGATATGCGATTTTACTACCAAGTCATGTCTAGCAAGGCGTGTACTAAGAGGTCCAGGTCAGTTTGTTCTACCTTTCGTGGTTCATCCACTAAACAAAGAACTCGTCGTAATAATCGAAAAACATCTCTTGATTCCAGCGAATTCTTTAGAATCTAAACCTCGGCAAGGTCCATAATCTCTTATCTTCACTCCATTCTCGTACTAGGTACTCCTAAATGATAGGAAAGTAATGGAATATGCGCATTTACCCAAAGAACCAAGACCTCATGCGATATTTGTAAACAAATCTTTAAAAAATCAGTTGTTATCAACCCTACTAAATAAGATGTGCTCCGAATAAGATGTGTTAACAGGAGTAATGACAATAAAATAATACCAGATGCTGAAGCATATCGAACGATTTGTAAGTACTTATCATAAATAACGTATAATGCAGAAAACGAGCTTCTCTGAAAGACTAGTAGGTATTAGCACAATCCAAAGTGTGAGGCACTAAACAGATAGAGAACTGTTTTTCTTTCTTGATAGACTTCTCTATAACCTGCCTTAAAGTGAAGCTCCGATTTAGAACTTCTGTCCCATGTGTACCTTCAGTTTCTCAAACCATAACGCTCTGGCAATCGACAATATTTCTTATTCTAGCTTCTAAGATTCTAGAATACGATAAACCTGCATCGTCCACTTAATGTCATCAAAACTGCTCCAGCATTTGACACACTTTTAGCAGCTCCTTGAAATATTCTGTTCATCTTTCTACTATATATTCGTTTAGCCATATAATGGATAATGGTCCTTGTTTTCTTTTCCGAGATTTTGTCGCTTCCTTTCTGGTACGCTTAATGTATTTTTCCAGTTTCCAGGTTCAATTTCACGTTTTCCCTTATTTTGAGACCAAATACAAACAATCAGTTCCGGTTACCTAGAAGAACTTATAGCTTCGTTCTTTCTATCTTTCTTTGTGCAGAGTGAATAATGAATTCAATATTATAATTTCCTATTTTTTATGATATAGTCCACCTTCCGAACTAAATAAAGGAAATAAAAAATAATTTTTTATTAGTGATTCATTATATGTAGATTAGATATATATTATTTTAGTTTATAAAACAGGTATTAATATGACTCATTTCCGGATAAATATATATAATTTAAATTATCTCTAAGAATCATTAAATACACAAAACAAAGTATTAAATTGCAAACGTTAAATAAAAAATTCAAGATATTCAGCAAAGTATTTTTGAATTAAGTTTTATTATTATAATCATATAATTTTTATAATAGAGGCCTTCTTAAACGACCTCCGTATAGAATAAAGGAAGTAATATTAAAAAAAAAATTTTTTTGACAATTAAATTATTGTATTAATATTTTTTCGTTAATACAATCAATATAATGTACCAAAAACGTTATTATAGCACTATGACTAAGCCATTTACGAGTACTGAATGGTGTGGTAGAGGCCTGAAGCCAACCTACGCCAGTACCTCTTTTCTGCCGCTTAATTGCGTTTTATACGGAACTGCTTCAAATATTTTAAAAAGTAAACAGTGTCTTAGACAGATAAATATATTCTCCATATGCATTATTTCTTTTATTATTTGCGTGATTGTTGGCCGTTTAATTACAAATGACGCTTAATTTTTAACTTGAAATGTCTTTTGTTAAAAAAAATTGATTTTACTGGTGTTTTTTATTGTCTAAACTAATTATTTTTTAAGTTTTTCCATGTTTTATTATTTTCTGACTACCCAGCTTTAATAAAAGACCAACTATGACGAAATTAAGCCAAATGCTGATTCTCACTGACCAAAAAACTAACTAAAGTCACAATCGTCAGTCGGCCATGTTTGAACGCCATTTTGTGGCAGTTCGTTTTTTTTTTTTTTTTTTTTGGGGACATTTGCTTTTTTTTAATAAATAGTTACAAGGATCATAACGATATGCAATTAATAGAGATATGGGGGAGGGTACACGGTAAGGGGTCTGGCCAGCTGTGTATAAAGTGGGATAGATAATATAATTTATAATAAGTGTTTATATATATATATATATATATATATATATATATATATATAATAACATAAGAAACGTTAATTTTGAGAAGACGAAGCCATCTTCCATGGCACTCATGGTTACTGAGTTTGTGTTACAAAGATCCAAGGTGGAAAGATCAAAAATCATCAATGTTAATGGGGCTCAATTGTTTTTACTGTGGGACTTAATTGTGCGTATTATATCTAAGTAGGCTTATCTAAATTTGAGTTAATAGTAAATTAACTAATCTTTTGTTGCATTATTCATTGGATAAAAAGAATAATCAATATGTTGTTGTTTATAGAAAAAGAATAATCAAAACTTCTATATTATTTTAGTTTATACATAAATATATTTTTTGCTATCATTATTTTTTTATTTATTTTTTTTTATTGAGAAAAGGGTACGTTTTGCCTCAATTAAGGACATTTAGTATTTAGGATGTAAGAAACACAATCATAACATAATAAAAGAAAACAAGATTCCAACCCAAGAGCAGGAAATGTACCCATAATAAGCAAAAGGTAACTATATCTTTGAAAATAGAGCTAGCTGGTGATTTTTATGTGAAAATTCGAATTTCTCACACCAAAAAAACATGAAATGTAGCTGTTTTGAAGTGAGATACGATATCCATGTAGAGCAGTGGTATTAGGTATTTATTAAAATAAATAATCAACATATAATAGAAAAATGTTCGATCTCCAGCAGGCTACAGTAAAACTGTTGTCGAGGCAATGGATCGCTAAAAGTTATATTAGATATAAGCGAGGTACGCGAGCTCTGGTTTGGGAACCCCTGCTGTACAATATTGTCAGTTAATGAACAATTTGCCCCTCCCTTCTAATTTTTATCTATGCTCCGATAAATCTTCTTCCAACTGTTTTTGGACATTTTGTTCAGCTTTGTAACTTTTTATAAATTCGTATTCTGTTCGTATAAACTGCAAGTTTTTGTTTCAGTTTATAAGCATGTAAAGCCACATCAGATTTATTTTATTTTTTCTCTTGTTGGTTCAAGACTTCCATTGAAGTCCTATACTGTTCCTGGTATATTGTAGGTTCTAACACTATCCCTATTTGTAGTACAAATATTTCTTCGAATTTTCTGTTTACTTTTGTACTTGATTCAAATGAATTCCTGATATAACTGATTATTACTCCAATATTTGCCCTGAGCGAAGCTATTTTATTTCCCAATATTCTCTGCCAGCGTCAGAATTCGGTATTATCTTTGTTTCTTGTTTTTCCAACCCAAGTTCAATAATAATAACCCTAGCTGCAACATAGGCCCAATGACAAACACTTTTGACTATCATTTCTGGTTAATGCACAATAAGTTTACTCAAAGCCTCAGTAACCTATTTCACAGTCAAATGTAATTTGATGCTATAGGGGATCCTTGAGAGAATATGTCTAGCATTAAGCGGTATCCCGTCGTAAACTACATGCTGGGATAATAATGATTCTGTCAGTTTGTCAATGTCAGCTGTCTTCTTCTTCTGGAATAGCCTATTGCCAACGATCTTTCTAGATGAGGTACTGTTGGTTGGTCTTCATATTCCTAATCGTTCAGATACGATTTCTTTGATATACTTTGTTTCATCTGAAGAAAGGATTTTTTTTTTCATTCTAAATTGATCACTCAGCCTTTGTGAACTCATAGTCATCTGTGGATGTAGTTCTTGCCAATACTCCTTAATACTTTCTAAATATGCCGTATCATCTGTTTCCGAAGTTGTTACCAAAACATATACGCCCATTTCATCCTTCGAGCATCTCTTGGTCTCTGTTGTCGTGTTTTTACGGGAGGAGAAATAATCTTGCCTAAGCCCAAACTCGAACTTATTGCCGGTTCATGTAGTCACGAGGAAGCTGTCGAAGATTCCTGCCTGGTGCAGCTTCATTAACCACCCCAGTCTCGTCCGAGGCTATGCGTCGATTTGTTAACTCCATTTTTGGAGGGTATTTGCATTTTAAACATTCTCCTAGGCCTTTCTGGATAAGGTTGTACTGGTACTAAGGTGTGTACTGGAAATGCTCTTGATGTTAGTGTATGTGGTATTGTAATTTATGTGGTGGCTGTAATTTATGTGTTTGTGAACTATTGGATGTACTCAAGAGTCCAGGGGAACATAGAACACCAACAACTGCGTTCATCAGTTGCCTTTGCGGATTAATTATTAAGTATTTTAGACGAGCTATTAAAAACATGGTTCCCTTCCCTCAATGCCTCTATTAATTCTTTGCCCGAAAACAAGAATTTTCCATCTGTAACACAATTATTATCGTTGTTTTTAAACGGGCATGAAGGGGCGATTAAGTTTTATATAATTGCTAATGCATCATTTTGCTAGACATAATGAATCAAGATTTAGGCCGCACACTGGTGTACAAAAAAAGTTACAGATTAAAACGTGGAACATTTTTTTCTTTAAGTGATCGTTACTGATTGAAGTAGATCATGACTGCCTAAAATTGGTAGGAAAAGGCATCATTAGATACAGGATTTATTGCACAAAATCGTTAAAAAATGTTTTTTCAATCGCTATTTTTCTTTCAACTTAATTGGCATTCCTCTTGGATTATTTATGTGATTGTTTTGTTTTTAACATCATACCCAATTTAACAAACACGTTTCTGATCCTAATCTCAAACTTCATTTTTAGATCTTTGTTCCAGGTAGATTCGCGAGAATCAGTGTTCAATCTCAAATTTCGAATTTAAGTTGACAATCAATTTCCAATTTACAAGACAATCTTGAAATCCATCTGGACCTACGGACTAAAACCATGGGGCACTGATACATTTTCGAATATCAAACGTATTCAATCCTTCTAGTCCCAAGTCCTTCGTCCTACAACACGATCTTAATGACCCATTCAACCCTAGCACAATATATGGCACAATCTATCCCTACAATCCTCTTCCAAACGGCAGTGGTCCTGAAACCTTTTGTAATATTTATATATTAAAGTTCTGGCAATGGTAAGAATCTTCTCTCAAGATCTGGCGTATGTGGCTATAGTGTTTTAGATCAATCTCCAATGGCTTTAATAGGTGGATTGGAGAGAGGAGCAGGGATCTCCAGGATTCCTGCCATTCCCTCCATAGGTGGAGAGGCAAGCCTAAGTCAGAGTTCCTTTGCCTGATTTTAAATAGTGTACATAGGCATGTCTGTGTTTTACTTTACTTTACTCATCTTTAAGTTTGTTTAATTTGCATTTATTGTTCATACTTTTTTATTATTATTAATTTGTTATTAAGTTATTGGATTTTATTTATTTACATTTTTTGTAAATACGGCTTGAATGTAATCTTTCCTCACTATAACTGTTGTCCATACTGTGATAGTAGGTTATAACTACTCAATAAATGAATTTAAAAACAAACTTGGGATAAACTATCTTTCGTTTAATGGCTTACTGAGTTTTTCGATCGAGAATGACTGCATCAACTTTTCATAATATTAGTTCCTTATTTCAAATTTTATTTGCAAGTAAACCTAAATAGAAAATTATTTTAAAATTTATTTAACTATAAGTGAACATATCTTTAATTGTTTGTGATATTTTACTCCTATCTGTTTCCTCAAAACAAATTAAACGCCCTTACTACCATATTTTCAATGTGAGAGGCAGAACTAAAACGAGATTCAATTCAAAAGAAGGTCAATGTGAAATAGATAAGATTTGAAATGGCTGATATTGGAAAGTGATTTCTAAGTTGAAATCGAAAGTAGGGGGTGTCTATTAGGGCATATCATGGAAACTTTATTTATGTTTCTATTCAATGATTTTGAGTAGATAAAAATGATTACATATTACCACTAACTTTGCTATATTAACCGGAATGAGGTTTAAGTTTAAAGTATTTGGTTTGAAATATACATGTTAATTTTTTCTTTAGTATAATACTAGGTATGTATGTGTTTGTTTTATTTATTTATTTTTAGGTTATTTTATTCTTATTTATTGTATATATATATATATATATATATATATATATATATATAATAATTTTTCTGTATAATTTATTTTATTTATTGTATATAGAATGTGAATATGATCTCTGAACACTATTATAAATGTCCTTGAGACAGATTGTAATGTTTTTCAATAAATAAGTTGAAAACATATATATATATATATATATATATAATACCATTGTTTCTTTCTTCTTTGAAAACATTTTAAATTTTAAAAAAGCTATTTAATTGTCGGAATTGGAATAACGACATGTATTTTCATTAAAAAAAAAAAATGAGAATTTTCGATTTTTATTACTAAATGATTTTAAATACTCCTATAATAATCTGATATAATATAATAACCCTATACTTAACATTATACAAAACACTTAGTTACAATGCTAATGAAATTTATTATAACTATAAATTCAATTATAAGTGTCTTTTGTTTGATAGCATTAGAAATATTACGGAAGTAACATAAATAACACAAACCTACGACGCACAGTGAGACGAGTAATAGTCCAGTATTTTTTTTAAGTGATTAGATTACTTGTTTATTGATAAATATTACAATATGTCTCAATTACGAACACTTATAATAAAGTTAAGAGAGCACATTCACACCATATTTGCAGAATCAAAAAAATAAATAAGGTAATTACAAAATAATATACAGCGAAATAAGGACAAAATAAAATATCATAATGATGGCCGAAAATAGTAATAATAAAATAAAAATAAACATCTTAGACGCAGGCGTACCTATTTACACTATTTACAATCGGCCAAGGGAACTCCGAACCAGACTTGTCCCACGACTTGCGGAGAGAAAACCGAAGCTTCAGGAGATCCCTGCGCTTCTCCCTCAACCACTTCACTGGTATTAAAAGCCACCGGAGGCTGAGAAAGGGCGCTACAACCCCATGACTTGACACCCATGACTCTTGTGGAGAATCTGACCATTGCTAGAACTCCAGTATATACATGTTACAAAAGGTCACGGGGCCACTACCGTTTTAACCTAAGTTAGTACGTGTGCGTTAAGTGAAGTAAGTACATGTCTTTCCATAAAAATATAAATAAAGCAGAATTTTCGATTTTTATTTCTATATGATTTTAAATACTCCTATAATAATCTAATGTAATATAATAACCTTATACTTAACACCATAAAAAAATCTTTGTAACAATGCTAATCAGATTTATTAGAACTATCAATTTAATTATAAGTGCCTTTTGGTTGATAGCATTAGAGATATTATGAAAGTAACATAATGAAAAATTAAAAACTTATTTTTTTATTATTGAAGGCCTGCAACGTCAGTAAAATTAGGGATTTTATATCTGGAGGGGGGCTCCAACATTCTAAAAATAAAGATGAAACTTGTTAGAAATTGTTCATGATCCTCTCCATAATAACTGATAAAAAGTCCCAAAGAATCCCACTTCGGGTTTTGATGGCGGGATGGGGGACAAAGACAGAAAATTGATATTTTTATATTTTCTTAGTTTTTTTGAAAATATTAAAAAAACTATCTTGTTTTTCGCAAAATTGTTCGATACAAGTACTTTGAAATATTTATGAAAATGACCCTATACATTTTTTATTTATAAAATTAGTGGTTACGGAGATATTTATGAGATTATAATGATAAATATATTGCCACTTATAGCAAAATTTGTTCGAAACCACGAAATTGATGTTGTTTATAGTAAACGGTACTTTTTTGAAGTTTAATATATACTTTTTTTTACATTATTATTCAAAGTATCTTTTGTTTAATTATTCTTAAAAGTTATTGACAACAGAATTATATTGGATATCAATAAATGGGGAATTTCGTGATAGTGGTATGAAGTTTAGATTGGTAATAATTTCATATAATTGATAACATGTGATAGAAGGCATTAAAACTTATATAAAGTTACCATAAACCATGGTATGATTACGTACAGAGAACCAAAAAACCTCAATTTTGTAACTTTTAAGCCAACCGCGTTTTAAAGCAACAACTAAAAAAATGTTTAGTTTAGGTGACAACCAATTAATTCATAGCAAGCTAGTTTAAATTTATATTAAATGCAAGTAAATCTTATCTTTTTTAAAAACATTTAAAGGAGACTTTTAAGCAGTTAAACTACGGTAAGTTCGGCTTTTTATAAAATCAAGTATTCTAAGCGATTTTTTTTATAACTCCCCATCTGGACAGAAGATACCACACTTTTAGAATAACTTCCTTGTTTTATGATGATTAAGTCTGGAAATGCTATAAATGTAATCTCATAAATATCTCCGTAACCATTGATTTTATAAAGAAAATGTATAGGGTCATTTTTATAGATATTTTAAAGTACTTTAATATTGTATTGAACAATCTTGGCGAAAAACCAGAAAGTGTTTGAGATAATTTTAAAAAAAAAACTGATAAAAATATCTTGGATGATAAATACTCAGGACTCAGTCATTATAAGGTTTTTATTAGTGCCGAAGTTTCAACCCAAACGCTATTACAAACATACTTTCTGCATTCAACTAATACAATCCTCGGCTCCGTTTTACCATTGAAATATAATCAAATAATTCCCTCCTATTTCTTGATCTTCTTATTTCCAGAAATAATTAAAGTACCTTATCCGCCAATTAGTACACCAGAGCTATCTACTCCGGCAGTCTCCTAAACTATTTTTCACAACATCCATACCACCACAAAATCAGTGTAGTTAAAAACCTGTTACACCGCAGTCTAACACTAGCTGATCCACAATTACACGACAATAACCTAATTAACTATAAAAGTTCCTGAAATAAAACGCCTTTCCTGACCACATAATAAAAACCTAATTAAAAATCGATCTAAACCTCATCCTCACCAGTCTCCCACAAACTGCTCTCACCCTCCTACCACGATTCACCAATACAGATCCATTCCATACATCCTTAAAAACCAAAAAAAGCTTTACCTTCTAAATTCCCCCATCTACAAATAGTTTTCAAAAATAAAAGTAAATCAAGAAATCTATACACCAAACTCAAAGATCCTGTTCCGCTGCTACAACAATCAAATATAGTATGCCATATCACATGCTCTAGCCTAAACTGTAATTCTTTTTATACAGGAGAAACCAAATATTATCTTAAAAAACGAATATATCAACACAAATACAGCATCTCCACACGAAACCCGCTCGCCTCGAAACTAGCCGAACA
Source organism: Nezara viridula (assembly GCA_928085145.1). Lineage (NCBI taxonomy): Eukaryota > Metazoa > Arthropoda > Insecta > Hemiptera > Pentatomidae > Nezara > Nezara viridula. Next base: position 42,436,959 of record OV725078.1, read on the forward strand.
TGCCATAACCCTTAACCAAACATTTGATTTTGAAAACCCAACCATACTTGCCACATTATCTGAAAGTCGGAATAGGATCTGAGAAGGGGCTTGGAACCAATGACAATGGCCTGAGTTTTATCTATAAATAAATTATCTATATATGTATATATACATATCTATTCTCAATATAAAAATATACTATAAACAGACACAGATATGTTTATACTTATACTATTAGAACTATGTAATTATTAGTATAATAGTTTTTTATGATTAATATTGTTATTTTTAAAATATTTTATGATATATTGTCCTACTTATAATTTCAATCCATTACAATTGTCTGATTTATGAACATTGTTTGGCTTACTATTGCATACCTTCAATCAAACTATGTTATGTTTATATTGATTTGCATCTCTTTCTTATGATCATTACTAGTCTATAATCACAATTTTCCAACTATAAGAAACAACGCAAATTTTGTATACATCTTAAATAATTTAGTTTCTAATAATGTAAAACATTTCTTTCAAATAAACTTCATATATAAAACAAATTATAATACAAATAGAATTATAAACAAAAAAAAGGATTTCTATTTTTCTTATTGAAATTAAATTTTACATATCTAATTATTTTAGCGTGAGGTGAAACTTTTCTAATACTTTAAAAAAAAAAATCCATTCTAATACTTCCGATGGAAGTTTTTCGTAATAAAGTTCTCAATTTACTTTAAAAGTTCAACTTTTAATAATTTGCATTATAAAAAAAAGTTGAGTTCTTTAGTCAATTGTCCGATTGTAATATTTGATTGAGTAACTAAGTACCATTACCATTTTTAGATTCACTTTTTGGCTAAATAAGTTAGTTTAAAAGAACTTTCAAATATAGGTTAATCATAAAAAAAAAAAAAAAATGTTATTTAACCTATTATTGAAAAAATTAATGGACAAAATATTTCATTTCGAAAAGAGAAGAAAAATATCTGAAAATGAAATTTCCAATCGTATCGGAACTGATTAAAATAAAAGTTAACTTTCCATCTCAAGACCTCTGCTTTAGAGCTCAATATTAAAATCCGGAAGCAGAAAGCTTTTCTTGTAAAGGTTCAGGTTCTTTTCTTTCCTTTTTTTTTTTTTTTTTTTTGATGATATTTACAACTGTATTACAAATAAAAATGCATTCAGTAAATGTGAACAAAAGAATATAATAACATGAAACCACTTTTTGAGAAACTACCCACTGGTACCATTATAAAAATGTATTTACAAAAGGAGATCTCGAGGCCATCTTCTTTTCAGATGCCTCGGAGGGTAGGTTCTTTTCAGTATGAGAAGATTTCATAAAAAGTATGGGATTAACACAAAAAAAAAATATCACCTAACACGTGGACAACAAAACAGTAAAAAGTAAAAATCCGTCAATGCTGGACTAACTGTTTACAAGTTTGTCTAATTTATTTTTATTTTTTAATTTATTTAGACATATAATAATCTGTCTCGTGGACAATAATTATAATGATATGCTTCTTTATTGTTCTTGTATATTCAAAATATAAAAAATATTAGAAGATAAAAAAAAATAGAGAGGTTTGGAATAAATATTTTTGAGGAAGTTATACCAACCAATTTCCTGTTTATTTAACACGAATACGTTTAGTAAACAGAGCTTATCAGTTAAGGTTTTCAAGTCGTAATTAAAAGATATGCAGAATTCAAAACAATCCTGTTGGAGATAAAGCTTAAGCCTGGTAAAGAGGTTGGGCGATAGCTACCGGATCAAGCCCTGTTTGCTTGGATTACAACTGTCTGTTTTCAAGTCTGTCCTATCTCTCTTTCAACCAATATATCTAAGCCTTCTTTACTCAGCTAAGTGCTTCTTATTGAATCAAGAAAATGTTTGTTGGTTTGTCTGAATAATGGGATAACAATCATTCGTATTACAATTTTTTTATTTTATTTAATACCTATTTTGTTGATTAAGCCCGCAAAGGTGGTCTATTGCTTACAAATATTTGGGGAGCAGCGGCCTTCCAGGTTACTCCAGCTCAGTACATGATGCAAACTCATCTGATTGGAACACTAAAATACAAACACAAGCACGTGTACAGTATACACCAAAGGTTTATCACCCCTAGGAGACCTCTTACGACAGGGTAGCAAATCCGGAGGCTATGAAATAGCAGCGCTACCACCGGACTTGGGCACTTGGGGCAGTTTTGGGCGTTATTTAAATAAATTATTTGAAATTTTATCTAGATAACGAATAATACATACATTTTTATTCGTTATTCTTATTCGACAGCCTTTTGACAGATAATTATTTGTTATTTACAAATAATATGCATTATCTATTATCTATTATTCGTTATTTAAGATAAAAATACGATTTAGAAGGTTTTTTTTTGTAATTTTAGAATTTCTTCGATATTTAGGTCTGTTTATATGTTTTAATGTTAAACTTTTTTTTCTTTTATCTCTATTTTAGTTATCATTTGTATGTATATATTGTGTGAATGTTTAATCTAGCCCTAATATTAATGCCCTCCAATGCGGCAGAATGTATTAATTTTCAAATAAAAAAAAAGAACACAAAAAAAAGTTTATATGTTTTAGGCACAGTGTTTTTGAAAATGGTTATCTGCATTTAGATATAGCGCCCCTTGGCACCAACTTTTTGTTACTTTTCGGATTTAATTGATATGAGACTCAGCAATGTTCACTTTATAGTTGCCTAATTTTGTAAGTAGCTGTTGTAGAGCTCCTGCCCTGTAAAGCGATAAAACGTTCCAGGAGTCCTTCAGTCAGGAGTTCAGGAGTTTAAAGTCCTTAAAACGAGTATTATGTCGGCTACCGGTGTTCTGTCAAGCTGATCCTTGTGTAATATTCGAGATATTTAAATTTTAAGGGGAACAGGTTATCAGCCTATAGCCCCCCGAGTCAGGTGCAGGCTCCTTTGACCGCCCTAGCTCGCTCACCCTCCTAGGGTCTGCAATGCCTTTAATGTCTGTAATGCCTTGGTCTGTAGTATGTTGTAATTTTGCACTAAGTGAATATCAGTGTACTGTTCCCCCAACCTAGAAAGTCAGTGTCTATCTGCCGGATATTTACCGAGCGAAGGGGCAACAACATCCCTTCGCCAAAGTCCAAAACTTTGAGCTATTAAAATACGTTTCTAAGTTAATAAATTATTTAATTAAAAAAAATTGACATGTTATCCTTTACCTCCAGGGTACAGGATTTATTTATATTAAAAAGTTTTAAAATATTACATTCTTAAAGTAAGATTGAAGGTACATTATTATTAAATGATGTATTGTCCTTAATATTTTTTAGAAGAATTTTTAATCTGTTTTTGGGAGTAGCAAGTGTCATGGCCGCTAGTGCAATTAAACTTACACGTCGCTCTATCCTTGATACGATTTAATGTGCTTATTATTTAAAATACTGCTCTAAGACTTTTTCAACAGTGACTATATTAATTGTTTTACATTTTTATATTTACATATGATCAGGTGAGTGACTATTTATTAACAATGAAACAGTTATAAATTAGTGCTCGTTTGGTTAGCCCATGTGGCTAGTAATTCCCTTGCGGGTTTTACCTTATCTCCGATAAGTTCAAGCCAAGGCTCGGCACTGTGTACAATAACATTCTTCAGTGTTATTCTCAGTTCGAATCCAAGACATTTAACTTCATTTTTTTTTTCTTTATATTTTCTTTTTTTTTTTTTTCTTTCCAGAGATTCTTTTATTTAATTTTTTTTCTTTGATTATTTATTTTTTGGAAATGAATTATTTTATATTTTATTTTATATCTGTATATATTTATGTAAATAATTTTGTAAATAGCTTAGTTTTTAAGAAGTTATCTCATAAATTTTAATTTTAATATTTAGGTTTATATATATATACATTTTTTTTTTTTTCTCTCTAACACTTATCATGATGGATCTGGATAAGAACACATCATGTGAAGACACGGAAGATGAGACACCCTTTTCGGAAATTAGCGAGACCGACTCGCAATATTTGAAAAGGCGTACACTCCAAAAGCGTCTCCGAAACTCAGTTCCCGGATCGGGACAAAACTCACCTAATAAAAAAAAAAAGAAAAATAAATCAAATAAGCAACCAGAACAAGATAAATCTCCACCGAGAACTAGGAGCAAATCTAATGCCACTCAATCAGAGCCAACTGCACCAAAAACATCAGAAAGCAAAAACTCAATTCAAGAAAAAAACTTATCTCACAAGACTCCGCAGCTTCAAGATTTTTCTGATCCTGAGCCGCCGCCAATATTTGTTTCAAAAATTAAGAACTTTATGTCGTTTGGTCAACAAATTGCAGATTTGATCGGACAGCCAAATTTTCGATGTTACTCGAGAGTGAACGACATCAAAATCAATACTAATTCTAGAGACAATTATAAAAAACTGATCAATTTTTTAACATCCAATAACTACGACTTCCACTGTTACCAATTAAAACAAGAAAAGGCGTATCGAGTGGTCCTGAGAGGACTGCATTCAACCACACCCATATCTGCTATCAAATCGGGCCTCGAAGAAATCGGTCATAACGTCAGGCACATAGCACCTGTACTACATCCTAGAGAAAGATATCCGCTCCCATTATTTTTTATAGACTTAGAACCAGCAAAAACCAATATTGAAATATTCCAGGTTCAACGATTGGTTTACTCAATAGTCCGTTTTGAGGAACCGAAACAGAAGCCTCTAATTGTACAATGCACTAAGTGTCAAAACTTGGGCCATACAAAGGCCTATTGTTATCACGAAGTCAGATGCGTTAAATGTGCCGGCCTACACGCTTCAGACACTTGCCAGAAGCCAAGAGATGAGCCTGCGACGTGTGCTCTTTGTGGCGAAGCCCATCCTGCGAGCTACAGAGGATGTGAAGTGTATAAAAATCTTTACAAACAAAGATCACGAAACTCAGCGGTGAAAAATCTTGGATCTGCTCAGAAAACTTACACTGAGGCACCTGAAATTGAAAATCAGGAAATTTTCCCAGCATTGCCGACTTCACCTTCCCTCGTCATCCAACAACAACCATCCATCTCTACAGCTAAGGACTCGCCTCACCAGAATCTCAGAAATTCTCACTCCCAGTCTTCCATCAGTAAGAAGCAGCCTCAACGTCAGGCGCCTCAGGCCTTCCAATCCAAGCCCAAGATCCCTAATCCTCAGCCTCAACCTCGCCAGCAAATCCCTCCTCATCATTTACCCTTAAGAGTCAAACTCCCGCCAGAGCATCCACATCCAGCTCCATTCGTTCCTAATCCCAGGATGAACCCCCCCTCCACAAGTCCAACAGAATTTAGATCCTCCTCGTACCCCACGACGGGCCCATCCCCCACCCAACATTCCTAGTCGCATAACCTACTCATCACAACCTCCTGATCCAAACCCACTTCCCAGCCAAATACCATCCGACATCAACACTATCTTATCGTAATTCCTGATAGATCTTCAACAAACTATCAAACCGCTCATAATCCTTCTAACCAGACTCCTTTCCGAAATCCCGCTTAGCTTCCCTCGATGAACACGAAGTGCCTAGCTATTCTCTTATGGAACGCTAATGGACTGCAAAACCACCGTGATGAACTAGACATATTTCTCCATGACAATTATATTGACATTGCTCTCCTGACAGAAACTCACTTCACCCAACGGACACATTTCTACATACGTGACTACATCACCTATAGATTTGACCACCCAGACAACACTGCCCACGCCGGTTCTTGCATCCTTATCCACAAATCTTTACCCCATTCCCTTATTCCTTCTATTCCAACAGATGCCATTCAGTCAACTTCTGTAATCCTCTCAACTCGTCCTTTCCATCTAACACTTTCAGCTGTATACTGTCCTCCTGGCAATTCCCTCTCGTACAGCCTACTTGAATCCTTATTACAATCCCTCGGATCGCGCTTTATTGCTGGAGGAGACTACAATGCTAAACACCAACGATGGGGTTGTCGATCATCCAACTCCCGTGGTAATACCCTTTCACAAGTTTCTTCTTCCAACAATTATTCCATCCTCTCACCCATGAATCTTACTTATTTTCCAACATCCCTCAAAAAACGTCCCGATATCCTGGACATATTTATCACCTCCCAGATTTCCTCCTCCCAAACTATAATCAAATCCCTGGATGACCTTTCTTCAGACCATAGTCCAGTTCTGCTTTCACTACATTCTGACTTTGCTCCTAAACCATCACTTCCTAAACTGATCACTGGACGAGTAAACTGGGACAAATTTCGTGATGATTTGGAAAACAAACTAGACCTCAAAATCCCGCTAAAGACAAAAGAAGACATTAATTGTGCCATAGAAAAACTGACATCATCAATAACAGACAGTATAAATAATAACACATTTATCAATAAGATTAACTTCCCACAAAATACTAACTTGCCACAGCATATTCGTATCTTATTACAGGAAAAACGCAGAGTTGTAAATTACAGTTGTAAATGTCATAAAGAAATAAAAAAAAAAAAAAATCTGTTTTTGGCAATGGAGGGAAATGTTTTGGTTTTGGGATTGAAAAATTTCCGTTCTAAAGGGTTGATTATATGTCTCTGCTCTAATTTGTTGACTTCTGATGTATTATGTGTGGGGCGGGGTGGCTTAGAGAGCTAACGCGCGTTACCAGGCAACCCGATAACCGAAGTTATGAGAGATAGAAAAGTACGAGTACGCGTCCCGGTGCCGGAGGGAATATTAACTCTATTATTAATCCCCCGCCGTCAAAACCTCGTATAGCCTAAAAGTGGAGGAAGTAGAGAAAAAATTATGTATTATGTGCATTTTTCGTAATTATAGATGTGATTTTCTTGACATTACTACATTCCGGAAGGAACCTGTAGATATTTGGAACAGTCAAATATAATAATAATAACCCTCTATAATAATAATATAGGCTAAAAGCTCTAGTTGTCGTTACACCTCTTAGTTTTAGGCAACCACTTGCAGTTATAGAAGAATATTAACTGTTGGGAATGGTCTAGCCCTGATGAAAGGCGCATGTAAGAAGCTGGAAACACTGAATGCTGGTAACATTTCAGGGAACTTTTATTAAAAGAATTAACTGTGACATAATATAAGCCATTGAAAATTAGAAACCCAACAGGCGTGATATGCATTATTTATGTGTAAATATAAAGTGTTTAAAACAGTAGTGGTTATATTAATTACCAACAAACCTATACGCTCATTTTAAGCGGGAATTCCTCCTGCGTATTTTAGCATCTCCTACTATTTATTAAGCTCTATAGGTTGAAAAAGCCATTGCAGATTAGAAATCCAACAGGTGACAACCAGGAAGGACGTGTCTTACGTTTTTGATAAGAAACACATATTTCCTTTTTTGCAAAATTGTATGGTTTTAACTGATATTTTAATGTTTTTGACTTTATTTTATATATTTTACTGTTGGTTTGGAATTTGAAACCATCCCAAAATTTAAATTTTTGAATTATTTAAAGTGGGTGACCAAATTTTATCCCAGAAAAAGGAAAGCATTAATTTATTGGAATGCCTTTATTTATGTTATACAGCGTGTTTTTTAAAGATTGTATTTTAAAAGTAAGTAATTTTCTAAATATTTTAAAGAAAATTACCAGTATTTAATTTCGCAGTTACAATATAATTCAAAATTATAATTTTAATTAATTAAAACCAATTTAAACAAAGATACCAAGGTAGGTACAGAATATTCAAAATATTTACCAGTAAACAATTATGGTTTTTATAATTATTAATTTGTTAAACATTTGAAATACAACAGCTACTTTTCCTAAATAAGTACATATTTTGTTAACAGTTTTGTTACTGTCATGCGACTGACAAGTTCAGATTTTTTTTTAGAATCTTACCAAATAGTGAAAGAACAACTGAAAAAGAAAAACTAATTGAAGTAGAAAAAATATGCTAAAAATCTAAAAACAAAGTAGATACTACACTGAAAAAGATATAGAAGTAGCCATAGAAAGCATCTGAAATGGTTCTTCGAGCAAAAAAAGTGCCAGTAAGGTATATAAGATTTCTAAAAAAATTCATAATATGGAATAATAAATCGTTTTATAAAACCCAAAACAGGCTCCTTATCCGTTCTCACAGCGGAATAAGAAAGACTGCTGGTGCTGTGAATCTCGTCGAAATGGGTTTCCAAAAAAAAAAAAGAAAGGTTAAATCTGCTGAAAAGTATTAATTAGAGGGTAACGTCTGTAAAGTAAATAAAAAAAAAAAAACTAGGTTTTAAATCCGGTGCCGAAACTTGCAAGCAGGCATTTGTTTTAAATGAAGCGGAAATATCAAGAACGGCCAGAGTATTGAATTTGAATTGAGTTGACTTTATTTGTTAAAGATTATTTTACAATCTTATACAAATCATACATATATGAATAACTTTATTTCCCCTATATGAGTCTAGTTTATAATAACTGTACATTGGCTTATTATAAAAACAATAACTAAACAATAATACTTCATTACATTCCAATTAATTTCTATCTACATTATCAATAAAACAATAAGAAAAAAAAAAGAAACAAACAATGAATTGAACTGACCAACAATTATCCGTAGTCATAGCACTTGATTGGTGTGTGAAACATCAGAGCTTAAGGAATCCAGTGAATTGCACACTGACATTATGAACCAGTAAATCTTGTTACGTTTCTCTATGTTATCGATTCGAAGTATCTTGTTTACATCACTTGGCGCAGAGAGAAATGCTCGTAAATGATTGTGTCTGTCGTCTGTTAGCTTTTCACAGTACAGAAGGATATGGAACAGGCTGTTAGAAATTAATTGGTTACAGAAAGTGCAGGTTTCCTGGGCTTTGAAGTAGAAACTTTTGTTTTTCGTATAGAGCTTAATTAATTCGGGATTTGAAACCCTTAACTGACTTATTAATCTTAGCTTTTTTATGTTAGCTCTATACATCAAATAGGACTCTGGGCTGGAAATATTGAAGCTGGAAATAGTTCTACATATGCCATTGTTGTTGGAGTTTATGGATAAATGGATGTCCTTGGATAGGTTGTGGTTTTTTAGCTTTTCCAATATTTCATCGCTGTATTTTATTAATCCAGTTGGCTATACTTTATCGAACTCTTCTTTACAGCCATAATGAGCAGCTATTGATCTGACTTGTGTGATCCAATTAAAGTTTATATCAGGATTCCTTGTATCCAGCAAAATTAATTTGTTGAAACAAAGCCTTGGTAACCTCTCTTCAGGCATAAGCGACAATTCAGACTAGTAATTTATAATCCTTCTCATAATCCTAACACTGGCTTTTCGGCCAGTTTCGAGACGTACAATGTAGTTGGCAGTATTCCTTGGCCACCTAACTTCAGAAACTTCAGCTGTACCACTTCAATAGCATCCAGGTATCTTAACCTCCATATTTCAGAAGAATACAGAAGAACGGCCAGAGTAATCAATGTAAATTCTGGCATGAAGATCATCACAAAGAATGTTGCCATCCAGGAGAATTCGACGATGATCAAATTTTTGTTTGTTTGTCCTTCATGCCTTGGCTTGTAGATAACTATTCATGAATCTATTACCTAGTGCAGATTGTTAGTGCAGTTGATTGAATTATGTTTGAGGAAGTTTAAATGTGGAGTAGGTCGAGGAACAGGAGTTGTTTGATGGGATTTGTGGACGAGGATTGTCGTATGGAGGTAGGAAGAGAGATCCAAAATGAGGTAGCACGAATGAATAAGAAAAATAAAAATATTTAGAATAAATACTAAGGAGAATACAAATATATAAAAAAAAATTCTGAAGAAAAATAATTAAATAAAAATAAAATAGCTCTTATCAATTAACTGTTGGTGAGTCACTGTAGTTACAAGAAGTATAAGGAGTAGTGTAGGTAAGGGAGGATACAAGGAGCTTTCTGGTTTTTAAGAGATTTACAATCATGGAATCTTAGGAGTTTTTTAAGGTAACGAGTATTAACCATTATCTGTCATAATATTATGTCTCTGATTGCATTAAACAATTTTCAGCCATTATGATAACCATGACCTACCTGCTTGGGTTGAAACGTCGGTACCAATAAAAACATTAAAAATCACTGCGTCCTGACTATCTATGATATGTAGGACTGTCTACTAACTTCCTTCAATAATTTAGTTGATGTTTTTTCCTTCTAGAAGCAGAATATGTTACACTATATTGAGGCAAGAAAAGTTGCAATTTTTTTTTTTCATTTGGGAAAGAAGTACCGACAAAATCTAACGTGTAAATATTAGGAATTAAATATATGTATTTTAGTGATGCCAAACATGTTCTACTGTTAATTAATTGTTGTTATTTACATTACTTATCTTTGCAAATATGTAAAAAAACGGATATTTATCCCCTCATGTATTATTACAGTAAGGCTCGAAATCGCTTTTGTACCAAATATAAGCTCCCGTCATGCTCAAATACCATGAATGGGGTACCGATGGATTCAGAATTTCACGGGGGGTTAGCGAATCGTAGTCTTAACTTTTGTTTTTCTTTCTAAAATTAATAAAGTCGATACAAACATTTTGCAAGGCTTCAATACTGGGACGGTGGTAGGTATGTAGATAGATAGATACGGGACAAATTGTGCCTTAAATTTTGATTTTGAATTTCCTTCGGAACTATCGGATCCTGCGTTTTTAAGCCCAAAAACTTACTTTTTTCGAGATAACGCAAGGCATAGGGTTCACATTCACACAACCTTAAGTTATTTGTAGTACTTTCAGTGAATACATGTCTCATTTCGTCGACTTGAGGTCTCTATGATCGAGGGAGGGGGAGTTTATATTATTTATCGATGGTGTTTTTGATCGGCAAGCCTTATAATAGTTAATTCTTCACCAAATCTCAAGATTGAGCCACCAATTTCGAAGGCTTCCTTCTCCTTCAGGCGGGCAAAATGGTCCAATCACCCCGAAAATTCAGGCAAACAAATTATGAAAGAAAACAACCTTTATATAAAAAAATTACACACTTTTCCCTGGGCCATGCCTACGATTATATAAAAGATTATTAAATTCCCTACACAATAAAAAAAAAATCATCAAAATCGGACAATTTTTAGCCAAGATACAGCTTATTGAAATTTGTAAACATGTTGTTTCCAAACAAAAAAGAAGATTTAAATTAATTTGTTTTTCCTTTGTCAACTATATATATCGATAAAGTAACAATTGATTTCTTTTCTTATTATTCTTTTCTTATTTGGCATTATTTTATTTTTTATTAATTTGGCATTTGAAAACAAAATGCTGTGCGAATTTTTCGCACGGGCCTACTATTTTATATATAATTTCATTATTTCATAAGTTTACACATGCTAGTCTTTTATTTTAATTTGATGTTACATAACTTTGTAATTTAATTACTATTTGTCTACCATCATATGCCAGACAAATCTAAATGTAATCGCTATTGTTTATTTGTGTTATTCTTTGGAGACAAGAATAATGCTTTGAATATATCAACATATGCAAGAGGTAAATATTCTTGTCTCAAGTTTAAGGATGGTTCTCCAAATTCGCTATAGATGATATCGACTGGGAAAGGCTCCATTACAGATTCTAAGGACTGAATTATGTACAGAATCTAATGACCTCAGTAATGTTTTGCTGGCTGTTCCATAAATTTGAGCTTTATAGTCGATTTTAGCTATTATCAATTAAGGAATTTATCATCTAAGAATTTAACGGCCTATCTAAAAGGAATCGAGATATCACTGAATATTATATTCGAAAGGAGTACAGGGTCGTCGATTTAAAGGGGAGTAAATTATTTTACATTTACCATTTTTAATTTTAAAAAAGTAGAAAATATAAATTTTTTATAATTAAAACTATTAAAACAAAATCAAAATTTTCACTGTTTTTGTAAACACTGTACTGAAAACTTTTGTTTACATTCCATTATCTTTTTCTATAGTATTAAGTAGAAGGGAGGGGTGAATATAATCCATATAAGGGGTCCATTTTGGTAAACACATCAAGTTTTAAAAGCAGCAGTGAATATAATATTATTTTTTAAAATAATAGGCTCATACTTTTGCCCAATGCTGTGTATATATAATAACGATTAGACTAACTATACTATACTAAAATAACAGGGGTTTTTGGTGAGAGTAAGGACATAACTTCTTCCCAGTGGGTTCGGTTCGATTCCCACCCTGGTAAGTACACGGCGGCAACCTCAAGATGGCAAAAAAGACGCTGTGACCACTTACCCAACTAGTCCCTCCCACCAAAACATTCCATTACAAAGTTCCAGCAGCGACAGAGTTATTAATATGATAATCATTTCCATTAGCTATTGATAAACAATAGCTATCTTATACGAGTTTAAAGTTCTTGCTATTATTTAAACTTAAATACAGTGAACCCCTTCCCTCCAGTTCTTTTAAGTGGAGTACTTCTAAAAATAAGTAAAACAGTAAAAAGAAGGTTATACTTGTCTTAAACAGAAACAATAACAACAGTCCATTGTAAACAATAACAGGAATTTTCATATACTTATTAAACACTTATCTTAAACATAATAACAAAATAAATTTCACCTACTTATAAGTAAATAAAACAAAATTAGCTGAGGTTACAATAAATTTTATGTTTCAATTTCTTTGCATTCTTATAATTAGATAATCAATACTTTACATAAATTCGTATTACTGCTTATTCTTTATTATACAAAATACAGAAACCTAGTAATAAAAAAGATTTCTAGTGTCCTAATGATTTCTGCTAAGCCCTACCGCTAATTTTATGTAAGCAATAACACATCTAATTGTGAATAAAAATTTAAACTTTTATTGAGTATTAATACAGTCTACCACACTGAAGGGGAAAAAAAGTATATATATATATATATATATATATATATATATATATATATATATATATATATATATATATATGTATGTATGTATATAAATAAAAAGATAAAGCAATATACAAGATAATTAAAACATCAGACCAGCCGAGTAATAACAACACAAATAAAACACATTCACACCTATGTACAATATTTACATTGGCCCAGGGGACTCCGAATCAAGCTTTGTCCCCCAACTGTGGAAGCCAAAGCAGGACTCCAGTAGATCCCAGTGCTTCTCTCTCAGCCGCGTCACTGGTATAGTAAGCCAGTGGAGGCTGATGGACATCTAATTAGAATGGTGATTTTAGATTGGCTAGTTTATTGTGATAGAGATAGTCAGGATTGTTTTTAATGTTTATATTTGAGGTGAAAATAGGTGATGGAAATCGCATTTTTGCCATTTATTGTGAAATCAACTGAATATAATATTAATAATTTGAGTATAACTGACAGTTGTGTGTGTGTGTGTATATATATATATATATATATATATATATATATATATACACACAACTGTGTGTCGTCACAACTGTGTCATTGAATTCATATATATATATATATATGAATTCAATATGTGCAAATTTTAGTACTGATATTCTTAGAGGTTAGAGATTTTTTTTCCGGCCTCTAACTGAAGCATTCATAATAGACTAGGAGAATTTCATTGAACGAAAGTAATTAAAGCTAGTAACCATTTTTAATTCAAGATAGCGTCTAAGATGTTTATTTTCATTACTTTTTTTTTTTTTCTCACTATGATATTTTATTTTGTTCTTTTGTAGCTTTATATTATTTGAAGTTAGCTTATTTTTTTTATTTTTTTATTTTTTTTAATTTGTAAATATGGTGTGAATGTGCTCTCAGAACTCTATTATAAATGTCATTTATTGAGACAGATTGTAATATTTATCAATAAACAAAAAAAAGAAAAAAAAAAAAAAAATTCAAGATAGACCGCATCTGAATGCGCAACTTCGGTCAGTCAAATCCATTGCTTTCTATACTAAAATTTAAATTATAAAGATGCGAAATTTGACAGTTCATTTAATGGAAGAACTGATGGCTGAAATTATTAAGTATGTTCCTAAACGAGAATTCGCCTTCACTGACGATGTTCTAGGTTCCGTTTTGAAAAATGACGTCGTCAAAGTCATCAAATCACTGGATAGTTATTGAGCATAAAGTAAATAAAATAATATAAAAAACTAAAATAAAAATAAAATAAATTTAAAAGGATAAAATAAAATAAATAAAAATATGATTCCATATATTTAATAAGAACTCTTTCTCAAGATATGATTCTTTTTATTTGTTTCCGTTGTCGGCACCTCATATTAAGTTTAAAACATTATTTGCTCTGTTTAATACATATCATAATTTTATTCGACCTAAAATTTTTTATACTATATTTTATACTTTTATACTATGTTTTATACTTTTTTTATACTAGAAGATTATAGCGGTATAACAGTAATATGTCAAAAGTACACGCATAACGTTTAAACTAAAAAATGTATTACCGAGATAAATGTATTATTTGCTATTAATGCATGAATCTGGTCCACTAAATGGCTTGAGTTCAAATTCAATACCCTTAAAAACATAAACAGACAACAATTAATCAAAATAATGCAATTTCCGAATAACTTAAAGCTGATGTCCAAGAAACACCCGCTCGCCCATATGTGCGACGTTCAAATTTATCTTTTATTTAACCCGGCTAGATCTTCCGATGATATATTTAAACTCCAAAAAGATATCAATAGAATATGCGCTTGTGTATATCAACATAAACTCCCTTTAAATGCCAAGAAGACAAAAGCCATTCTAATCGGATTTTCCTCACTCCTCAAATCCATTACTGTCCCTCCCAATCTTATCTTGAACAACTAGCCTATTTTCTGCTACACTAACGGTAAAAACCTTGGCGTTATCTTTGATCAAACTCTTTCCTGGAAAAATTTTCTTAATTTCCCGTCGTACTTTTTCCACCCTAAAACAGTTTAACCGTATATGCCTTCTCCACAGAGGGTGGGTTCTATCTCCTTCCGTTCAGAACCCGTCAAATCCTTGTTTCCTCTCTTGTTTTCTTCCACTTCGATCTTGGAGGACTCCCGAGAGAATCCAAACAGAATTCGAAGCCAAACATCTGATAAATTGCTCAATAGCTTTGTTCAAGCAATCAATAGCGGGATCTCAAAAGATACTCATATGAGTTGAAGTTGCTGTATCCGTCCCACCGCCATCAGTACTTCTTTGCGACCTTCCTTTACCAGGCTATTAGGACTCGGAAAACCTCCTATATTCCATAGATTCTATATTTTGGAGTTCTAGCAATGGCCAGATTCTCCACTTAAGTCATGAGTGTCTGTGGCTGTAGCGCTCTTACTCATCCTCCGCTGGTTTAAAATACCAGTGAAGTGGCTGAGGGAGAAGCGTAGGGATCTCCTAGGCCTCCCTTTTCCCTCCACATGTGGAGGGGACAGGATTGGTTCGGAGATCACCTGGCAAATTGTAAATAATGTATGTTTTATATAAGGTGTTTGTTTTACTTTTATTTCTATTTTTATTTACTTATGTGTATATATATTATTTTTTTTCTTTACTCTTTTGTTCTTTCTTCTTATTCTTTTGTTATTACTTTATTTATTTATATTTTTGTATATACAGTATGAATGCAATCTCTGAACTCTATTATAAGTGTCCTTAACTGTGACAAATTGTAATATTTCTGAATAAAGTGTTTTAATAATAAAATTCCATAGATTCTACAATTCAAATCCTCCATTCAATCCCGTCCCACCAGATCCTGTACGTCCGACCTCTATATAAAACTTTTTTTTAGATATATTTGTACCTAATTTGTTTACGGAGGTCGGGTCTGTAACATTTCGTATAGCATATAGTGCCCTAAATCCCTAATTATTTCCGTGTAAATCGGTAGAGCTATCTTGAATTTATGAAAATACTTGTGGTTGCCGACACAAGGTCCTAGGCATAAATTTTTTGCACAAAATATTAATTTTTAGATTGCTGTAAAGATTCGTATTCAAGGCCTTTTTTTAAGGTGCGAAAAACGAATATCAACTTCTCTCTTAAAAAAATCTTTACACTAAATACAAGGTCGGTTTGAAAACATTATACTCGGTGTCCCGTAAGAGCTACAAAAAAGTACATACATACATATAGTACATATATATATATATATATATATATATATATATATATATATATATATATATATATACACACATATATGGTACATACAAACTATAGGCTAATTTTCAGTAGAAAAATTGAAAATCCAAGTTTTGCGTTTTTTTGAGTGTCGTATTTTTTGTTGCATAGGAAGCGATAACTAAAAAAACAGTTAATTTAAGTAATTTAAAATTACTCCCCAGCTTATGAGCAAACTTTACTTCAAAAGAAATTGGAGTTTGTTATTGATATAACAATGTAAAGAGGATTTTTTATCGGCTGTACTGAGCGAAGTTCAGCTTAAAAAAAAAATCATAAATTATTTTTAACTTCTTATCACCCACCAACTATACCACAAATATCCCCTTTTGGAAAAGCATCCGTTTAATGAGCTTTAAGTCCATATTAATTAATTAATATTAATTAATACGTAGAGCTGTCAATGTTCAAATGTTTCAATATTACATCCAAATATAGGTTTCATTACCAATCATTTTATTGGACGACGTTACCAATTTATGATAATAACTCATTATTATAAATAAATGTTTCTACTAAAATTGAGTTAAATAAACATGCTATTAGTTTGAATTATTTTCATTAAAAAGTAAATATTAGAACAAGGATCATTTAGTTGATCACTTATAAATACGGATCAGTTCCTATAACAGAGATATGATTAAAAAAACAAATAATAATCACTTTAGAGGATAAACATATGAAGAATCATTATTTTAAAAATACTTTTTTTCATAAAAGCAATTTTATTGTTGTTCATTTTGCTGAAAACATGAGTACTTTCGGGCAACGGGATATCAAATCACATCATATATATTTTACACAACTTCCGATGAATCTCAACTTATTTCTAAATAAACCCTGAAATTAATTAATACAGACTTATGGCTTATTAAACAAGTAGGTTTTTCTAAAAGTCAAGTATCTATAGCATAGTTGGAGGGTGAAAAAAAAAAAAAAAAAAAAATTATAATTTCTTTACAGCATTTTTTATTTTACCCCTCAGAGGTTCTCTTTAAATGGTTATAAAAACGAAAACTCTACTTTCATTTAAATAAAACCTTATCTAGTTTACTATTTTTTACTTAAGTTGAATATTTTTTCAGTTATGAAAAGTTACAATTTAAAAAGAACAAAATTTAGATTTCCCACTTATCTATTCCAAATTGTTCCATTATTTATATGAACCTTTTTGTTGCTCTTTCTCCTAATATTTCGCTTTTCTTTTAATATTCGCTTAAAATATTTTCCTCTACTTACGATACACACTGTATTTGACAGATAGCTAGAATATAGAAAAAATTCGGACAAATCAACGTACCAATGTGGGAGTAAATATATTCAATTCAATTCAATCTTTATTTGTTTTGAGGGAAGAACCTTTGACAAATGGAGTCTATCACAAAATAACAAACATTATTATCCTTATGGAAATACAAATTCGTTCATTTTTATATCGCATAACATATATTACAACACTCTTAAGCACAAGTTAAAAATCATATTCGGTAAAAATCAGTGAAAATAGTTCCAATTATCAAATTAATATAACATCTAAGATTGTCAACAATATACATAAATAAATACATATCAAACAATAAAAACAACAAATACACATTTTTTAAAAATATCAATATTAAACTCTGTTTTAAAATTAAATTATAAGATTACCCCTATACCTAAGAGAACAAACAAGAATAATACCAGGACAGATTACTTGCCGATGTGCAATATGGAATTTTTGCTATAATATGCAGAGGACAATATTCCAGATTGCCCGACTAATTCTCTATAATTTGATATAATTAAGATAAAAAATATAATTTTCTCATATCCCCTGCACTGGTTGGCTTAAATATTTCTATTCCATAAAGATTTTTTATATCCTGGTAAATTCTTAACCTTAAAATACTATAAATTGGGCATTTAAATAACATATGATGAAGTGTTTCGTTTTCTTTAGAGTTGCATATTTTTCACTCAAGTTGTGGAGTAATTTTCACAATTCTATTATTAACAGAAATCATGATCATATATTTTCCCGAGAGTCGGATCTGCATTAATAGTTTCGTATATTTGAAATAAGTCGGTATCAACAAAGGGAGTAAATATATTTCTAGCAAGAAACAAAGTCCATATTCGTTTTTCACACCTCAAAAGTGCCTTGAATACAAATTTGCATAGCAATAAAAAAAATTAATTTTTTGTAAGAAATTTATGCCTAGACCCTTTGAAATTTTCTTGAGAACCACAAAAAATGTCGTAATTGCAGGACGGCTCAAAAATAGAAGGAATTTAGAGTTATTGTTGCGAACTCAACTTTTCAACGAGTGTACCAACGTTGGATTCGGAGATAATCCTGAGAAGATATGAATGCTATAATTATCGGCCGGAAAAAACATCATATAATGCAATAAAAAAATGAAATTAGAATGACAATATTAACATACAAGTTCGGGAAAAGCGAAGGCAAAAATAAATAACAGAAATTTTGTTACATTTTTTTTTCTCGGCTCCTATGTCCCATTGGAATGAAGACGGTACATTCTTTAAACATTATTTGATGTAGCATCACCGAAAAAAAAAAATAGTTGAAATCGGTGGCCAACTGACTAAACTTCTCTTGTTACTGTTTTTTTTTTTTTCACATTCAATCAAATACAAATTTAAATAGAACATTATTTGAAAGAATTATCTAAAACCAAAATATATTACTTTATCTTTAGATTATATATATATATATATATATATATATATATATATATATATATATATATATATATATATATATATATATATATATATATATATATATATATATATATCTTTTTATTTATTCTTTATTTTATTCATTATATTCTTTTATCTTTTTATATATATATATATATATATATACATATATATATATATATATATATATATATATATATATATATATATATATATATATATATATTTAAATAAAAAGATAAAGTAATATACGGTTTTAGATAATTCTTTTAAATATATTAAAATTAAATTAAATTAAATATATATATATATTTTTTTTTTTTTTTCTTCTTCCTTTGGTTAGTTTTATTTATTTTCCTTTCTTATGTACATATTGTGTGAATAAATACTATAACACTAGTACCAATGCCCTTCAGTGTGGCAGACTGTATTAATACTCAATAGAACAATAAAAGAAAAACAAAAAAATAATGCATTTGTAAACCGTTTTTAGTAATTTCATAATTACATTAATTCTAAAGATAAATTTGGAACCAAATTTTTAATTCTTTCCGGATTTACGTTGAGTATAGTTCGTGGGAGCGAGGGATTTATAATACATTTCGTTGAAAATGATAGCTATAATTATGAATGCTAATTATAAATGAATCATTACCGTTGGGAATCGTAATCCTGCTCGGGATAGGTCAACTGGACCACAGTACGAGTTGCATACCCAATGAATGACTGGGGATTAAAACAATCTACTGGGAGATTTTTTCCTGCAAACATGTGGCTACTGATTTAATAACCTCTTTCAATAGGAAGAGACATATCCCTCATTCAATTACTGACCTCTATTCCCAAAGGATTATTTTTAAAATCGAATTCAAGTCCGCCTGCGGTGGCAGTACATTCCAAAAACAGACCGCCGCTTCACTGTAAATCTCCTCGGATGATAGCTACGATGCTTAACGGAAATTAGGGCGTCCAATATGATTTGTGGACCCTTCCACGACCTCGTCCATCTACACCACCACCGAGCTTATGATCAACAACTGAGTGGACATGATATTATTCAATATGGGCCAATTTTAACATTTATTGTGTTCTTTTTTATTGTTTTCTCACTCAACGCTACTTGGTAAAAGCCACTAAATAAATTATGAGGCAATAAAGATCATCTATAAATACATATGCATTAGTCTTCATTACAATTTAGAAAAAAAAAAACTTGAAATTTATATTCAGATAACCGCACTTACTAGACAAACGCTCTAAGCTCCCAGTCAATTACAAAAGACTCATATACATGACTACAATAAGACCTATTTGGACTTACGGAGTTGAGCTCTGGGGCTCCACTATGCCATCGAATTCATCTTGTATCCAATCCTTACAATCCAAAATCCTTCGTAAAATCCTCACTGCTCCTTACTTTGTCACAAATAAAATCATCCATAACGATCTTAATGTTCCTTGTGTTTCTGGCCAGTCCCAACCCAGATATCTATCCTTCCATAACAAACTTCAGAACCATCCAAACCCTCCCGTTTCTAACCTTGCTTCCTCTTCGATCCCTGACAACCCTCTGAGACGTCTGAAAAGAAGATGGCCTCCAGATCTCCTTTTGTAAATACATTTTTATGGTGCTACCAGTGGGTAGTTTCTCAACAAGTGGTTTCAGGTTATTATATTATTTTGTTCACATTTACTGAATGTATTTTTATTTGTAATACAGTTTTAAATATCATCAATAAAAAAAAAAATTCAGATAAAATTAAATTCATATTTTTACTTAAAAATCCACCATTTTGTCGTAATTATATTACTTCAAAATTGATTTTCTAAAGAAACCCCAGTGAAATTTTAACTATTTGTATTGTTTATATAGTTGTAAATTACATTAAATAAAAAAAACATATTAAACAAAAATGAAGTAGTTCATTAAAAGAATATTTAAAATTAAATGATGTGGCTAGAAGTCACATTTATTATTAATTGTTTAGAAATAATATTAATTTTATTAAATGATTTATTGAGAGACTTCCAGAAATTTAATTCTCGTGGTAAGAGGTCATCGATGCTTAGCAGATCAAAGGATCCGTTAAAACTGCCTTTAAAGACGATCTATAAACTACAAAAATGCTAATAATTGATCACTTTTGGTGAGTGGAATCCAAGATACAGTATACATTTGAAGCTAACAACAAAGGCCTAACCAAGAGTTCGGATTTATTGACTGGTTTCGCTCATAGCTGGTCATAGTTGGTTTGAAGTATTAGAGGCTAAGAGGAAGAGGGGGGTAATTGTTTTGCCACCCGCAGGAGCAACGTAAGAAGAGAGTTAGTTCCGAAGGGCGGTGAGGGGGGAGGGGTTAGGGCATTAGCCACCCCCTGAGGCTGACAATGCTCTCTACTCAACTCCATTAGCTTCCTCCATAATAAAAACTGATCGCGAGCTATCCAAGCTCATTTTCAAATGTCACAAATATCTACTTTTCCACCACGGTTAATGTTGCCAATATACATATGGAGTACTTCAAACCGGGGATGAAAATTCCCGTATGTAAAGTAAAATATAGACGTAACAAGGAAGAGTATGATTTTAAAAAAAAATGTAGATTCTTAATTTAGGAATAGTGAAAAAAAGATACCCTACCTTACCTTAAATCAACATTATCGATTAATCGTTGAGATAAGATCAGATTTAAAGCCCATGCGACTTGCAAATTCTGGAACGATTTCTATTTGTGTGTCATTTTGGGAAGATTTATAAGAAATAAAGTAGAGATAGAGTTTAGAAAAGAGAAAAGTTAGTAAGAAAAAGCCTTAAGTAAATGCATTAATTTACTTAGACCACAATTTAAGGAAGAAAAAAAACTTCTCTTCATCTTTGAGTGGCCAATTTACTAAATATAGGGGTTTCCAACCCAGAGATCGGGGGCAATATGGTGCCCGCGTGACGTTACTTGTGCTCGTGTATGTGCCCGCCTATATCTAACATAACCTTTAACGGCCATCGGCTTGGCTACAGTTTTACTGTTGCCTGCTGCACATCGAAAAGTTTTCTATTAAATGTTGAATACTTACTTAAGTAAATATCTAATTATTCATTTCAAGTATGAATGATCACTTTGAAAGTAGTAATTTATTTTATATTTTTATAAATCATCATAATTGTTTTTCGTGGCATGCCGCGATAGGTGAGTTTTCTATTCTAATGTTTTACAATTTCTTTGTTAAATATACGAATATTTAAAAATCTAACAAGGGTTTATAGATATAAAATTCAATAATAATAATTATTACGTATATAATAATAACAGTTATATAAAAATAATTTTCAATTATTCACATAGTATCGTTACTATTGTTTTGACTAATCTCTTTCTTTGGTAATAAAAAGAAAGAAAGAATTATACTGTTGGTAACACAGCATTTAACTTATTCTATAACTAGTTATAACCCATACCGCTTTTAATTAATTTTTAATTTATATTTGAAAATGTGGTAATGCGATGTAAGGAACCTATATTAAATCAATTACATTCATTTGGTGTTTTCCCCTTTTTTGTAGAAATATATTTCATTAGTTTAGAAATAATAAAGATGCCTGTTACTATACGTATATATATATATATATATATATATATATATATATATATATATATATATATATATATACATATATATTATTGATACCATTTACATTTTCTTTTTAAATATATAAATAATAATCTATCTGCAATTTACAATGAATTAAAACAGCCCGAAATTCAAGAAATAACCTATAAATGTGCCCGGTGCTGAAGAAATATTGGGAACCCCTTATTTAATGTATTATTAAAATAACGCTAATAAAACGGAACATAGTGATTTTACATGAGGAGTTTACGGATGTAGTCACCGATTGCAATGAAACTTTTTTTGGTGATACAAGATCAAAAAATATTTGCCTCATATTCGGGAGTTCTAGCCAATGCTCTCAAGGACCAAACAAAAATTGATAGGATTTTAATATATTTTTTTAAATATAATTATTTTATTCCCTTGCTTGCTTAAGTGTTTCGGTTGTTAGTAGTGTCATGTTGAAGTTATTACAATTTTTGAAATTTTCGAAAAATATCCAAAGGCAAAAATTTTGAACGAAACATTTTCTGATTTCAATGATATACTGTATGTAAGGAGATTTTGAGGTGGGAAATCCAAATCTCAGCTTTGTTCCTCTTTAAAAAAATATTTGAATCCACTTTATTCCTTCGGCAAGTATTAATTGTACCAATATATTACTCATACTATAACTGCATGCCAAAATTTATTTTTTTATGTGGTTTTGAGGAACAAGAATGCAGTTCTGCAACGGCTGTAAAAATGGTCAATTAGAGGAAATCCTGAAGAGTTATTAGTGATTTAGTAAACGGAATGAAAAAAATATTTCCCATAAAATTAATTCCAAAAATTAATATATTTTTTTATCCCAAAGAAAATCGTATTTAAAGTATAATGCAGATTGTTTAGCTGTGACCAAATTTATTACAATGCTATTAATGGGTTAGTTAATTAATTTTGAAATTATTGTAATTGAAATATTAAATTTTGTAATTATATTAGGTGGGTCGGCGGCTAATTGTAATTATCGAATTATACCTCCATTTGTTCTTATTTGCTTTTCTTCCCCTGCTCTCCAAACCCCCTTGTTAGACATTTTGGGATGTCTACTGCCTCTTCATCTTCGATTTTCAGTAGGTGAAAAGAAAAGCTTCATTTTGCTAGCTGGCTCAACTCATAGATCAGAGATGAATCCTTCCGTTTTTAAACTCTTAGTCTCTAAGGGGTATTTTATTCTCTACTTCCCCTAACCTGCCAAGAGATGGTAGCACCGTTGCTGGCTTTTCTTCATTAATTAAAATACGATGGGAAATTCGCTGTTCCCTAAACACACTGCCATCATCACTTCGCTTATCCTTAAAATGTTGCTGTTATTTTCCATTTTAAGTTCTCTAGAACACTTATTAAAAAAGCACCGAAGATTGGATTAATTTCGAACATATTAAAAGGAGATAACGAGGCAATACTCGATCTTTCAATGCAGCCAAAACTTTTTGCTTGATTAAAGAAATACAGAGGTTATTTTATTCACACGTTATCTAATTAAAATTAAAAACAATATGTAACTGATTTATATGAAATATTATGAATTTAAACCAGGTATAGGTATATGTTAAGTTCATGACTTTTAGAAACTGGGCATATATAAAAGATGTTCCAGTAAAGTTACAGGTTTTTTTTTTTTTTTTAATTTGCACACCTGGTCTTCATTTCAAACGTCTACGCAATTGTAAAAATATTACTTCATTCATTCATTTCGAACATTTAAAGAAGACTTATTTCTATGTATTAAACTCATATTTTCGGATAAAATCTTAACTTAAAGGTGTAAAATTTATTTATTGGTTTCTTTGGCAATCAAATCAAAACTGTATCTAATTTTTTCATGTTTGCCGTCAATTTTATTTATATTGCTTGTAGTTTTTCAACTAATTCTTATTTTTATAATTATAACAACGTATAAACACACATATAATCTCATTTTCCAAAAAAAAAAACATTCAGTATCAATATAATTTTGACTTATGTGCAGCTAGATTGACTGGGTCAGTCCTCTGTGCGTCGCCCTCTATTATTTTTGTATATCATGATGTCGGCAGTGCGGAAGTATTTAAAAAAAAAAATGACTCGGTTTTGATGGATTGATGGTGGTATCAAATGGTCTAAATAAGATTTTTTTTTAATTCTTTGTTCAAATTGATTTTCTTTCGTCCTTATTGCTTGTTTGTCCGGTTCGCAACAGTACTTTTCTGTAGATAAATTGTAACTTTTTGAAATAATTTAATTTCAAAATTTGAAATATATAATTGTTTCTATTGAATACATTACAAATATAGACCTTGCTAGCTTATATAATGATATTCTTCATATTACTGTTAACCCTCTTCCCATTCTGTTTTCTATAGAAAAGAAATATGTCGAATATATTTGTTCGATAGTTTTTATTGGGAACATCATAATATCGATGGTGACAAATGATCATTTCAAACTGATATATAAAAAAAAATTAACAAACAACGAAAATTTAATAAAAGATTAAGTTCATCGGTAAACATTTCATGTGATTACAAATCAAGCAGCTAGCCTTGGAGATATTTTTAATGCGTTTTTAATATAATACATGTATATATTTAATATTTAAAACAATACTCGAGAAAACTTGGTACAATTACTTTTTTTATATCACACCACTGAAAATTTTTACTTTTTTGTTTAGAATGGAGTCATTACTAATAAAATTTTAATACACTTTCTTAATGTTTCATGCTGAAAAATTTAATTTTTTTTCTATTATAGTTCTTTGTGCTAAGCCTTTTCAATATTAAATTTGACCTAATTCCTTGATTGATTTTCGGTAATTAATTCAATATTGGCTTTCTTTCACCCTTATTAGCTTTTTGTCTAGTGTCTATTACTAATTTTGTTTTATTAACAAATGTTACTAAATTGGTAATTTTTTTTAATAGCAATAAGCAATATATTAATATTTCATTATTGCTATAAAAGCTATTATAAATCTAATAACCCAATGTTATCCCTCTTACCCTCCTTTTAAAGATTAAAAACACCAGGACGCGAAATATCGATAATTTTTATTGATATTTCGAATTTTACATTCTTACTTTTAAGGAATAAAGATTACCGAGGCTAGTTTATCCATATATTCATATTTTATCGATATATCGAATTACTATTTCGATATATCAAACAATATCGAAACGATATGTATTGATTGTTTTTTCAGTATTTACAACCATTCAGCAATGCGGTAAATATTACGAACCACATAAGACAACCACATAAGAATTTAAGTAGAAACGAGTTCTGCAAGGTAGTAATGTAAGAACTATTCATTCTTGGAGCCTGGCACTTGAGACAGCTTAGCAACAAATGACCAGTTCCAGATAGAACACAGAAATTAACAACCCAAA
Organism: Nezara viridula; assembly: GCA_928085145.1. Lineage (NCBI taxonomy): Eukaryota > Metazoa > Arthropoda > Insecta > Hemiptera > Pentatomidae > Nezara > Nezara viridula. The sequence continues at coordinate 42,462,849 of OV725078.1, forward strand.
AAATTCTTCTTATAAGCACTCACTACAATATTAATGTTCTCCGATAATAAATGAAGCAATTGACAAGAATATCTTCTGGGAAATGGCATATGGTCGCTGATTAGAAAATAAAAACACAAAGAATAATGAGGATATTTTGAGCGAGCAACGAGAGATCATAGTAATTAGATAATTTCATAAATGCAGGGTGTTTCATAAGTAGTGGAAAATATTAAAGGAGGTGACAGTAAACCTCGACAGCTACAAAAAAGCTCATATTAACAATGGACAGATTTTCCCCAGAAAATTAGGAAATTCAAGATTTGCGTTTTTTTTAAGAAAATCAAGAATTTTGTTGAAATAATAGGAAAAAAAACTAAATAAATACTTAATTTATGTAACTATCTATTAGTTCACAATAAATTAAATAAAATTTAGCTTCAATGAATAAGCCACCTGCAGAGTATGGCGGAATCAATAATTTTGGACTCATTAGGAATCATGCACCATAATTCTTGCCACTTCGTTATGAGCTCTACGGATAGTTGTGAGAAGGAAGAAAATGATAAAAATGGATAAATTAATTATAACTTTCGGGTAACCATCCGAACCCTTTTGTTTCCAATCTTGCTTCATTCTTTATTCCTGATAATCCTCCGAGGCGTCTGAAAATAAGATGTCCTCGGGACCTTCTAACATAGAAATATAATTTGAGTTCTACCAATGGGTAGTTTCTCTTCATGTTGTACATGTCATGTTACTTATATCATATTTACTAGTTGTATTTACCATTCAATACAGTTGTAAATTTCAATAAAAATAAAAAATTTAAAAAAAATTGACTAATCCGGAATTGTTACACTTGTTTCTTGCTAATTTTTTTTTTTTTTTTTTTTAAATAACTTCATTTCCAGATTCAGGAATACCAAATAAAATAAAATTATTTCTGCTCGTAATTTTTCTTAATCATTTTACCTCATTTTCTAATCTTGTATTTCGTTTTTTCAGCTCAGTACATTCATTCTCAAGCTTTCATAGATTATTATGTAACTGAGATATAATGCTTCTTTAGCTCCAGTGTTTAAATCGTTTATTTATTTATTCCCACAGCTAGATTTTTGTTTCTTCTGAATTTTCGATCAGATGCGTGGATACATATAATATTCGTTTCTTGAGATTCTCCATATTTTATCAATTGATTTAGGGGAAAAAAATAAAAAAGATATAAACACAAGTAAATTAATTTAAAATCAGTATCATCAAGCAATATTCCATAAATATTATTCTTATTGCTAAGAGTAATACTAAGCATGAGACGCAGTTGATTGTTTATCTGATTATAAACAGCTGACTTGAAATCCAAAGTGGGGAAGCACTTGCACATGGTGGATCTTGCACAAACCACGGTCGTACAGAGTATGTTTAGATTGATATTTTTAATCGTCTGATATCGCTAATAGTCCACGATACAACACGATAGTATACAGCACGAATTTATAGCTCGCGCTGTCAACTTCTGAAATTCTCTACCTATCAAAATTCAGCATACCCCTCCATATCCACATTCAAAACCCTCCTATTCCAATTCCTATCCCAAAAACAGTCAGATTCTTGTTAAACTTTTCATATTATACATTTCTATTATATCATTCATCATCAAACGATAGTACTATTCTATACTGTAAACTTCACTAGGGATATTACAATATATTCCAGCTCTTAATGCCACTGAATACATCTATTGTTTGTTTTTTTATAATTTTTTATTCTTATATAATTAAATATGTACCTATAACTAGAATTAGACAATGATGAGTCTACATATTATTCATTATTTAAATACTCTGGCATTTTATATTGTCAACTTTATCTTTCCTTTGTTAGCAGAAACTCAATCTATTTTTTATTATTTTATTTTTCAAAAGTGTATAATTGTAATTTTTCCTACTGTACATAGGTTTAAGTGTTTTATCATAGTTTTAGTGTTTTGTATATAGCTTGTTTTATCTAATATTTTCTTTACTTTCTCTTTTTTATTATTGTTTTATTTTGGCCAGATGTAGTCTTTTAATTATGTTCTATTTTGTTATTCTAAAGGGACTTAGTCCCAGAATAAAGTTATTTTCTATTCTATTCATATTAGCCAGAGAATAGAATTAAACCTTTTGAACACAAAACTTGCACAGGCACGACGTTAACCTTGACAAGGCTCAAGACAAAATCCTCTGAATATACTTAATCGTAGTAGTTTTATCCGGATTTTTTTAATGGTACCGTAAATCTATGTACTTGAGTATTTTACATTATTCGATAGTTAAAGAACTTCATAAAAAAAACCGTACAAATAACTTTAAAAACTTTATTAGTATACAAAACAGTTACAAGCACAACTACAACACTAGTAATTAGACAATGATAACGCTAACGATAAATAATAATAACGATAGTGACTGACTTATAGCTCTAACAGAGGGGTGTATATACAGGATTTTATAATGTTACAAAGGGAATAATGTTGAGTGATGTACGTAAGTTTATGCACCATGACTCCTTCCCTCTGAACAAGAGGAACTCCGGAGAGCATTATTTGTTTGGCGATGTCCAAGGATTACAGATGTCGTCAAGCAGAATCTACTGAGGCAGCGTGATGTCTCCTAATTTTTTTTCTAGATGGTATAATTCTTAAGTTACATTTATTTTGATAATGGATAAGAATTGGCGACTCTGACAAGAGAAGGCCCCACTCGGTAGGAGCATATATCAGAGTTTTTTGGTTTTTAAGAAATTTTGTTGGTTCCTGAGGGTCACTGAAAAGAGGATATTTAGGAACAGGACTGTGCTACTGCAAAACCTTATTTTTATTGTTCCTAGAAATAAATAGGAACCCATACCCAAAAGCCTGGATAAAATAAAGAAAAGTCACAATTTAATGAAAATTTGGCTTAGTTGAGGTGGTCCAGTTAAGAGAAGAGGCTGATTTCGACATATGGGGCCCCTGTATGAATAACTGATAAGCCGGAACAATATCTGTTATTTCCTTGAATTTTTATTATTATTATAATTTTTGATCATAACAATCATTTTATATTATTGCATATACTTTTTTTTAAGAACATATATTAGGTTAAGAAAATATTATTTTAGTTTAAGAGGACCCCCATACCAGACTGAAACGACTTGAAACCGCCCGACGTTTTCGACTACTGCAGCACTTACTAGAAAAACGCTCTATGCTTTCAATCAATTACATACGACTCATATATATGACAATAATAAGACTTATTTGGACTTACGGAATTGAGCTTTGGGGCTCCACTAAACCATCGAATTCCTTTCGTATCCAATCCTTACAATCCAAAATCCTTCGTAAAATTCTCAACGCTCCTTACTTTGTCACAAATAAAATCATCCATAAAGACCTTAATGTTCCATATGTTTCCGATTTGGCCCAATCCAGATACCTATCCTTCCATAACAAACTGCAGAACCATCGGAATCCTCTCGTTTCAAACCTTGCTTCCTCCTCGATCCCTGATAACCCTCCGAAGCGTCTGAAAAGAAGATGGCCTCGGGACCTTCTAATATAGAACTTTAATTTGAGTTCTACCAATGTGTAGTATCTCTTCATGCTGTATATGTAAGGTTACCAATTTCACATTTACTTGTTGTATTTCCTATGTAATACAGTTGTTAATTTCATTAAAATAAAAAAATTTTAAGAGAATTTTGGTATAATTTTATGATAATTGCTAAATAGAACTTGAGACTATAATTTATTAAAATTTACATAACCTTTTTCCTATTCCATGAAGTATATTTATTTTATTATTATTATTTGTTTTTACTACTAGGTGTTTTTTTTATTATTTGATATTTTTCGTCGTATTATTTTAAACGGAAAGTGTTTTTGTCAGTAATAATTCGCGAATGGCAGGGAGGCTGTTAATGCTGTTATGTAGTCGGCTCCGTTTAAAAATAAAGAAGTCAGGAAGGGAGATAAAACGAAAAAAAAAATCAATAAATTCATTTGTAGTTGCTGCGAAACTAATTATATTTTACAATTTAAACTGCTCAGTATTCCAGCATCGGCTTTCACTAAAATTTCAGATTAATTTTATACAACAATAGAATTAATTACCATTATATTTGTGTATCGTTGTTTTAATTCAACGCAATAACTCTTTCAACTGTAACAGAAGTAAGTTACAAAACCGAAATAAAAGTTATGTTAAGGGAGTGAAAATGATTAGAAATTTTGATTGTAAAGGTTGGACCCTAATAGTTGGAAGGATGTATTTAAAGTGGTATTGAAAGATAACATCTGTTAGGTATTATAATATACAGTTAGTACTAATGTGAGAGAATATATTATCAAACCCGATTCTATCTGCAACAGTGGAGCTATAATTTCATGTCACGGTTAATAGATATGCAAAATCAATGCGGTGTAATAATTCCAAGTTGACATTATCATTGAACTGTGATATGGTGATAACGTTTCAAGCTAAGAGTTCATTCATGTATTAATTAAAATTTATTATATTAACGTATTATAACCATGTGTCATTGAAATGAATTCAGTTCAAGCAAAACATAACGAGGTATAACAAACTGAATATAATTAATAGAAATACAAATAAACAGACAAACGACAATTTCTGTATTTTTCTTCGGGGAAAAACTCGATTATGAAGAAATCATTTCACATTATCATAGGTTTAAAATCTATTTAAAAAACAAGCTTAATGTATCTTATATTAGTTCCCCAAAAACGTAAAATTTCTTCTATCCCACAATCACAGCTGTTAATTCGCTTAAATAATGACATATCAGAGTCGAATATTACTTTTGTCATTTAATTAAAAGTTAAGAATAATCTAACCAGATTGTTGCTATTTCCTTAAACCTCTTGGTTTATCAACTAGGCTTTCTCCATTTTCTTGTAACATGTTACGACCATGTGGTATCTTTCCGATGTTAACTCCTGTTATAGGTATTTATTTAACATTAAAATTTCACTCAAACATCCTCCTTTTTTTGCCGTGGTACGTTTCACTCTATGTTTTTATTACAATTTATCTCATAGACAAGTAAGTAAGTAATATAAAGAAGTAAATAAGTTATAGCAATATTTCTCCATAATTAAGTAGTCACGTACATACTTCCCTCCTAAAAATTACCTCTGGATTCGTACGTTTTTTACGGTCTATATGTAATATATATATAGTATATACTATTATCTAAAGTACAATTTTTACATTTATTTTCAGCCTGGGAAAATATTTCTTCTTTTGTTAATAATAGAATTCATTCGTGGATTATATATATCATTCCCAAGGATGCCCAGGCGTTCTCATGTTTCCTGCAGGTACACCGAGTTGAAGTGGCTCTATCCTACTTCCCGACAGCAATTCAATCTTGGTGTTTTTCTTTTCCAAGTCCTCACAACCAAAAATCCCCCCTACGTCCTAAAACTCCTTACTCTAATTTTCTCTATCCACTCGCTTATATCAGATTTCAACCATTAGACTAATATATCCTCTCCCATAAAATCATTTCCTACAGCTAATCCTTCGTCATATGTGCTATCCCCTTTTTGAACTCCGTACATAGCGCTATACGTCAATCCTCGTCCACAAATTCCTTCAAACGACTCCTATTCCATCCCCTACTTCATATTTGATCTTACTTAACCGTGGATTTTTTTATATATATATTTTGTAATTACAATTGCTTATTATCAGTTATTAATTGCCAAGTATCATTTTTTCACTATTTTTTTTTTGGTAATTTTGTATATTTGTTTTATTTCTAAACACTAGACTATCGTAAATATTTCTTGAATTTTATTATTATTCTTAGGGAACTTTAATCCTAGAATAATATTATTTTTCATTCATTTATTCATATTCCATTCACTTATTGAGTTAAGAAAGCTCTATCCAGTCTTATGAAGGTTATATTTTCTAGGTTATTCCTTTTTTTTAACCTTTTCCACCAAAAAAACCCTGTTGCCTTCTCGATTTATTTATGCCTCTTTCTAAAACTTCAACACAAAATCAAATCCCTCAAAACTGTTTATTCCTTCTCATAAAACTGTTTCCTTTAAAAAAAAATCCTTTACCATACGTGCTACGTTGTTTTGGAATTCCCTACCAACCTCCGCAAATCCTCATCCTAGACCTTATTTATCCTAGAGCATCTCCTCAGCAATCAATCTTCCAAATGTATGTAAAAATAATTATTACCTTTTTCAGAGCTGTCAGTCACATAAGGTCATCAAAGTAAGTAAAATAATTTCCATAGACTGTCATAATGTTGTCTTCTAACAAGCCTGCTCTCAGTATGAATTAGGACTCCCGTTTAAAGATGATTTGGTCTAAGTAATGATATTTTTATTTTTATTATTACATGTTTTTTATTTGTACAAGGAAATAAACACATGAATAAAAAAGAAAAAAATGGAAGTTTTTGAGGAGATCCAGTGCAAGGAGATATGAAGATAAAATATTTTTGGTGGAGTCAGCTTCGAATCTACGGAATCCTTAAAATTTTTTATTATTATTATTTTTTAACTTCTTCAATCAAAGATGAATATATTTATCTAATTGAACTTTATCACTACCTCATTTTTTAATTATTTTTTTAAATCTCCTAGAGAAACATGTGATAAAGTACAGTTTTATTCTGAGAAGAATTTTTAGTAAAAATATGTAATCATTTTACGGAGATTTGACAGGATTTATCAGATTTCTTCTGACGGCATAGCAATAGACTCAACACTTCAATGTCTGAATACATAATAAGCTGAACTCAAAGCTCAAAATACCTCTCCACCCCTCCCCCATACTACAGTGTTCTGAGCTACAAAGTTTGACAATTCATAGCTAAATTAGTATGAAGTGTCATGGCCGCTACTGCAGTTTAGTTTTCAGTTCTGCAGTTTAGTTTTCAGTTCGCTCTGTAATTATTACTTTGCTATGTGCTTATTAGTCAAAACTCTGTGTTAATAATTGATTAACAGTGACATTATAAACAGTTGAACATTTTTAAGTTCACGGATAAAGAGGTGAGTTACAATTTATTAACAATGAAGTGATAAATTAGTGCTCGTTTGAATAGCCCATGTGGCTGTTAATTCCCTTGCTTCTTATCTTATTTACGTTAAGTTCCCGGCCAAGGTTTGTATACTAGCTCGCTTCCGTCAGCTGATCTCAGTTCGAAACTCTGAGACTTTTTTTTTTTTTTTTTTTTTTTTTTTTTTCTTCTCCAAGAGACAGTTTATTTATTTTTTTCCCTTTGTTTATTTATTCTCAGAAATGTTTTGTTTTATTTCTGTTTCTGAGTTTGTAATTTTTTTTTTCTTCTTTTTAATAGATCGTAAAATCTTATTTTGTAGTTTTAATATTTAGGTATAAATATATATATATATATATATATATATATATATATATATATATATATATATTCTTCTATCTTTTCTCTTCTTATCATAATGGAAGATATGAATTTGGACGAGAAATCTTCATGTGAAGATTCAGAGGACGAGACACCATTTTCCGAGGTTAGCGAAACTGATTCGCAATATCTGAAAAGACGCTCGCTTCAAAAACGTCACAGAAACTCTGCCCCTGGGTCAGGTGGCAATTCGCCTAACAAGAAGAAAAATAAATCAGCAAAATCTAAACAGACAGCTGAACAAAATAAATCTAAACAGCCTGCCGAGCAAAATAAATCACCACCCAGAACTAGAAGCAAATCAAACACCACAAAAACAGCTCCAACTGCACCAAATACCACAGCCAGCAATAATTTTGATCTTGGTAGTAACTCACCTAACAAGCCTCCAGTACCTCAAGGTTTTACTGACCCCGAGCCGCCCCCTATTTTTGTCTCTAAAATTGAAAATTTTATATCATTCGTTCAAGAAATTGCCAATCTTATCGGACAAACCAGTTTCCGCTGTTTTTCTAGGGTTAATGACATTAAGATTAACACGAGCTCTAAAGAAAATTATAAAACTCTGATAAATTATTTTACAACTAAAAAATATGAATTTCACTGTTACCAACTGAGACAAGAAAAGGCATATCGGGTGGTATTGAGAGGCTTGCACTCAACCACTCCCATATCCGTTATCAAATCTGATCTAGAGGAAATAGCACATAACGTTAGGCATATAGCATGCGCCCTACATCCAACGCAAAAATATCCATTGCCACTGTTTTTCGTTGATTTGGAGCCTGCAAGCAATAACATTGACATATTTCAAGTTAAGAGGCTTGTGTATTCCACAGTAAAATTAACCTGTCATAGTTCAATGCTCCAAGTGTCAAGACTTGTGGCACACAAAGACCTATTGCCATCATCAAGCGAGGTGCGTTAGATGTGCCGGGCCACACGCATCTAACACTTGTCAGATCCCTCGAGACCAGCCTCCTAAATGTGCTCTCTGTGGCGAAGACCATCCTGCAAGCTATAAAGGATGCATAGTATATAAAAAATACTACAAGTTAAGAACTCATAACATAGCCTTAAAGTGCAGCCAACTAAATAAAGAAACTTACACCCAGCCACCAGAAATTGATATTACAAATTTCCTGAGTTGCCAAAACAAACTACCCATTCAACACAACAAGAACCAACTACTTCAACTGAAATCGCCCATCCTCAACAGGACTCTACCAAAACTAGCACCCATACCACCATCAAGAAGCAGCAGCCTCGACGCCAGGCGCCTCAGGCCTCCCAAGCTAAACCTCATACTCCCAATCCTCTCATATTTCATCCTCCGCGTCAGCAAATTCCCCCTCATCATCTACCTCTACGAGTCAAATTACCGCCACAGCAATCGCACCCATCTCATCCTAATGCCCAGAAAAAAAAACCAGCACAAGTATCGTCGAATCCAGTCCCACCTCGTACACAACAACGAATCCCACTCTCAGTTAACACTCCTTACCCGCCACCTGAACCTATCCTAAATCCACTTCACAATCAACATCCATCTGATCTAACTTCCATTCTATCATCCTTCCTATTGGACCTCCAAAACACCATAAAACCTCTTATCACTCTACTAACCAGAATCATGACCGAAATTCCGTTTAATTTCCCTCGATGAGCACAAAGCCCTAACTATCCTTTTATGGAATGCTAACGGACTACACAACCACCGTGACGAACTTGACATATTTCTTCATGACAATCACATTGACATAGCTCTACTGACTGAAACGCATTTCACAAAACGGACACATTTTCACATACGAGACTACATCACATATAGATCTGACCATCCAGACAACACTGCCCACGCCGGTTCTTGCATCCTTATACATAAATCTTTACCCCATTCACTTATTCCTTCCACTCCAACTGACGCCATTTAATCAACTTCTGTAATCCTTTCAACTCGCCCTTTCCATTTCACAGTCTCAGCTGTATACTGTCCTCCTGGTAATTCCCTCTCCTTTAATCTCCTTGATACGTTGTTCCAATCCCTCGGATCGCGCTTTATTGCTGGAGGAGATTACAATGCTAAACACCAACGGTGGGGTTGTCGAACATCCAACTCCCGCGGTAACATCCTTTCCCGTCTCTCATCTTCTAATAGTTATTCAATCCTCTCGCCCATGAGTCCTACTTATTGGCCAACATCCCTCAAAAAACGTCCCGATATCCTGGATATATTTATCACCTCCCAGATTTCCTCCTCCCAAACTATAATCAAATCCCTGGATGACCTTTCTTCAGACCATAGTCCAGTTCTGCTTTCATTACATTCTGACTTTGCTCCTAAACCATCACCTCCCAAACTGATCACTGGACGAGTAAACTGGGACAAATTTCGTGATGATTTGGAAAACAAACTTGACCTCAAAATTCCGCTAAAGACAAAAGAAGACATTAATGGTGCCATAGAAAAACTGACATCATCAATAACAGACAGTATAAATAATAATACCTTTATCAATAAGATTAACAACCCACAAAATACTAACTTGCCACAGCATATTCGCATCTTAATAAAGGAAAAACGCAGAGCAAGATCGAAGTGGCATCGAACTAGATACCCGACAGATAAAGCGCATTACACCCAACTTAATAACAAACTGAAATCAGAAATAAGAAAATACAAAATTCAAAATTTACTAAATTTTACTGAAAAACTTACACCTACCGATAAATCACTATGGACGACCACTAAAAGGCTCCTGAAATTTAAAGACTGCAACCATCCATTACTCACTGAAGCCCAAACCTGGTCCAAATCCGACGAAGAAAAATCCCAAATATTTGCCCCCCACCTCTTTAAAACCTTTAATCCACATCCCGATATTCTTAACCCAAATCACCTTGAATGTATTGTAGCAGAACTGGATATCCCACTTCAAATGACTCTTCCTCCTAAAGCCTTTCATCCTTCAGAAATATCCAACATCATTCACAGGTTACCTTTCCGCAAAGCTCCTGGACACGACCTAATTACATCCCAGATCCTAAAACTACTTCCTCGGAAAGCCATTCTATTCCTTACATATATATATAATGCTGTACTCCGATCAACATATTTTCCCGACCCTTGGAAACTATCCATTATCAAAATGATACATAAACCCAAAAAGACACCAGAATACCCATCCTCTTACCGTCCTATCTCTGTTTTACCCATCATGGGAAAAGTAATAGAAAAACTCATCCTAAAACGCCTGTTTCCAATCCTAGATTCTAATCACATAATCCCAGATCACCAGTTTGGATTCCGCAGATCCCATTCCACTATCCAGCAATGCCATCGTGTGGTGGATGTTGTCTCCTCTGCATTAGAGCGCGGAATGTACTGCACGGGAGTCTTTCTCGATGTAGAACAGGCTTTTGATCGAGTCTGGCACCCGGGACTACTTTACATACTCCGTAAATTCCTACATCCTACATACTTCCTCATTATCCGTTCCTATCTAACTGATAGATACTCAAAAGTCAATCACAATAATGCTTATTCATCCCTCTTTTCCCAGTCCGCTGGTGTTCCTCAAGGTAGTATCCTTGGTCCTATCCTTTACACAGTTTATACAGCTGACATCCCAACCCATCCTAACACTGTTATTACCACGTATGCCGATGATACATGTGTCCTATCCGTTAATAATGACCCAACCATTGCATCCCAAACTCTTCAATCACACATCACAAGCCTTGAAGAATGGTGTCAAAACTGGAGGATTAAAATAAATTCTAATAAATCCCATCAAATCACCTTTACCCTTCGACGTAAACCTATGACCTCATGTCCCACAGTATCCTTTAATAGTACCCCACTTATCCCTGTTGAACAAATCCGATACCTTGGACTTCACTTGGACAAACTTCTAACTTGGAATCCTCATACCAGACTGAAACGACAAGAAACCGCTCGACGTTTCCGACTACTCCAACACTTACTAGACAAACGCTTTAAGCTTCTAGTAAATTACAAAAGACTTATATACATGACTACAATAAGACCTATTTGGACTTACGGAGTTGAGCTTTGGGGCTCCACTAAGCCATCGAATTCCTCTCGTATCCAATCCTTACAATCCAAAATCCTTCAGAAAATCCTCAATGCTCCTTACTTTGTCACCAATAAAATAATCCATAATGACCTTAATGTTCCTTATGTTTCCGATTTGGCCCAATCCAGATACCAATCCTTCCATAATAAACTTCAGAACCATCCGAATCCTCTCGTCTCTAACCTTGCTTCCTCTTCTATTCCTGATAACCCTCCGAGGCGTCTGAAAAGAAGATGGCCTCGAGATCTCTTATTGTAAATACATTTTGTTTTTAGAGTGCTACCAGTGGGTAGTTTCTCAACAAGTCATTTCATGCTTTTATTTTCTGTTATCAAATTTACTTAATGTATTTAATTGTTTAATACAGTTGTAAATATCATGTATAAATAAATAAATAAAAAAAATTAGTATGTACATAATCACTTTTTATTCCTTATCATATATATAATTAATATGTAATAATATGTAAACATATTAAATACATATAATTAATATGTAATAAATTAATATGTTAGTATTGACATTTTACACATCTTTTTTCAGAATAATTTGAACTATTTACGAGTATTGCCGGATCTCTGTTCAGTTGTGAGATGTGCAATTTGCATTAAATTCCAGTGTGGTTCCGTTTGGAGTCCTCTGCTAGAGCCTGAAGTGGAAAAGTCCTAAAGAGCTTAAGCCCCTTATTAGGGCATTAAATCTCTAGAAACAATATATATATATATATATATATATATATATATATATATATATATATATATATATATATATATATATATATATATTTATTTATTTAAATGTTAAGATTTAAATAAATCTTAAATGTTATATATAATATATTAGCACTTCATAAGAACGAATTATAAATATTTGTTTTTATTTACACGTTTCATATCTACACCACTGAAAAATGTACAGCTTATAGTGACATTATAGTTCTGTAACCTAGAAATGAAAAGCGGATTCTAAGTTATATCAAGTTGTGTCTTGGTGTATCTTGAAGTGGTATTCCCCCACTGCCACTTTCCATCCATACACGAAGGCTCCATCGAAGGGGGCCCCAACGTTTGGGGGAGGGGAAGAAGGGGAATGAATGACAATTATTTTTGAGGCCAAACACCAAGGTGCTTCAAAAGTAACCATAACGATCTTCGAAGCCCTCGGAGGCGTCCCTAATTATACTACAGTGAAAAAAATACACAACAATTATTTTTAGGAAACACCGTAGTTACTTTTCCCAAACATTTGTTGGAATAATAAAAATACAAAACTATTAATTTAAGGACCAATCTATGATGGACGATCCCAGAATAATACAAAACGATCTTCAGCGCCTTGAAGGAGAACCCTATAGTCAATAATAAAATAAAGCAAAATAATAATTTTGTATGCAAAACATGCTACGGTACATGATAAATACAGAATAGCGTATTCGGCGCACTCTGATGGGGTGATAAAAAAGTACAAAACATTTATGTTGGGGATCCTTTGGAAATGCCCAAAAAATCGCGAAAATAAACCAAAAAAAACAATTATTTTGGGGGCCAAAACTAAAACGGTATCCGTTTAGTGTTTTGAATTAGGAGAGAGAAGACGTCGCTCTGCGGTAGACCAAAACAACTGACAGTTAAGAAACAAATTCATTTTATTTTTAATTATTCTTAATAAAGAAATAGGAAGGTATAGTAAGGTATTTTTATTACCTTTGGGGGATCCCGTTAGAAGCCTCAAGGCAAAAAGAAAACGGCCTCGTAGTCGTATTAAAATATTATCCAAACAACATTCAAGTTCAACATTCATCATCATAAAAATATCCGATGTTCATCGGATTTGCAGAAAGAGTCACGTCTTTTTGCTTTCATTTACTAATATATGCAATATATAGTAAGGGCATTACTTTTACTTACCTATATATGCATTACATAGTAAGGGTATTACTTTCACGTACCAATATATGCAATATACAGGGTGTTTCAGGGTTAAGTGGCCAAACTGCAAAAATGAACCAAGGATCTTAAAAAAAGAAAAAAAAAATCCTCTGAAGGTATGTCCGCGAACGCTTTGTTTAGGAAATATTCACACCTAAAGATTTTCATTGCTATGAATTATTTACGATATACAAACTAAATAAAAACCTATTTATTTGTTCTTATTACTTTATTAGTTAAATGTAAACATTAAAATTCATATTAAATGTCGTACATAATCTACAATTTTCAGGAAAAATTCTCTGGACAAATGAAGCTACCTTTAGAAGAAGAGATATTTTCAATCAGAATAATAATCATCTATGGTCGTAAGAGAATCCTACTGCGATTCGTGAGTATCCTTTTCAGCACCAGTTTCAGTGCAATGTGTGGTTGGGGATAATAGACAATATTTTAATAGGTCCGTATTTCTTGCCGCTCAATGCGGGCAAATTTGCAATATCTAAATAATGATTACTATGATTTAGTTGAACATATTCCACTATAAATGAGAAGTGACATGTGGCTTCAATTAGATGGTTATTATGCACATTACGGAAGAGGTCCACGACAATGGCTAAATGTTAAATACCCCAATCAATGAATTGGCCGCGCAGGACCAGTGGCTTGGCCTGCACCACCTGGCACCACTGGATTTTTTTATTTGGGGTGACATTAAATAAAAATTCTATGCAAGTCCGGTCAATGACTTTAATTCCTTACGAAGAAGGATAATTGAATCTTGTGAAACAATAACACATATCCAGTGCCGTCCTGCCACTGCTGATGTTGAAGAAAGATGCCGAGCCTGTCTTAATGCTCAAGGAAATCATTTTGAACAACATTTAATATGAATTTAATGTTTAAGTTTAATTAATAAGAAGTTAGTAAGTGAAAGTCGTGTGATGCGCGCACCAAATCTTTATAAATAAGTTCTTGACAGAATTAGTAGGAGAAACAAAATATACAAACCAGCCAGAAAAACTACTGCAATGTAACAACTTTGGTGGTCAATTTCCAAGCAAGTGAATCCTTTTGGTCCTTTTTGCAACAACCTGACGGCTGCCTTGTGGTTGCCGCAGCATTTTTTCACCAAATTTTGTTTGTCAAGATTCATTTTAAGTGTTATCGAGAAATAAGCAATAAGCCTAGCAAGCAATATTTTTTCCACTATGTACTGCCCATATGTTAGGTCTCGTGCCATTGCCCAATGTAGCCGTTGGGTTGTGAATTATGTACTGGTGTTAGTTTCGTATTTAACAACCTGTATTATCTAGATATTGAACGTGTTTTCAATTCCAACAATAACCATCATTATAGAAGTATATACAGCTACTCCTTCCATGAATCAGAAAATTACATAAACTTCAATGTCAGCATACGAAAAATTAGGACAGGAAGCCAAATTATGAGTCTGCAGTGATGACTAACTCAGTTTACATCATAAAAACTTTAACCATGTTATTATAACGTGTTTGCAAATGGTGTAGAAGATTTATTTATAATAGTTTGAAACAATGATATTTTCGGGAAACATTAGGAAAAAATAGCTACATGTCTATACTGATCTTGGATATTAAGAGCCTCGAACAGATGAATCATATATTTTAGTTCCTTCTTTTTGTTTTTGACTAAAATAATTACACCACCCCTTAGTACTACATATATATAGTCACGATTAGTTTTAGGATTTTTATCTAATTATTAATCTATTTAATAACATTTCAACATATTTTTTTTAATATTAACCTATTATTGTAAATCGCACAATTATTATAGCCTTATTATTATTTGTACGTTGATATACTTTTTAATTATGCACTGTATTGAACATACATATGGTCTGTAACATTGTAACCAAGATTAGCAGCATTGCACACGATGCTACGAATGCACTGAACGTTCAGGGAATGTATTTGAACTCAAAGGCCCAATGACGAACGTTCGCTTCAAGGGCATATTCCGGCAGTTGTCGGTCTTTTGACCAGAGTCAAAGGAATTCCAAGAACCAACATTCTTCCAGTATATCTATGTTTTTCATGGTTATACTGTAAGATGCTATAAGGCCATTCAAATTTATAATTTTTAATTACCTTTTAATCTTTTAATTTCATTTATCGTTTCTTGTGGTGCAGAATAATCAATTAAGTCAACTGAATTTTAATTTTATTCCAATTAATATGGTTGAATTTTGAATAATTATGAAGTTCGTTTAGTATAAGTTAATTAAGTAAATGCGGAACTTTATATAACTTCACATGTGAATTTTAGCTATTCGTTTCAATTTTTGACACTTAATACTAATATATTAAATTTATTACTGTCACTGTAAATTAATTATACTGTAAATGAAAATCCAGTAATCGTCAAAGGAATATTTCCAATAAATGAACGGTTAAAAAGAATGAGCGATATTTTTATGCCGTAAAACCCACAGAATATACCAAATAGTATGCGATAAAATACCGTAAAATACAGTGGGACGAATGACCAATCCAGGTGGAAAAAATCAATGGTAAATATTTTTAAATTCGATGGAATGAGATAACAGAGGGATGTTTAATTAGAAGATAATTGTAAATTGTTTTGATTTTAGCGGTTCCAAACGATAAATACAACCCTCTAAACAACTATTAATTTCATGGCTCATGTTTTGTTTAATTATTGTCTTATCTTTCATTTGAGCTTAGTACTGCTAGTTATTTTTTTTTTACAACAATAATTTTTATTTGATAGGTATAGATGTCTAGTATTTAAG
This sequence comes from Nezara viridula, assembly GCA_928085145.1. NCBI lineage: Eukaryota > Metazoa > Arthropoda > Insecta > Hemiptera > Pentatomidae > Nezara > Nezara viridula. Next base: position 42,479,111 of record OV725078.1, read on the forward strand.
TTACACACTTTGCGAACTCTAAAGAATGCCCACACTATGAAGAAAATGCTACCCTAAAAGTCAGTAAACAAACTCCTAGAGTCCAACTATCAAGTCTGAGAAATATTACAAAATCATCAGAAAAATGGCCACGTGAGACTTTTGTACGACAAGATAAAGAAAATGAACCTTTTATAATGGATATGCTAAAGGAAATCAAATCAATATTTAACACCTACAATATTTCTTCTATATTAAGAAAATTCAAACAAATATTGACCAAAATGAACGAAGTAGAAGGTGGAATCTCAAAATAATTCGTATTATTTGAAGGTGTAATCTCTCTTTTCCATTAATTGGCAGTATGTTCTATCTTTTTAAAAACTTTATTATATTATTAATTTCTCTATTTAATTTACCTAACATATCTGATAGTATCCTAAAATTATTGCAATCGTTAACGTAATAGACTTAATTTCCACTGCAGCTCAACAATCTATTCCTAAATCCTATGTTACTCCGAAAGTAGATGAACTTCCTGACATACTTTTTTTTTTAATTAAATTTAAGAATACAATTAAAAATAAAACACAATCAATGAATTCCACTACACTTAAAAAAAATCCTTACTAAACTTACGAATCTTCTAAGAAAGGAGCTGAGTGGAGAAACAAAAATAGGTCCGAAACACTAAAATCCTTTTATACTGGGTCTAAATCGATGTGTAAAATTCACAAATTATTCACCAAGAGAAATCAATCTATCATAAAAAAAAAATCATTTATTCCACTTATTCCTTTTGAGAAAACTATAGAAACTCTTTTAATTTCAAGCTAAATTTTTGAGACCTGTTTTTAATAAACTCAAACCCATTCGTAAAGCTTTAATATAGAAAGCAAAACGTGAACAAGACATGTTTGAAGAATAAGATATTATCGGGAAGTCGAATCATTCCGAATGATGTTACACCCCTTGTTATAATTCCTAAACCAGACCAAGCAGTGACGATTTCTGCAGACTACTACACTCAATCCGCATGTATAATATACATATAACTCTATTTCCATAATTAAAGATTTGTTCAATCAGCTTTATGGAATGATAATTTTGTGTTTTAGACCTACAAAAAGCTTATCTATATGTCAAGTTATAAGACCAGAGCCAACAATATTAACAACATGATCAACCACATTCAAGTCCAAAAAGTTGTATGGGTATTTAAATCGCTCCGAAAGAATATCATAAGATAATCGATTGATTCACTGAAAAGTAGGAAGATGCTAGTGGTCGTGATAGCTGAGCTTGCCAAAGGGTAAACTTTTGCATTCCTGAGTTTTGCGACACCGCTAAAAATAGGTAAAGCTACCTATTTTTGAATCAATTGACCAATTTGTTAACGTAAAAGTTGTTAGAGAAATCATAGAATGTTCATTTTAGTGTTTTATAGTGAAATATAGAAAAAAGAAATTACCATGAGACAAGTTTTCGAAAAAGTATTGGAGAAAGAAAAGGAAATGTCGGTGTGCTTTGTTGATCTTACAAAGGCCTTCGATCGGGTAGGAAAGTCTGATATCTTGGAGGCCTTGAGAGAAAAATGGATTGATCAAAGTCATGTCCTGGCTGATTGAGAGTCTCTACAAGAAAACAAGAAACATAGTAAGATTTGCTAATTGCACTTCAAAGGAAATCAAAACAACAATTGGAATCCGGCAAGGTTGTAGTCTTAGTCCACTTTTGTTTATACTAGTGATGGACTCAGCAATACGAAGGGTTAAAGGAAAAATGTGGAAATTTAACCTGGGATATGCCAACCTGAGATCGGCGAACCTCTCAATACTTGCATTCGCTGATGACGTTGTTATTTTTTCGGACAGTGACAGGAATCTTCAGTACAATATTAATAGATTAAAAGAAGGATTGCAGAAGATTAATATGATTATAAATCCTGTAAACACGAAAGTAATGAGGGTTGGCAAAAAGCCTAGGAGAAATATGCGCGTCATCAGAGTCGAAGACAAAATCCTCGAGCAGGTAGATAACTTCAAATACTTGGGCGCACACCTTAATGAAAATGAATAAATCGATTCAGAGGTGACTGAGCGAATCGCTGCTGCGAGCAGGATGTTTGAAGCAGTCAAGGAAGGTTTTGTAAACAGGCGTGAGATGGAAAAGAAAACAAAAGTAGCTGTTTTCAGATCGACATTTATTCCCATTTTAACGTACTCTTCAGAATCATGGACGCTGACAAAGAAACATCAATCAAGGATACAAGAGTTAGAAATGCGATTCCTCCGAAAGATTGGGGGGAAAACGAGAAGAGACAGAGTGCGCAACACCATCATCAGGTCGAACCTCAATATTAAGCCGGCCAATGATATGATTGAGGAGAATCGACTGAGATGGCTAGGACATCTTCTGCGGATGGAACCAAACAGAATAGCTAGCGAAACCTATCAACCCAAAGTAGACGGCAAGAGAGGAAGAGGACGGCCTAGAAGGAAATGAGAAGATGAGTTAAAGAGCGATTTCCAGAGAAGAGGTCTTCAATGGAATGATAGAAGGCGTCTTGTGGAAGACCGGCAGAGCTGGAGAAGGCTCTATAAACTTCCTCCTCCTCCTCCTCAAACTGCTTAATGCGGTTCAAGAGGGTGGATTATGATGATGACAGTGAAACATAGAAAAAAAAAAAGGGGGAAGATTGTTTACACCCTATTATTTTTAAATATTTATTTATTATAAAAATGCAAGCATAATAATCCTCTTCTATTATAAAATTAAAAACTATTAAATAATTAGAAATTAATACATATCTATTAATACCTACTAATTTCTAAATTTTTATTTTGTAGATTTAATTTTAATATTCTTAAAACAATGAATAATATTATAAACAGATTTTTTTTTCGTTTTTTTATTATGCAACAATTAAAATTAATTCTAAATTATGGTCTTGACTTATATTCCAGCATGAACTTATTTGATTTTAGGTACTAGTTGCATATCGGTCATATGGATCTGAAGTTGACGCTTTTTACTTCTTTGTCATCCTTTTTCGCAATCATTGAATTTTTTCGCTTCCTCGTTTTATGAAAGAAATGCTGTGAGACGCTATTATTGAGAAGATTAATTGTAAATTCACCATCCAACCAGTCGGTATATTTCTGACGGAAATGAGTTGACATAGATATGATAAAAATGTGGTAGAACCGTTTTTTTTTTTTTTTTTTAGTCGATGAAACAACACAAAGCATAGACATCCATAGTTTCTCTTTTGAATGGGACTTAGCTTACGAAATTATGTGATTTTCATATCGCGTACCATCTCGGAAATAACTCATATACTGGAGATAATAAATTAAAACTGGCTGACTACAATAAGCATTACACTCTGAATGTAAACTGACGCAATTCCTAATTCCGTCATCCTTTCATAAAAAACTGTCTACATAAATACACCGAGTCAATCCACGAACATTTTATTTAAAAGTATCAAATGTAATAGTTATATTTGTAACATACCAGACTGAAACGACAAGAAACCGCTCTACGTTTCCGATTACTTCAGCACTTACTAGACAAACGATCTAAACTTCCAATTAATTTACAAAAGACTTATATACATGACTAAGATAAGGCCTATTTGGACTTCCGGAATTTAGCTATGGGGCTCCACTAAACCATCGAATTCCTCTCGTATCCAATCCTTACAATCCAAAATCCTTCGGAAAATCCTCAATGCTCCTTACTTTGTCACCAATAAAATAATCCATAATGACCTTAATGTTCCTTATGTTTCCGATTTGGTCCAATCCAGATACCAATCCTTCCATAATAACTTCAGAATCATCCCAACCCTCTTGTTTCTAACCTTGCTTCCTCTTCAATTCCTGATAACCCTCCGAGGCGTCTGAAAAGATGATCTCCTAATGTAGACATATCATTAGAGAGCTACCATTGGGTAGTTTCTAAACAAGTGCTTTCACGTCATTATATCCATATGTGAAAATTTACTAAATGTATTTCTTTAATACAGTTGTAAATATCATTAAGAAAATAAAAAATTGTAAATGTTAGGACTTCACAAGTTTAGATCAGGTCAAGGTAGGTAATTCATATTCAAAGGAGTATTTTGTATCAAGCTATGAAACTTTTGAAACGATTTTAGAGTTATGTTACTTCTTCAGTTGTCCGATTTCAGTTTTTTACGATGCTTTGTATTGGATATTGGAAATATTGGACCAAAATTCGGAGAGATAAACTTTGATCTATTCATTTAAGAAAATCGCACATTTAGACTTTACCATTTAAGGCCTAAGGCCGAATTGTTCTCCTTTGTAAATATTTTTCGTACAGAAGTTCCTCAAAGGTATCTAGATCATAAAAATACATAGTTCATGGTGTATGTCGTGGGATTTTTTTTTTTGAAAGATTAAAAAAAAGAAGTCTCGATATTTCAGAACAAGAATATTGTTTACCTTAAATCTTTAAAACACCGCAATAGATTGAACAGGTTGTTGATGTTTCATATGTTCCTGTATGTGAGGTAAATATTAACAAAATTTCAATTTATCATCATTCAAAATTAAAGAACACGAATAAAAAATTCTTCGTGCATGAACAATTTTCTATTACAGCATATCGAAAATTATTCAATTTGTGCATAATGGTTTTTCTCGTGTGCCTTTGTTTTTAATGATAACAAATTGAAATATTTTTATTATTTACCTCATATTGAATACATGGAGTGATTTTTAGACCCCAGATAATAACAAAATATTTATTGTTACTATGAATTTGAGATATTACATTTACGATAGCATGTAACAGTATAAGATTATAGTATAGAATAATTATTAATGAAATAACAATTTGCATATTTCTGTATATATATATATATATTAAAACGGATTTTATTCAATAAATTGTATGATTAAGTTAATTATATACTTTCAAATCTACTTTCTGGACTAAATTCACTATTTCGATAAATAGATAAATTTATTTATTAGATGACTAACCTTACGTCCAATCAACGAGGATGAGGAGTATGAAGTGAAGGAGAGAAGCTATAATATATCGATATCTTTAAAAATTCTATTTATTTAAAAAACAAAACAATTATTATTATTTTATGTTCTCTTTAAGATATTGGCAGTGTTGTTAATATTTGTAACGTGATCCACAACAGAAATCAAGAGTAATGATATTTTAAAAAAAAATCAGCTGCCACAAATACCTATGCTCATGTACGATATGTAGAGCCATCGAAATATATGTATGATTTATAAAATGTGGAAGTAAGAACACTTTAATGTCAGCAGATATTGTTTTATACGTAACGAGATCATGATTGCTATTTGAAATAAATTCAGAGAGCATATTAAATGGCGATTGAAAATTCTTAAATGGCCAAGTCGAAATTATGGCAGTGAGCTTAATATTGAAAAGAAATATAGAATCAACTCAAAACATGGATTGGAAAAGATGGTAATACAAGAAAGTCTTTGCGCTGGTCTGGATTAAAAGCTGCTCAGGTGATGTGTTATTCACAAAACTATTCCTTTGGGATTACCTGGTACCTGATAATATTGCAGCATATCGCTTATATTCCAAAGAAACAGCCAAACTAGTATCCTTCGCTCTATATGCTAACAAGAGTGTAACGTCTTATAAAATGAATAGCATACATAAAATGGGTGCTATAAATGCTGACATTTACCGATTGAAAAGCTTTCCGAGGAATCTGTTAAGTCCTACAACTAACTCTTATGAAGACATCAATAGTACACAACGGTAAAACGTTAAAAATTAAGTTGCACAGTGATTGATAAATTAATTGATTTTGAAGAACAAAACAAAAAGTTAGGCGATCAGGTATTATAACCTGGATTAAAGTAGAATTTAGTTTATTGTAAATATTTTGCATGTTTTTAAAATATTACATTATAACCGAAATTTTAAAATGCCATGAACGAAGGAGGCTTTTATATCTGTCAGTTATAAACTTCAATTCTGTCCTTTAGTCTCAACATTTATTTAATTTGCCTCCAATATTTTAACCTACAGGCCATTTTAAAGGAAGAGTCTTCATAATATTTAAAATCTTTACAGACTAATTTACCTAGGTATTTCATGCTTCACTTAGTATTTAATTTACAATAACTTATTGTAACTATTTAATATTAAAAGTAGATTATTTTACCTTCATTTTGTGCATTAACATGTTTCTATTAGATGAAAAAAATGAAAGCATATTATTTATTACTTTGTACTCCAAATATTTCGATTTAATTATTTTTTCATTTCTTTATTTGATATTTATCGAGGAACCCAACAACATATGTCATTATATCATTACGCTTCCAATCATCCGTTATAAATCCTATATCGCGGACGACCGTTCGATAAGTTTTTTACCAATACCAATTTCTTTAATCGCGAAGTTATACAAACACACTGGTCCTATGGGCTACTTTTTTTGTTTTTTCGGCAGCATTTCACGCTAATACTAGACAAATTAAACTTTTAATCATATGTAAACAGATCAGATTAAATAAAGCTTTATTTTCAAAGGTAACCTTACGCATTACCTATCACTGGAAAAAATTCAGTTGAAGATAGACGACTTTTTATAACTTTTAGCTATTACAGCTTGTAGCAATTCATGTTATAGTAAATTTAGTCGAGTTATATTTTTATTAAATGAGATAAAATATTCAGGACTATGTTCAACGTTAACTATTACATAGGAGATGTTAATTTTTTTTCTTTGCATCAACTCTTCTAAGATAACAAATTAGTTTTAAAAAAAACGTAACATATAGTTTGTTTACCGTTGAAATAGCATGTTCATCTAACAATGACCAACAAAAAGAAAATTCGAGTGTGCATCAACGATCATTATATGATGAAATTTCTATTTGTTGCGTGAAAAACGAAGGGAATTGTACACAATTTTAGCAATCGTTTGAAATAGGTATGTACAGGTTAGAAATGTATTGATTTTTTTTTACACTGCTCACAAATCTCGGTTCATTTACTCATATTGATATTCTCATAAAATGATAGCCACAACTAATTAATTTTAAAACAATATTGCTAAATATGTATTAGTAGATTTTAAATACAGAAATCAAGATATTTGACTTAAAGAAAGGCTTTCTAATACATAAATAAATAAAAATTTCGACAATTTTTGTTCAGATTAGCTAGAAATTCGGATAGAATCGCCACCATTGACGCCTACAAATTACAACACAGTTTGAGCTTATCCAATTTTCAAAACTGTGATATTTTTTCAATAAGAATTGATCACCCTAAAATACATCATGTATTTGATGTTCTCAATTTACTAATATGCTTTGTTTCTTTTTAAATTTTCTTTTAAATTATTTACTATCCGAAATAAAATATCAGAGGTAAGTATTCCATTTCGAGTAATAATGAACTCAAAAAATAAATAAATATTTTGTTGGATAACTATTTAGATTATATAATTGAGGCAACCAAGTAAATTTTTGGTCATTCATGCAAAAATACATACTACTATATGTCTACCATATCGAAATTGTTAATTATAATTATTCAAATCATAAATTGATATTAAATTTAAATTTGTTTTTAAATAAGATGGTCAACGTACCCCTTACATTAATCTCTAATTTTTGTTGTGCCTATGGGTAGAATTTACCTAAGCTCCTATCGTGTTATATATTATAACAGGTTTACTGGTTGTATTTTATTTACACAGTTGTGAATTTCAATAAAAATAAACAAATAGTAATATGTTTTTTCTATCGTATTGTTCAATTAAGAAAAGAGTTAGCATACAGAGTGTAAAACAAAGTTAACTTTTACAATAAGAGAAATTTCTTTCAAAAAACGGAAATCGTTTAAAATTTTAAGAGAAAATTTAGGGCGGTGGTTATACCTAGATGTGGAAGATTAGATTAGATGGGTAGTTGTGTACTTTACTGAATTTTATTATCTTGACCGTTTTGTGGTTATAGGATTGGGTTTGTGACCTTGCTAACCCTTTTCCTTTTTAGAGCCATGTTACAACTCTCTTTACTGTGATTGCAACTGTATAGTTGTTATTGGCAGTATAGATCAATCTAAAACAGGCACAATTAAAAGACACTGCTTTCATAAAATTGAGCAATTATTAAATGCCTAGTTGATAAAACAGACGTGAATGACTTGAATTAGTCTTTTTACCTCAACTGAGACCTATCCTGTCTGATTATGATTTAATTATAGGGCAATTTTTCGAACCCATAAACATATCGCACTATTCCACCGTCTTAACGTTAAAATAAATTTTAATTTGATTCTACAGCTCCCTTAGTTCATCCTTGTACTGCCGTCATTTTGTTTTTGTAGTCCCAGCATATTCTATTGGCCGAATAGTGTCTCTCTTTCTTTTTTCTTCGAAAAGCTTAGTATCGCTGTTATCACAGTAAGCGATCAAGATCCAAATCATAAATATTTGGAACTGCAGGAGAAACGAATTCTGTAATATTCAGGAGGGAATTTAATTTATAACATAATAGTAGAATGTGTGATTCTAATATCAATTTTTTATAAAAAAAAGAAACTTGATTAACTTTATTGAAAAATCATGATTTTTTATATATGTTTTCAAATATTCTTTTGATTTATGTAAAAGTAAATAAACTAGATCATAATTTGTGATATGCATTAAATATTTAAGCACATGATAGGTTCCATCTGGTAAAGAAAAATAATCCACCTATAGACCAATTTAGTTTAATTAAAATTGATTTGTAAAATAAAATTGTATACGCTTACGCGAAATACGTACCAGAGTTTGCGAAGGTGATTCCGACAAGAGAGATGGTGGCAGGATGAGGGGGGTCAACTCTGGAAGGGAGCTTTATATAGACGGTCCACTCCCCCCCCCCTCCCACTTCTACCTCCCCCCGCACCCCACCTCTATGCGTGGGCTCACCACTTCTTCCAGATTCTTTGGCTCAATCTTACAATGTATCATTTTTAAAGAGTCATACTTTTTTTTTATTTATTTATATTTTTTTAAATTTTGAAAATTGAAATAAATTAAAGTGTTAGGTACCAAAAAAAAAAATTAATTGAAAATAAATAGAATTTGCTTTTATATCAATATTGATCTAAGATTATTTATATTTGTATGTTATATCTTCTGACTCTATTAGTTTTTATGATTTTATTTTATTAATCATTTATCTAAATACTGAAAAAACTAGTAATTATAATTGACATCGTTATCACGATTATTTTTCAAAATAATATATTTTAAATTTAAAATATGAACTAAATTAAAAAACTGTCTTTCTTGAAAATCACCTGATACTCTAAAAATGAGTAAATTAATAATTTAATTTTGTAAACGAAACAAAACGAATTTCTAGACACGAACAACACATATCCGGCTAGAACGAGTTTTTAGTTTGAAAAATCTTTTAAATTCCGGACTATAATGACCTTCATATCACATGTGTTCTTGACCTAATCCCAGACAAATTTTCCAAATTTCACCAGAACCTCACTCATCATCCAAATCTTGTAGCACAATCCCTATCTAGCTCCAACCATCCCTACAATTCTCCCCGGAGGTTAAAACGGCAGTGGCCCCGCGACCTTCTGTAAATATTTACATATTGGAGTTCTGGCAATGGCCAGATTCTCGACTCAGGTCCTGAGCGTCTGTTGCTGTAGTACCCTCCATCAGTTTCCACTGGTTTCTAATACCAGTGACGCGGCTGGGAGAGAAGCACTGGGATCTCCTGGAGTTCTGCCTTGGCTTCCACATTGGGGAACAAAGTATGACTCAGAGTCCCTGGGTGAATGTAAATATTGTACATAGGTGTGAATGTGTTTTATTTACTTTAATTTCATTTAGCTTTTATCTATTATTTCATTTTTTGTACAAAGTCATATTAATTTTTTTTTCTATATTTATTTTTCTTTATTATCTCTATCTTAGTTATTATTTTTATGTACATATTGTGTGAATGATTAATATAGCCTTAATATTAATGCCTTTTAATGTGTCAAAATGTATTAATATTGAATAAAAAAAAAAAAAAAAAGGCCGGACTAGCTAGGAAAAACTATCAAACGTGATGTATGAAAAAAAATGATCAGATTGTGGAGGTTAATATGTAGGGAAAATTTGGGAATATCTCCCAAGTAAAATTTATAGTCATAAATATGATATTGAAAGAAAAAAAGAAGAGACCACTTTAACCATTCATGCAATTAGGAATAAAAAAAAAATTGATTTTGATGAGGTTTAAGTACTAGATATTAAAAAGCATCAACAAAAAAGGTTGCTTTTTATATCATTAATTATATATATATATATACATATATAAGAATAACCAAAGACACAACACAAGCAATGATCTGGTAAATTTAAATTTTTCATACAGTATCATTTTAAAAATAACACAATTTAGACAGAATATTTAGAGGATATATGAGATTTAGATTTATTTTAGGTTGGTTTCTGTCTTACTAATTTTAATTAGTGTTTGCTGATTAAATGATGATTCTAATACAATTTATCGAGTGTAAACCATGATTGTGCTCTTTTGTTATTGTTTCGTACTTCTATAATTTTGACAAAAATTTATATGATGACGTGTTGAATATAAATTTTATTTTTTTTGTTATTTAGTTATAATTTTTAGTAATTTAAGGTTAGCTCAATAATATATATATTTATTTGCTGTTAAAGATGTTAATTTATAAAGAAGCATTGTTGTACATGCTATTGTTATTGTTGTTATATTCATCATAAAAGCATATTTCGATTGTTTTGTCACTGCAGGGCTTCTGATTCCAAAGCTGGTGGGTAGAGGCGTGTGAACCCAGTAGCTTGCTTGATAGCCATGCTGACAGGCAATGCTGAGGCGTCCTGGTTTGAAGTATGGATGCTCGATAAGGAAGTTATTATTTTTTTTTTAATTTATTTATTTAGAAATGTAACAATCTGTCACGTCGACAATAATTAACATAAAATTAACAAAAGTAAAATAATAATCAAAAACTATGTACAATAAAAAATAAAACAACCTAAAGATAAATAAATTAAAAACATAAAACACAATCATACCTATAATTAAAGTAAGAAAAATTAGAAATTATTGTCTAAGGCATATAGAAACTTGTATTTGTGTGTCAATGATGGTTATTTGCTTTTTTTGCAGTACTGAAGAATATCCCATTATTTGTATAAGAAAAGAAGGGATCCAAATGTCATCAAATAAAAATGATGAACTCTAAATGTAGTTATAATATATTTAAGGGTCGATTAAAATAAAGTTGTATTATATATATATATATATATATATTCAGAGTGATCCGAAAGTAGAGGAAAAAAATTAAAAGGTTGATAGTAAATATCAAGATCTCAAAAAAAGTTCATATAAACAATTCCCTAATTTCCAGCAGTATCAATAACATATTTATTGAGAGATACTACAATCTGTCACAATCAAGGACATTTATAATAGTGTTCAGAGAGCACATTCACAGTATGTACAATAAATAAAAATAAATAATATAGAAAAATAATAATACTAAAAGTAAATGTATATAAACTAAACTAAACAAAAAGAAACTAAGCTAATGAAAATAACTACTCAAATACATACATGCGTCTATACAATACCTAAACGAAAAAAAAAAATTCACTCAAGGTCTCCGAGTCAAGCCTTTCTCTCCATTTTTGGAAGGAAAGGCAGGACTTTTAGGAGATCCCAGCGCCCATCACTCAGCCGCACTACTGGTATTAAGGACCAGTAGAGGCTGAGTAGAGGCGCTATAATCACACATACATGGCTAGGGTGGAGAACTTGGCCATTGCCAAAACTCTCATATATACTTACAATATACATACAATCATTTCTTATCCATCCAGTACCCATAAAATTGTAATTAGTTACTACTGTAAATGCGCATCCAATCCTTCCAGTCTAAAGTCCTTCGAACAATAGTCGATGCTCCTTTCTATGTATCCAACAAAACCCTACATCATGACCTCAACATCCCATTTGTCCTAGACCTTATCCCAGAAAAATTCTCCAAATTTCACCAGAACCTTACGTACCACCCAAATCCTGTTGCACAATCCCTATCAAGCACCTCCCATCCCTATAATCCTCCAAGAAGGTTGAAACGGCAGTGGCCTCGCGACCTTTTGTAGGTTGTATAAATTGGAGTTCTGGCAATGGCCAGATTCTTCACTCAAGACATGAGTGTATGTGGCTAATGTGCTCTCGGCCAATCTCCGCTGGCTTTAGTACCAGTGACGCGGTTGGGAGAGTAGCGCAGGGTTCTCCTGGAGTTCCCTCGCCTGATTGTATATAGGTATGCATGTGTTTTTTTTCTTAGTTTTAATTTTCTTATTTTTTAGGTTATTTTATTTTATTGTCTATTGTATATACTTTTCATTATTATTTTGTTCTATTTATTTTATTTTTTTGTACATATGGTGTGAATGTCATCCTACCTCACTATAACCAATGTCCAACAGACAGATTGTTATAATACTCAATAAAGAAATTAAAAAAAAAAAAAAACTACTGTAAATATGTATATAAAATATTAGATCGTTCTTCATTATTTTTATTTCATGTTTATTTTCAATTTTCAGTTTTTTAATATTAACTGATCTAAATTAGTAAGTAACTTATAATTGTTTCTATTATTATTTTTTTTTATTTTGACTACTTAATTACTCTATATTTTTGTTTATGTATCTCTAAGGCTCCTTAGCCCACATTATTGTCTTTCTATATTATTCTAAAGGGACTCGTCCCAGAATAAATAAAGCATTGTTATTATTATTACTTATTCACAAAAGGTCTCTGGGCCACCGCCGCTTTAACTTTCGAGGAGGATTGTAGGGATGGGTGGTGCTGGATAGAGATTGTGCAAGGGGATAGGGATGATAGGTAAGGTTAATTTCCAGCAGTAAAGAAGGAAATTTAAGATTTGTGTTTTTATTTTGTTGTTTTTTAGCGAGTCACGCTTTTGAACGTTCAATTTGATTGAAAGCGATAACCACAAAAATAATAAATTAAAGCAATTAAAAATTGATCAGTAGTAAACTACGTAAAATATTCTTTAAAAGAAAGTCGAGTTTGTCATTTTTAAAAATGTTTAACGAGGACTATTGAGCAGACAAACACTGCTAAGTACTGTTTAAAACAAAATCATAAATTATTTGTGACTTTCTTTTATCACCCTTCAATTTAAATATATTTGCCCCACTTTTAGAAACACTTCCTCCTTTAATAAGCTTTAAGTCCATATTAATTAATTTGAGGTTTATGAGAAAAAATATTGAGATTCACATCAAGTTGTGTAAAGAAATGATGTGATTTTCTATCCAGTCACCTAACGTAAGTGTTTTCTTGCAAAAACGACTATAATTGACTGTTGTGAAGCTTTTACTTCTTGTTTTCCCGTAATATGATGTCTATTACAATAAACATAATTGCCTAAACACTCATTTTATGTTTAAATAAAAAAATTTTCCATATGTACTTGTTTAAGGTGAAAATTTTTTAATATTATAAAATAAGGCTGTGTTTATTTTTTCACCATATTTATTTTAATTTTCATAGCTACGTTTCGGCCGGCAAGCCATCTTCAAGCCATCTATAATATAAACACCATTAATTTTGTAATTTAATGTTATTCTATACTCTATGAAGTTGGTATTGGTCATATTCAATTAAATATTCTATAAATTATAACCCTAATTAGGTTAAGTAAATTTTAAAAATTTTTTGTCATATATTATAGATTTTTGCCATGTATTATAGATGGCTTGAAGATGGCTTACCGGCCGAAACGTAGCTATGAAAATTAAAATAAATATGGTGAAAAAATAAACACAGCCTTATTTTATAATAATTTTTTTTTATTGAGAAAAAATACCTTTTGCCTCAATCAAACTCATTCATACATTATACGCAATTACAAAAATAATAGAAATTACAACAAAAAAAAAAAAAAAGCTTAGTAAAACAGATGAAATAAAATATGATACAACACAAATTTAAAAAAATAAATAAATAAGAAAAAAAATAATAAATAACATTTATGCTTATGAAAAACAATAAAAAAAAAAAAATATAAATAATGATTTTTCATGTAAGGTGGTTATGAAGTTGTGTTTTCTCACAGATTTCTGACATAGAAATTGATGCGAATTTAAACATTTAAAAAGACCTTTATAATTAATAATTTTTTTTATTATTAAATATAATATTTTATTGAGAAAAAAAATACATTTTGCCTCAATTTAGGGCATTGAGTATTTACAATGAATGAAACACAAACCTACCATATATACAATAAAAGAAAAACAAGATTATAACAAAATAAAATAAAATAAACTTGGAGTAACTGAATAAATCAAACATGATACAACTTTACATAAATAAATAAATAAATAAAACACATTCATACTTATATTAATAAATTAATATTGATATTAAGCAATTAAAATAATTGTTTCAATTATTTTCATGAAAAAATAAATTTTAGGGCTCGATACAAACTTTGTCATTCATAAATACGCCCAAATTTCTATGACAAAAATCTGGGAGAAAAACTAAATTTCATAACCATCTTACATAAAAAATCATTATATTTATAAATAAAATGGGTTTTTAAGCAAGTATGTTTATTACAATACATACTATATCACGGAAAAACGAGGAATAAAATCTTTGCAAAAGTTAATTATAATCGTTTTTTGCTGAAAACACTTGTATTTTAGGTGACTGGATAAAAAATCACATCGTTTTAAAAAAAAAAAAAAAAACTCTAGGTCAATATTAAGTTTAATAAACCTCAAATTAATTAATATTGACTTAAAGCTAATTAAACGAAGACGTTTTTCTAAAACTGGGGTACCTGGAGAATTATAAAATAAAATCGTGTATAATTTATGTCTTTTTTAAAACATACCTAAGCTTTGAATATTCGCTCAAAATTCATCTTTAAATGGTTTTGACATTGATCGACTCTATCTTCGTTTGAAGGAAATTATGTTTAGCCTATAGTGAAACAGTCGTTGATTGCCTAAATTAAATATTTCTTTAGTTACCGCTTCAGCTACAAACAACACGTTAGCTTACTGAACACGTTAGCTGCGGTTACGGTTCCAGAGTTCCGATATTCGTCTCGACTCATAAGCGGCCGGGATTGTTTCGAATTTTGCCTATCTTAAGAATTCTCTAAAAAGGTCATTTTTAGAAATATTTGAATGGGAGTTGGATAGATATAAATATACAAACATAAAAATCATTATATACGATATAAAGCTGTAGGATGCCGGGGACCGATACCGTACCAGACTGATAAAAAATGATTTCACTACGGTATCATCCCCCGGCGCGCGGTAGAATAATTACGAATCTAGGTGGACAAAATTATATTATGGTCGATTTTAATGTTTTAGGGGTCACTGAGTTTTATATAAATAGTTTAAAAATACTACATCAAGAAACTGTATGATAATGTGGAAATTAAACTTCAGTAGTGCCATAAAATAAAATAAATGTAACTTTCATACTGAATCACTAGCGGATCCAGGATTTAATTTTGGGGGGGGGGCTTCAGCCCGAAAGCTTTTTTTTCATAAAAGTAACGATAATTACTTTGGAAAATACGAAAGAAACTAAGTAACTATACGAACTGGTGTTTAAGTGATTCCTAAAGCCCTTTTAAATGTAATTACACGAATAATTATACTTTAAGAGATAATTTTTTAGTATTTTTTCCGATAAAACATGATTATATTTTACCATTTTGGGGGGGGGCTTCAGCCCGAAAGCCCCCCCGGTAGATCCGCCCGTGTACTGAATATTAGAATACTTGACTCTTAGAATTTATTTACTTGACTTAGTTTAAGAAAAAATCTGAAAGAGAACTAATAAACACAATGATGCCAAGAACAGTAATTAACATCAGCAAAAAATATGAATTAACATGCTTATGAAACTATTCCTACCTATAATATAACAGTAGAAAACATGAGCACTACGGATAGATATAGATAAAGTTTCCTTGTTTTTTTAACGAAGTTTTGGAATTTATCTGAGTTAATCTTATAACGAGATGATGGAAATGGCGCTAAGTATATGACGAACTCGCGCACCGCTTTCTAAACTGCTCAAAGAATAGCTGAATGTTTATCTTTATGATTTTTCTTTGTCAGGGGAGTTTATAGATCCCACAAATACACACAAACCTTATAGATTTGTCCGCATTTTTGATATTTATAAAGCTTCGACAAAAAAAATAATAAAGGAAGGAGATGGTCCGGGGTTGCGGTCATAAATGGACTAAATAGTGGTAAAACTATTTTATTGAAAGCCGACGTTTCGACCCGACTTTGCAGGTCTTCATCAGGGCTAGAACGGACAAGATACAAAAAGATAGAGAATTGTTGCAGTTACATAATATTTAGACATAATTTATAAACAATGTGAATAAGCTTATTAAAATTATAAACAGTAAGTACAATAAAATATGAACAAAGTAAGCTAAGTAACAAGATCCTAAACTGAAGTAAATATATGATAACAATTGTTGTAGTGTAATATATAATAAATGAAAATGTGAATATACATCTACAAAATCTACAAGAGAGATTGAAAGAAAAGGAAAAAGGATATAATGTGAAATAATAGGCATAAAGGAATGTGGAGAAAGGAAAGAAAAAAGGAAACCAAAATTAGATAAATAAGTAAATAAAATTGGAAGAATAAAATTAGAGACTTACAGGTGTGTTCAGCTAAGGGTTTCACTTAGAACTGGAAAGCCAAGGGTAAGGGTAGCAGGTATAGGGGAAGCTAACATATGTTTACTGGGTAATTGAGAATTACTGTATCTAAAATTTGAAGATATGGATGGATACAATAGAAAAATACTATATCTATGAAATATTAAATTATAAATATATAAATATACACATAAAATAGAGTTGAGAGATTCTAGATTAGAGTACAATGTGAATAAACCCAAAAGTAAAATATAAATATAGAAATAACTTCATTTACATACATACATACATTGCAGAACCAACTTAAAAGTATAGAGAGGGAAAAAAATAATAATTATAATTATATTTGGTTGTACATATGTAAGAAAATTACATTTGAATATTAGATAATATTGAGACATGGTTAATAAGTACAATGAATACAAAGTGGAAAAAGGATGACCATACATTGATGTAGAGTGTAAATGTAAATTCAGAATAAAATAAAAGAGAGATCATACAAAGAGGAAATATTTAGAATAATGAACAATTAAATGAATTAATTAATTAATAAAAATTGAGAGTAGATGAAAATAATAGAATAGAATATTTAAGCTATTTTTCACTTATAAGATTTAAAATGTGTCTATATGTAAAAGGAATACAGTCTTTGTCTACTTTATGATTAACAGGATTCTGTTCCATGTGAATGTGGATAGATTCGGAAATGAGTCTTTTTTCATGGTTAGGGACCATGGAAAGGATAGAGATTTTTTCAAAATCAAATGAGTGGTTAAGGGTTAAAGCATGTTCTGATAGTTTGGAGGCGGAAGGATTCCGGGAATTTATGGACGTTTTATGTTCGGAAATGCGGGTTTTGAGGTAGTTTTTGGTTTTACTAATATAGGAGCTATTACAATTAGGAGTAGAGCAAGGTATCCGGTAAACCACATTGGATCGGTGTTGTAAGAGTATGAGATCCTTCAAGTTGGTGAAAAGGAAAGAAAGTTTGTTATGGGTCTTAAGGCCAAGGCGTAAGTTGGTTATAGTCGATGTTTATAAATTATGTCTAAATATTATGTAACTGCCACAATTCTCTATCTTTTTGTATCTTGTCCTTTCTAGCCCTGATGAAGAAAATAGTTTTACCACTGTTTAGCCGGTCAACGGTCAACTATTAAATATTTTAAAAAAAATAATAAAAAAATTTCCTTGGAATTCGATTTCGGAATTTCATGTAATGTTGCCTAATTACAAGAATTAAGTTATTTATTACATTTTTCTCCGTCATTAGAAATAATTTTGGTTTCGAAATTGCACTAGAAAAGTAAATACTACCGAAGAAACTGTTATGTACTATTCATAAATATTTATGAGTTGTATATTAACTAATTTACTAATTTATAAATAAATAACACAAAAAAAAAAGTTTCATAAATGGAATTACTAAAA
The DNA here is from genome assembly GCA_928085145.1 of Nezara viridula. Taxonomy (NCBI): domain Eukaryota; kingdom Metazoa; phylum Arthropoda; class Insecta; order Hemiptera; family Pentatomidae; genus Nezara; species Nezara viridula. The sequence goes on from OV725078.1 coordinate 42,497,331, forward strand.
ACAAGTTACAGTTAATGTTATATTCTTAACAGTCATACCTTCTTAGGTTAAAATATGGCAAACAACCCTTACTAATTAACAGAAACCAATCCCACCGTTCAATTCAGCTTATTTATGAAACTAAATGGTCATTATTTATCAAACTATGCTTTTTATAAAAAAAGAATAGTTTGATAAAGAATAAATACTAAACTAGAATAAATACTACACTTGCACATTTTAGCCACTGGCAAGTTCATCTTTAAAAACTATGTTAAATTCCCTTTTAAAACATGCAATAGTCATCGAACTACTCTTCGCTATTTCTATACTTTTTTTCTTCTGAAGTTAATCTATTCCATTAGAAGACAGTAATTGGAATTTTTTCTATACAATATTCCTATATTTATTAGTACTTACCTTGCTAGTAAGCATCCATATCAGTCAAGTTGGATATGTAAATAAGAACATAGGAGCCACTTGATTGTCGAAAATCGATGAAAGAGCACAGTGCTTATACATGCTATACAAAGGTCAACAAAGTGTTTATAATTTAATTTCCAAAACTTTCTGGACTATTCAACTATCGTAGTAAACAACTAGCATTGAATGGATAACAATTGTGAGATTGACTTTAATCCCCCTAAATCAATCATTTTGTCCACTGTGTGGCGTCCGATACATATTCCTGATTTGACAAAACAGTGCACATGCATGGTGAATGAGATAATGCTTGAAACGTCGGTGGTTCATTTTTTAATCATCTTTAACAAGAAAAAAAAAGTCAATTATAGAGTTCCGACCGGCTCTAACTCGCAACTCAGCGCCAACCACCGTCACCACATCCAAGTCCATTATTTTATTAAGTGTTCAGGTGAGGGAAGAAAACAGTGCGGAGAATGCTACAGAGAACTGAAAAGGAAACTTGGAAGTAAGGAGGCAAATAAGAAAACACCGAAGGTTTCTGTGAAAACTGCGATGGTATGACCGGATTCGGTTTGCCGCACTTCAACCAGTATCACAAGCAGTTAGCAACTTAATACTTCACTTTCATTTTTCCTTTTCTTAAAATAAATTCTAATGTAATAGTAAATACTCAAATACCTATATTTTTCTTTCATTGCCACAATATGGTACAAATTATTAAACAGATTTTTTATATTCCATTTTTATCTTGACTTTGAAAAAGTATTACATGAATAATGTATAAATTATACCATGAAATTAAAAAAATCTAAAGCAATAGATTCTTTGGTGGGGGCATACACCTGAATAATGGTCACTTTTTCTATAGATAATTCCAGGTTTGCCGTAATTATTCTAGGAGATACTGGAACCTAATTTTCTACTTTTGCAAAGAGGATGTCCTTCTTAATCAATCCCACACCTTCCTTCGTCCTCATTCCTGCAGAAACCCCAGAATAAATAAGGATATGCTGTTTATCCAAATAAACCTCTCCATGGAAATTTTTCCTCACCTCACTAATGCCCAGTAGATCTATCCTATAGGACTTCATCTCCTCCACCAATTCCACCTCCTTTCCAGTCAATTTTTTAATATTTCAAGATTCTTAAGTCCTTTCGAGAGCCGCGTAGTAATCAATGAGTCCGTCCAAGTCCGAGGCAGTTTAAGTTTCTTTGAATCATACAAACTCCACTACGGGTGATACGCTCAGTAGAAGAGACCCCTTATCCTCGGGACAATTGGCCTCCCGAATTTTTATGTCCCCATAGAAGTAAGGGTGGCCGAATTATAGCCCTCAGCACTGGGTACCTGTGTACCTCCTAAGAGGGATCCCCCATCCGCAACATGGAGGAGGTGCTACCTAGTGGACAGGTTCCACCTAGAGAAAAAAAAATTCTAAATAATTCAATTACAACACTAGAAATAATGGCATTAATTAACAGAAAAAAAGTTATAAAGAAAGTTAAAAAAAAAAACAATGTTGCCAGGTATATTCACAATATTTATTGGCGATAGTCATTGCTAATAACCATCCCCCTCCTTTCTCCAAAACATGCGGCATTTTTATCCAGCAGAGAGATTAGAGTTTCTGTTAAGAAGTCTATATAATTGGACAAATCGTCGGTTAAGTTCTTCTATGTTAGCCCTTTGTCTAAAAGGAATCCAAGATTCCGATCTGTGTCCGAGATGAAAAGAGGTACAGAGTTGAAAAGGGTAGTTAGACAGGATTTGAGTCGGAAGGTAAAGGTGGCATGCTTCTTGCATTTCGATTCATTGATTTTGATGCGTCAATTGTTGCACAACTGTTGAATTAGGGATGTGTGTCTTTGTAGGTTTATAGATGCAGTTTCAAGGTCTGGTTGGGATGACAGAATGGCGGTATCATCAGCGAATGTTGCTAGAAGGATATCGGGATTGGTTGGGATGTCAGCGGCGAATAAGATGTAAAGAACTGGGCCCTAGACACTGCCTTGTGGAATCAGCCTCAACTGGATAATGATTGGAGAATTCAGTGACGCAATGAACTTGAATGAAATGGTTGGAGAGATAGGATTTGAAGAATATGTACCAGTAGGACTAGATACACCCGGTAGAAAGCTTGCCCTACGCAATATTGCTTGTTGTCAAGCGCAGAGGATGTATGGTCAACAACATGAAGTCCTTGTTGAACAGTGGAATGTCTTGAGCGGAACCAAAACTGGCGGAAAGGGTTATTGTGGGATTTAAGTATGGGTAGGATTGGTTTGAGAAAGATTTTTCAAATAGTTTTGAAAGGATCGGCAGTAAAATAATTGGCATGTAGGAATATGTATTATTAACAGGTTTACCTGATTTAGGAAAGAGGATGATTACGGAGTGTTTCTATATCAGAAGAAAATGAGTTGTACCTAAGATACAGTTGTACAGATATGCGAGGAATATAACTGCTTTTTTGGGAAGCTGTGGAAGGATCTGGGAAGTAAGCAGATCTTGTCCAGAGAACTCTCGAGGTTTTAGGTTGTTTATAAGGAATTTGACTTCAGAGGGTTTGACTGCTTTAGCGGGCAAGGAGAGATGAATCGGAAAAGAAAGGAATTCTTTAACTTCAGCAGTCTGAATGGGATGGAGTTCAGGGTGGGAAATGAATGTGTTGGATAGGCGTTTGGTAAATTCTTAAGTTTTAATCTGATCTGACGAAGCCCAGGTTCCATCATCGAATCAGATGAGGTGGGAATTAGAGTGGTATTTAAGGATTTTATTCAAGGTCATCGGTGGAGAGGCGAGAAAGGTAGAAATGGTAAGATTGGGATCTGAAGGAAGCCAGTTCTTTTTTAACCGGTTTGGAATAATAATTGTATAATTTTCGATCATTAGAATGCCTGATTCTTAGCCGAAGGGCTCTATGTTGGCGTTTGGATTTAACGAGGTTTTTGGGGAAAAAAACTAAAAAAAAAGAAAAAAAATTGTTTTCTTTGCGGCAAAGGATTCTTTTTACGGTATTTTTTGGAGGGCAGTGGTGAGGATGCAGTGTAAACTGCTCGTTGGATCAAGGTGGTGTAGGAACTCACTGCATTATCTAGGCATTATAGAATTTTTAGGGATACTCAGAGGTCTATTGTATCTGTTATTGTTTGGCGGAAAAGGTTCCAGTTGACTGGGCCTCTGATGAATGAAGGAAGAAATAATATGGGGATAGGAGATGCGGAAAGGATTAGGCTTAGAGGCCAATGGTCTGAGAAAAGGTCATCGAGCCGCAAAATAGAGGAATTTAGCGCCTATAGACCTTTGTAAATCAAGAAGTCAGGGAGGTCAGGTGTGCATACGAATTAGGTAATAAGTGTTTTCGCCCCATGGAATGAATTCTAGGTCTCCAAAAAATAGCGGTAGTGCTACTTTGTTATTTTTACCCGGTTCATCTTTAATTTCTTTATATATATTACAGTTAACGATTTGTAGGACATTGAAACCTAAATCCATCAATTCTTCTTTGATTTCACCAGGTAAAGACCTTTTATCACTACTCCCAGTGATCTCTCTTCATATATCTGGTATGCGTGAAATTCAGCCTTTGACTCGATTAAGTATTTCACAATTTTTCTATATGTTTTCGGAGAATCCGGCATTAGTTTGGTTTCATTGGGTCTACTATGACAGTTTTTAACTATTTTATTAAGATGCTAGCAGAATAACGGAAATTTTTTAATATTTCTGATAAATATTGGAGGCGGTTTTGGCTCTCTGAGGGTTGGTTTTGGCAGCTTCCATTGTTTCTTCTGGTGATAGTGGCTGGTTTGGATTAGAGGTGAAAAATGGAAATTCGTCTGTTGTTTGGGTCGAAGAACCAGATTGCAGATCATTATTGTTTTCAATCGGTCTGTCAGGTGTTGATTGTGGTGTTTTTCTATTGGAACGCCTTGGCCTTTGTTTGCATGCAGATGGGCTTTGCGAGCTTTTCAATCTTTTAGTTTCGCTAGACATTATCATATGATAATAACGCATTCATGAAGATCTGGCTGAAAAAGTAAAATAGTCTGTTGCGTAAAAAGATGCATAGACCGATAGAGAGCAGAGTGTCTTGCGCCCACCACCTCAGGCAGCCCACTACTGGCTGCTGGCTGAGTGAGAGGGAAGTACTTATAGATAACAATGTGGTAGATCGCCTGTCCACCTAAATCAATGGTTGTTAATACAGTTCAATAAATTTGATAAACAAGTGATTACTCACCATGTTAATGTTCATTTGATGAACGAATCGTTAATTGTTCAAATTTCACTGTTTCTAATCCCTATGGTTCACGAATTTACTAGCAATGTAATCCCTTGTAGAAGACTAAGTGAAAGGTGGTTTGTAAGAAATTAGCGCATGAGCAGGACTCGACATTTATTTTATTATTATTATTTTTTTTTTTTTTGAAAAATATTACAATCTGTCTCAAGGACATTTATAATAGTGTTCACAGATCACATTCACAATTAGGAAAAAATTTAGATTGAACCTCAAAAAATGAATGCGATAACTGATGCAAAGCTTTTATTTCTTATTTTTTCATGATGTGGTGCTTCTAATAATAAACATAATTTCCTAAATACACGATTTATTTATTTTTAAAAAAGTGTTTTAAATAATGATTTATCGATTATTCGTCACTTAAAGTGATAATGTAAAAGTGTTCTTAATAAAATATTTATAAGTGACATACTGAATTTTCCTGATCCTAATATTTATATTTTAATGAAAAAAAAATACTCAACCAGCAGGGTTCTTTATTTTAAACATAAATTTTAGGATTAGAAATATTTATTCCATCACTTCTAAATATGGATTAATTTCTTAATCAATATTTTAACATTTTTTTTAGAAATAAAAACCGTTTTTATGGATTTATTTTTATTATTATACATTCCATATCATCGAAAAAAAGGTATGAAATAATTTATTGTAGTATTTTTTTTCTGAAAACACGGGTACTTTTAGGTGACAGGATACAAAGTCACATTTTATTACACAACTTGAGGTGCATCTCAATTTTTTTTTATTTTTTATGAACCTCAACTTTATTTTATAATGATTTAAAGTTTATGAAACCAGAAAGATTTTCTTATAAAGTGAGGTGTCTGTATTATAGTTGGCCACTCAAAATTCCACTATAAATCATTATAATAATAAAAAATTCTTTCTTCCCTCCTTCCTTTCATTCCTTTTCTCTGTTTTTAACTCTGTATTATATTATACATTGTCTGTACATCTTGATAGACTTTACAATATCTCAACTTTCTATCTAACTACTCCATTCTCAATGTTTTAATTTTACTATGTATTTCCATTACTTATATAACTTCATATTTCTTTTTTATGTTTTACATTTTATTCTAAGATTCGCATTGTAACACTTTTGTCACCCTTTTTTATTATGCCTATTTCATCATTCCACACTTTTTATTATTTATCTCTTAGCTCTTAGTCATTATTCTAACAATTTCATTTTACTTTATATTTATCTATTTTATTTTTTTCTAATTTTTAATTTTTTATTATCTTTTTTACCATCATTACTTATGTTTCTCATACCTTGTTATCTGGTTATTTTCTTAGCCCTGATGAAGACCTGAACTTCAGGTCGAAACGTCGGCATATGTAAAAAATAAATATTAACATTTATTTTTTGCCTTCCTTTTTGACTGACCACCCCAACTATTCTTCTCTTCATTATCCACGACAGTCAACCAATTACCAATTATTAAAAAAAAAAAAACAATCTTTCATTTGAAGTAAATTTTTAATATTTTAAAGTGAAACAATTGTTAAATACTTAAATTAAATATTTTTTTAGTTATCGCTTCCTATTCAACAAAAAACGCGACTTGCTTAAAAAAAAACAACACAAAACTTTAATTTCCTTAAAACCTGTCCATTATTTATACAGGGTATTCCGTAAGTGGAGTAAATATTTAATAGGAGTTATAGATTCATAGATATTAGACCACAAGACGTGCACAAACTTTAATATAAATAATGGGCCAATCAATTTTCAGCAAAGAAGTGGAAAAGTTTTGTGTTTCTTTTTATGCGTGTCACGTTCTTTGTTGAATAGGAAACAATAACTAAAAAACTAATTTATTTCAACAATTAACAATTACTTCACTGTAAGCAAGACAAAATTTACTTTAAATAGAAAATAGAGTTTGTCATTGTTAAAACCATCAATTAAAAATCATGTATTATTTGCAATTTTTATTTCCGTCATTCATCAAACTACAGTTACCCAACTTTCAGAAAAACCTCCTCGTTTGAGATGCTGTAAGTAAATGTTAATTAAGTTGAGATTTTTTAGGCAAAAACTATGATATTGTTGTATTATGATAAACATAATTGCCTAAATATTTTACTAAATGTAAACTGGTTATAAAACTATACTTTCCTCACATATCGCTGTTATAGAGGTTGATCCGTATTTTTAAGTGACTGACATAATGTTTCTATCACAAAATTTTACATTTTTATGAGAAAAATTGAAGCAAGGAGGGGTTTCTTTATTTTAAACGTAAATTATAGTAGTAGAAACATTAAGTTTGCCACTTATAAATACAGATCGATTCCTATGTGGGGGAAAAATACAGTTTGATTTAAATACACTTTACGTGAAAAATGTTTTAAACATTTAATTATTTTGGTTTATTATTTTCAATAATGGACCATTGTGATCTAATAAAAAATTCAAAAACTTAAACACCCGTGGATGATCCACCTTCATCGACATTTCGATCCGCCTTTTCCTTTCTAGATGGCGACCGAAAAAACTGCATTGCTATATACTGTAGGGCCTAAACGAATGTACTGATTTCAATGAAACTTCTCTAAAGTCTTCTTCATGCCCTTTAAATTTATCTATATAACATACTTCAACGAAAAAAAAAAAAAGCTGGAAAAAAAGGTTACGAAGGATGGTAAAATTAGATTCCCAATAACTCAAAAAGTATACACTTTTTTGTCGATATTGTATTTAAAAGTTTAAAGAATTTCCTATAAAAAAAAAAGTTTTAAAAAAATCGTTAAAACCGGACAAGCATCTTGGATCTTGGAGCAAATATATGGTCTCTAGATGTTTTTTATATGCTGTACTGTAAAAGTCATTTTCTTTGTTTTGGTTTTTAATTTTTGTATGTGTTACTGAAGCAATGCTATTTTTTTTAGCATATTACTAAAAGAAATCGAAAATAAAAAGAAGTCGAGTCCAATAACTGGAATTACCTTTTATTTCTTTTTCTTTGGTACTAGGAAGGTAATGTTACTTTAGATGCAAAATAATTGCGCAATAATTTATGCAATAATAAATGCAAATTGCGAAATAATTTGAAGCGTTTTTTATTTAAAAATAAAAATGTCTTTATCCAATTATGTTTATTATACTATATCCCAGAACATGAAAAAGAAAGAAGAAATAAAAGCTCAGCAACAGTTAGTTGTAATCATTTTTGCTGAAATCATGGGTACTTTAAGTGACAAAATTACATCATTTTCTTACACAACTTGAGGTGAATCTCAAGTTTTTGCCTAATAAACCTTGACTTAATTATTATGGACACCCTTTATAAACCTTTTTTGTAGCTCTTAAGGTCTTCTATCACTCCAGTAAATATGTATATGTATGAAACCTCCAAAAAGTTCATATAAACAATGGGCAAATTTGTATATACAGGGTGTTACATCCTTATTATTCATTTGTACAATTTATCACATACTTTCAAAGTTCATTTTGTATACATCGCACGGGGGATCACTGGTCTCATTTTATTTTTACCCCCTCTCATTTACGGCATTAATCTAATTCCATATGCTTGATGAGTGATATACCTCGAGCGCATAGGCCGATGAAGGCCGCTGCTATGTATATGAAAATGTAGTGCTTAGTGTCTTATACTTTAATGATAGTATTTTTTATATGATTCTTGGATCCAATATTCAAGACAAAACGTTATGACGGTGAAGCACCAAATGTAATATGAAATTGAGGAATTTTATTATTATGAAATGTTATGCTATGTTTGAACTATCAAATAAACTACACATTTAGTTTTTGGTCAGATATGGTTTTTCTTCATAATTATTATTCTTAAAGGCCCTTGTCCCAGAAAAAAGTTTATTTTCTAACTACATACATTCTGGATATGTATACAAGATCCCGACCTTCTTACCTTTATACTCATTTTCACTAATCCGCCTCTTCAAAAAAGCTTCGTTGCCCGCTCTGTTAACTTTTGGAATTCCCTCCCATTAAAAATTCGTCATGCTCTCTCCTTATCCCCCTTTAATACCCTCCTATTCTAATTCCTATTAACAAAACAACCAGAGAATTATATCTCGATTATAATATAATTAAATATACAAAGAGGTTACAGTTTTATTATAGGTTATATAAAAGATAAACATTAGGAAGGTTACATGAAAGATGACCATTAGGAAAGTTTCATAAAAACAAAACGACGATGGTAATGTGGCTCAGAAATGATAAAAAATAAAAAGGTTATCTAAAAGATAAACATTAGGAAGGTTACATGAAAGATGAACATTAGGAAAGTTTCATAAAAACAAAACGACGATGGTCACGTGACTCAGAAATGATAAACATTAAAAAGGTTATATAAAAGATAAGCATTATGAAGGTTACAGGAAAACAACATGGCGGCAGTAACGTCACTCTGAAGAAAAGGTAAACAGTAAAGAAGATTACAGAAAAGATAAATATTAGGAAGATCACAGGAAAAATAAAGTAAAGAGGATCTGACTGATTACGTGACTTAGTACAAATCCCCAAGTATCTTAAATCGCAGTAAAACAAAATGGCGGCGGTCATATGGCAGCTGGACATCTGGCCTTTCAGTACAGGTAAGGGGAAAGGGGAGGGGAGAAATAGTTAAAACAAATATGATAAGACAAGATGGCAGTCGGGTTCACCCAACATCTTAGAGATACTTTTTTTGACAAACCTGGTAAGTAGCAGCAAATCAAGGTGGATTGCAATTTATCGCGTGACTTACGTTGAAAAGTCTCTTACGTTGTAGAATAACAAAATGGCGGTGCGGCACACTCAGCCTCTTAGAGAGGATTAGGAGGAATGTGAGGGTCACATGATTGATAAGAGGCATGGTCTTATGGTCACGTGACTAAATATAGCCACCACCCGGTGGTTAAACCATGGATGGAGTAAAAATGGGCGTGACTTAGTGGTCACGTGACTGGTAATGTGATTAAGTTGTAATGTTAAATGTTGTTAAAATAAGGATGAGGTCCTAAAAGATAACGTGCTGTGGTTAAAATTCAACTTCAAACTTCCCGCCTCGATGACATAGATGGTCACGTGGTGGTTTAGGCAGGTTTTGACTGGCTGCCCAAATCGTTGTCTCTGTCCGACCATATCTACTGACGGCGAATCCATACGGTTTATGGGGATATACGAATTAATATTCTACCGTATAATATAATATCGCGTAACATAAAAAAGACAGACCTTAATTTTAAACTTCCCTAAATAGACTATATGCTTTGAAACATAAGCAAACATTTTTATATAATTTTATTGGTTAATGTTTCAGCACATACGTTAGATCCGCACACAATATTCAAAAAAGCCTGTTTTGTTTTCATATATCTTGGACCGCAATGTAAAATTTCGTTCGGGAACATCAAATTCAGATTCAGCATCCTAAAGAACATTATAAAGCAAAGATAAATCGGCTATTTGAATTCTTTTCCCATCCAAGTACCATTCAACGGGACTGATTTGATTATTTTGATGTGAATCTATAGTGCGATCTAGTGGACAAACGGAAAAAGTTAGCAAGCTGGTTTTATTTTTCAGGAAATTTCATCAGCTTTCTTTTTGGTATGATTGATTTTCTCTAGGGTGTATCATTTCGGAATTTCGATGTCGCGAAAAACTGAAACAACTTCCGAAATTATTTGCTTTTGTCATTTTTACTGTGAATGAATATCCAAATCTAGTCAATAACCCGATTTTCAGATTCACCACTCCAAAAAAAATATAGAGCCGTCGGAAAAAAAAAATTCAGCAATTATTCTCTGTTCAAACTACCAATTGACTGGACAGTATGCGCAAATAGGCTTGGTTTCATAAATATATTAACACACTTTAATTTTAAATATTTCTCAAACGACTATAAATACGATGTTCGCTAGTGTTGCCAAAAATAGGTCCTAGTTTTGCAGTCTTGGTCAAAATTCAAGACGGTCAAGACCAAGACTGCCAACATTGTTGCAAGACCAAGACAAGAATGGACTTCGCAAGACTTGTGCAAGAACAAGACTGACCGGACCTGCTGCCTGACTGCCGGCTCTTGCGGTCTCGCAGTTGGGTCAAACAGACTATTTTGAGCTATGGTACGGTCCTTTTAATCTTTCCTTAAATCTAAAGAGCGTTTTTTTCCTTGTTGAATTGCATATTCGAGTACAGCTCTCCAAACAATAATAATAAATCTAAATTTGCCGGGGCCGGAGCAAAATAAAAAAAAAAGTGTTTTGACGAAACAATTAAGAGCGAATTAGTTACTATTACTACATAATTTTAGTTACCATTTGTAAAGAATTGGTAGAACCAATACATTTTTCCCTTTAAATCTTTCCATTTTTCATTCGGGGTTTAGTTGGATTTATTCATTTTGGAAAGTTACAGTAATATCTCTATAGTATTTTAGTGGTAACATACCTACACAGCAAACATTATTGAGATGGCGGTGGCAAAATGTTGTCAATACAATTGGATCGGATCAAGGAAAATACCCCGCTTTTAACATCTGTGGATGACCGATGTATTAAGAAATTCACTTTCCTGTCTTTATTGTATACCTACACAATTAATAAAAAATATTTTTGTTTGTATTTTTCGTAAGCTTATTCTAATGCTCGTTGTAATTTTCTTGTATTAGAAAGGTTTTTTAACTCCCATGCATGTTAATAAAATATGTAAATATGTAAGTTGAGTGTAGCATATACTACAAGGAAATACGCCTTCCATTCTGTTGATGTTCCCCTTAACCATCCTAAATATAAACGTGTCTACATAGAGTACATAGGAAATTTAATTCTCTTTCAAATTGGTTATATCCTACTTCCATTAGACTGGACCAATTTGATGATTTTGAAGTCGTGCTCTAGCGGTCAAACGAAAAAAATAGCAAACTGGTACCAGTTTCATTTTTCAGGAAATTTTATTATATTTTTTTTATATGGATAATTTTTGTCTAGGATGCATCATTTTGGAGTTATGATGACGCGAAAAACTGAAACAACTAGTCGATAATTTAATTTTCAGATTCAGCACCGTATTGAACATATTGAGCTGTCGAGAAAAAGTCGGAAATTGATCGACTACTTTCCGTTACCAAGCAACTAGAATGATAAATAGAATTAATCTTTAATCCAAACTTTATTATTCGAGATGTTTTCTTTAACCCTTGTTATAGTTCATATCTGGCTCAAAATGGATTAATATTCCACTCTTAATTGAACCCAATGACTTTTTACGAAATGTTTACTTCCTTTTTAATATCCTTTAATCACTTAAAGGAATACGAAATATATATTGCTTTGAAATTTTTAAATCTAAATGTACATTATACTATTTCCAGTATGTAGTTTGTCCTGCACTCGCTATGTTACTAATTGTCAATGAACAAATAAACGATACATGGAGACTAATTTATTTATTTCTATTTCCTCAGAAGTCCATTGAACAACATGGTGAGATCTGAACAGTTAGGAGATGAGTGTGAAATAATTGGAGAAATATCTTTGGAAGAGGAGGTGTCACTTTGTACTAGAAACTTTCTCAAGCAGGTCAGTGACGATGACAGGTCATTCTGCCAGACCGCAGTCAGGAACAGTACTTCACAGCAACTGAAGTAGAGGCACAGATATTCCTCTCAGCTACAGCTAAATACGCGATTTGAAGTCATTTAAATACTTCATGGGACTTTTTCATCCATCTTACAAAGTATTTAATAATAAGCGCCTTGGCATTCAAAATAATTTGTAAAAAAAAGAAGATTAAGAGAAAAACCAACAAAACTTTATTTAATAAGAATTACTGACTCCTATAAACATCAAACTGATAGGTAAATTATCGATCACTTATTTACGATTAATGTATAAAATTCATTATTCATTATAAAATTATATGTATTTATAATTTGTATTAAATATTCCTTTGTACATATTACAACATGAATGAATGGAAACAAGTGCTTAGTGTGGAATTTGACCTTTTTTTAACGTCCATTGCTAAAATCTTATTTAACCTCTTTTAAATATTGACTGAACATGATAGTCCGGAAACCCGTTGCAAAAAAAGGTGTATCATTTCATACTGAAGTTTGAGCATATAAATTAGCTATATCCACAGACCTAAAAAATAAAAAACGGAAGGCTGTCATGATATAGCTGGAATGGAAAATGGTATCCAGAGATGAATACGATACTATTTTCGTGAAAATTGACCTTATTTCATAATAAAAAATTAAAATTAAAGTATGTACTAAGTCCAATCCACGTATTAAAATTAATCATCTGCCAACATAATATCTCATTTTTTACCACTAAAAAAGTGTCATATCATATGTCGTTTCTTATGCTTTCGTGCGTATTTAGGAAAATCGAGCTGTTTTCAGATGAATTTTAAGGAAAGAACGCATAGTGACGTGCTGGAATTAAGAGACTTCGTTGATACTTACTTTAATCCTTGCTTATCTTGGCCTGCTTTGTTCAACTTTGCATTTATTTTGAAGAAACTTGGTTTGGATTTTTAACAACTTTGAAGATAGCGCCAACTAAGAGTACTGAGGGACTTTAAGCTTTTAATGATAGAAAAGAAAAGCAATTTCTTAGAATTCAAACCACTTTCGATATGATTAAGGGTCTCCCTGTTAGAAAGGAATTTTATGGCTAGGGCTTAAGAAATCAAATCACAACTGGAATTTACTATATTTAAATGAAACAAGTTTCATGAACTATGAAATGAAACCATTTTGGGGGTCAAAAAGGAGAGATTTTGAGTCACGTCTGCCGTGCGTACTCATTTGGTATTTGTATGCAGACGCATATTTTTGGTCCTTGTTTGGAGTCCATATTTATTTAATCAAGTTTCAATCAGTAAGAAATGACAAATTTTTGGTGGTCGACAGCGAAACGGTTGTGTTTCCACCTTGGCTCTACGAATTTGCTTATTTTTCAGCGGAATCTCTCATTTAAAACAGGTCAAGGGTCCATAAGAATAATTGATATTTACTGTTATAAATTAAGTTATAAATTACAGTTTGTTTTTTTTTATTATATTTTTCATTTTATACGATATTAGCATCAGATAATGTCTAGTAGAGTGTTTATTAAGATAATTCGGTCGTTTGGCTCGTTCTTAGCCTGTCAAACAAAAGCCACGTGAATCTCATCGAACGCCTCCAGTGACCCCTGTTAGCTACGAAGAACATGAAACCCAGCAAGGTTCATTATCACAAGAGACAACTGAAGATTCTCACTTTTTTACTTTTTACTTTTATTTACTTCTAACCAAGAACTCAACTCTGGCCGAAAGCTTTGGAAAAATCTATAGGGATGAGAATAGTAAGGTTTTGGTGTTCAATGGATTTTTGGAGGTCATAGGTTATTTAAGGAGAACTAATTGCGTTGAGTAGCCAGATCGAAAGCCAGATTGGAATTTGTTGATAACGTTATTGGTTGGGAACGTTACTCTAGGAAGTTGGAGAGTTGATTTCGGACATCGTTCTAACGGCTTTGAAAGGTTGGATAAGAGACTAATATGACGGAAGTCGTACAGTGAGGTAGGGATGGAAATTTTATTTAAAGGTCGGACTTGGGCAGTTCTTTAGGACAGGAATAAGAACAGGAAGGCTGGATTTTATTAGTTTTACTAGAATATTATCAGGACCATAATCATCAGTGTGGGATTTTAGGATAGTGGAAAGTAATTCGTATGGCACATGGGAGAAAAAGAAGTCAGGGATAGGTTAAGGAGTATTTTCCATTTGAATTTGGAATCGGGAGCTTCGAAAAGGGCATTATGGAAGCAGGAGGCTTTATCAAGTCGGACTATGGATAGGGTTCCATTGCAAAGCTTCTTGGAAGACGAATAATAAGCAGGCAAACGGGTACGACTCATAGGAAAGGAGGTTTAAATTGCGTTATAAAACCATTTTAGGAGTATGATTTCACCGGTAGGTCGTATATAATTTGGATCTGGTAGTGTGATCCAATGGGATGTTGAGAAAAGGAGAGAATTTTGATGTGAGTGTCAGATATTGATGTGAGTGTCAGAAAATTGAGTGTGATGGGAAGGAGAATAAGAAACAAGATAAAGATTGAGAGAAAACAGCAGGTCTGTAAGGAAGTATTTTTCAGGGATTGTGGAAGCATATTCAAATTAAGCATATTATTAAAATCGCCAATTATAATAATATTGTTGCAATGGGAAATCAGGTTGACATGGTAGGATTCAAAGAAATTGTCGAATGGAACACGAGGAGAGCGGGAAACTACTGCATAAAACAGAAGAGAAGTAATAGAATAAATTTCAATGAACATGTATTCCATGTGAGCAAAGTCATGAGAAGGAAAATGTAGGAGGATTTTTGCCTTAAGACTATCATGGGTATACAATCCGACACCATCTCCTCCTCGTAGCGTAGGAAAGAATAAATGGGTAGGGAAATCTGGGAGGAAGGGATAAAAGGTTTTAGCCAGGTTTCAGATTCTGCTATTAAGTGATACAAATTTTCAAAGAAATGTTTCTGAAATTCATCGCAGTGTGCAGTAAGAGATTGTGTATTGATGTGACAGAAATTCAGGATATTCAGTCATGACTAAAGAGTTGAGAAGTAGAATTTTGGAAAAATGATAGGGGATGAAGGATAGGATATAACATTTTTTAAACATGATATTAAATTTAGAAATAACAAAAAAACAATGAAAACATAAAATAAACTTTAAAATGAAAACAATAATTTCCAGTATTTCGAAATAAATATTGAATTAATATTAATTTATAACATAAGAAAATATAAATATCCCGTTGTTTTAGATAAATTAATAAAGATTTTAATGTGTAATCAAATAAAATTCTAAATAATGTATACAAAATAAAAAACTTAAAATAAAAATATATTTTTATTTCTGACGAGAAAAATTCAAGTAAAAAAAAGAAGCAATATTTATAAAAAAATCTGGAAATAAAAAAATATAATAAAAATATTTCTAGCGAGAAAAAATAAATTAACTAAAAAACTCAAGGTAACTTGTATACAACGTTCAACTGGAGACGTCCAGATCACTTGGTTTTCCTCTAATTATTACTGGGTATCCATCTGAGTGCAGCGAATTTCACTCCCACTAAACCAGACACATTTTATTTTTGCAGTCACCCTCTTCTGTCTGGCTAACCAATAAAGCTGTTTATTGGCGGGCGTCATGACTTCATTCACATAAACGCGATGCGAGTCGTTCTGCCCCCTGCCTAGATGGCGTGTAGAGAAACATCTCTTTGCTCTTCGCTGACGCACTAGCTCACCTCTCACCGCTTGTCTCTTAAATTATATTAAATTGTCTCTGATAATTGGGCCTGGGACTTTTTTAAACAAAATACACTAGCAATAATGATCTGTAAATCACAGAAAAATAGTTTTGATATCATCAAAATCACAACTAAATTTGCTATAAAATATCCACAGTAGTATCCCATTTAATCTGCTCTCCGGATTAATCGGGGATAAAAGAGATAAATTTTTTTTTCTTCCAGAATAAGATATTTTTATCTACCTAAATTATTGGAACAAATGAGATAATTGTTTTCAGTACAACCAATCTTGATCTAAGAATTTTAATTTTTGACTGAACACTTTTAATTTTTAATTTCATTTTAATAAACCATTTCTCGATTCTTACTAGGACGGATAAGATACTTCCTATTTTGGTATAAAAAATGTTTACAGTTTAAGTAGTAATTCAATTTATGAGATGTCTATTCTTTAAAAAAAAATGTTTTTTTTTATCAACTTTATAAAATAAATAAATTTTAATTCGACAGCGTTTAGTGACTCCGGCGGCTTCAAGTATTCGATATTCCCAGAAACTTTTACTTCCTCTTAGGTGAAGTAAACTTGAGGGACAGGAGAGTAAAGATTCTACGATGGCTATTGAAGTAGAAGGCTGTTGTTGCTGGGTGGTTTTAGGTATTTCCGGGAATTGTGATGAATTTTGAATTTCAGGTGGGTGGAATAGAGATTTTCTGATTCAGATTTAGGCTTTTTAAGGCAATATTCTGTGATCTACGTTTAACGTGATACTTGTAGCTTGAAAAGTAAATTTCACAGTTGAATATACAAGCCTTTTCACTTGAAATATTTCAATGTTGTTACTGGCAGGCTCTAGCTCAATAAAAATTAACGGCAATGGATATTTTTCCGTTGGATGTAGTACGCAGGATATGTGCCTGACGTGACCAATTTCTTCCAGGTCTGTTTTGACAACAGAGATAGGGGTGGTTGAGTGTAGACCTCTGAAAACCACTCGATATGCCTTTTCGTGCCTTAACTGTTAACAGTGAAAATCATACTAATTAGCAGTGAAGTGGTTGATTAGTATTTTATAATTTTCTTCGAAATTTGTATTGATTTTGATGTCGTTGACTCTTGAAAAACATCGACAATTTGTTTGTCTTATCAGATTAGAAACTTCTTGAACAAATGAAAAGAAATTATCAATTTTAGAAACGGAATCCGGTGGTCTGGTGGAGAGTCGGGGTCAGAAAATTATTATTATTATTTTTTTTTTTTTTTATCTATTTATTGAATAAGCTGGAGGGCTATAAGTATTAGGGCTAAGAGTTCTCATTCAAACAATATATACAAATAATAGAGAAATAAATATAAATATAAAAAGTAAATAAATAATACTGATGAAGAAAGAAAATAAAAGAAAAAAAAAAATAACAATAACATAAAAAGAAACTTATAAACACAATCATACCTATATACAATATATACATTCGCCCAAGAATCTCCGAGCCAGGCTTATTCCCCCACATGTGGAAGGCAAATCAAGACTCCAGGAGATCCCAGTGCCACTTTTCCAGCCGCATCACTAGTATTAGAAGCCAATGGAGACTGAAAGAGGGCACTAGAGCCACAGACGCTCGGGACATGAGTGGAGAAGCTGGCCATTGCCAGGACTCCAGAAGCATATTTACAAGAGATCTCTGGGCCACTGCCGTTTTAACCTTCGTGGAGGATTGTAGGGATGAAGGGAGCTGGATAGGGATTGAGCTAGAGGATTTGGATGATGGATAAGGTTTTGGTGAAAGTTTGAGAATCTGGGTGGGATGATGTCGAGGACAAATGGGATGTTAAGGTCATGGTGTAGGGTCTTGTTTGTGACATAATATGGGGCATTGACTATTGTTCTAAGTACTTTGGACTGGAAGGATTGGATGCGTTTGATATTCGAATGTTTAGCAGTTCCCCACAGTTCAAGTCCGTAGGTCCAGATAGGTTTCAGTATGGTCTTGTAGATTAAAAGTTTATTTTCAATCGAAAGATGGGATGTCCTACTTAGTAATCTATACAGCTGGCCATATCGTCGGTTAAGTTCTTGTCTTTTAAGTCTGGTATGTGGGTTCCAAGTTAGTCTTTTGTCAAGAAGGAAGCCAAGGTAACGGACTGTGTCTGAGTAGGGAAGTGGAATTGAATTAAAAAGGATTGACGGACAGGATCTGCGTCGCAGGGTAAAAGTGATATGTTTGCATTTTGATTCATTGATTTTGATGCGCCAGTTGTTGCACCACTGCTCAATCAAAGAGAGGTGAGATTGTAGGTTTAGAGATGCTATTTGAGGATCTGAGTGGGAAGATAGAATGGCACTATCATCAGCAAATGTAGCTAGAAATGTATCGGGATTTGAAGGGATATCGGAAGTGAAGAGGATATAGAGAACTGGGCCCAAGACACTGCCTTGTGGAACACCAGCCTCAACTGGATAGTAAGTGGAGAATGCGGTGTCACAACGGACTTGAAAGGAACGATTTGAGAGGTAGGATTTGAGGACTAGGTATAAGGATTGGGGTAAATGGGTTTTGAGCTTGAAAAGCAAGCCATCGTGCCACACCCGGTCGAAAGCTTGTTCTACGTCCAGAAAGGCACCAGTGCAATAATGCTTGTTTTCAAGTGCAGAGGATATATGGTCCACAACACGAAGGCCTTGTTGGACAGTGGAATGTCTTGTTGGAAAACCCAAACTGATGAGAAGGGATGTTGTGGGATTCGATTATGGGTAGGATGCGTTTGAGAAGGATTTTCTCAAAGATTTTTGAGAGGATCGGGAGTAAGCTTATCGGTCTATAGGATGATGTGTTATTAACAGGTTTACCTGGTTTTGGAAACAGGATGATTATGGAATGTTTCCACACCAAAGGAAAGTTGGTTGTGCGAAGGATGCAGTTGTATAGATAGGTAAGGAATATGATTGCTTTTTTGGGAAGTTGTCTGAGGATTTGTGAAGTGAGGAGATCATATCCAGGGAATTTTCGGGGTTTTAATTTGTTTATAAGGAATTTGACCTCAGAGGGGTTAACAGGTTTTGGAGGTAGAGAGAGAGGAATTGGTGAAGAGAGGAATTCTTCAACTTCAGCAGTGTGGCTGGGATGGAGTTCGGGATGAGGGGTGAATGTGTAGGATAAATGTTTAGCAAACTCCTCTGCTCTATTCGCATCTGACGAAGCCCAGGAACCATCATCACGGCGAAGTGGATGGGAAATGGACTGGAATTTAAGGATTTTTTTGGTTACATTCCAGAGGGAGTTATCACTAGCGGATAATGAGGAGAGGTAGGAATTGTAGGATTGGGTTTTAAAAGTTTCCAGTTTCTTTTTTACCTGTTTGGAATAATAATTATACGATTAGAAAATTATTGAAGCTCCGGAGCGTGTTCATAGCGTCATTAGCGTGTTCTGAATTATTAGTAGTTGTGGTGCTTGGTGAAGTTGGTTTTTGTTTTGTGGCATTTGATTTACTTCTGGTTAGAGCTAATGAATTATTTTGTTTAGCTTACTGTTTTGATTTAGTAGATTTATTTTGTTCATTTGGATGTTTGGGTTTAGTCGATTTTTTTTCTTTTGTTAGGTGAGCTGCCACTCGACGCAGGGACAGAGTTAATGTGGCAATTCTGAAGTGTACGCCTTTTTAAATATTGCGAGTTAGTTTCGCTAACTTCAGAAAAGGGCGTCTCGCCTTCTGAATGCTCGCTTGAAGACCTCTTATCCACATTCATGTTGTCCATGAAGAAGAGAAGAATATATATATATATATATATACATATATATATATATATATATATATATATATATATATATTATATATATATATATATATATATATATATATATATATATATATATATATATATATATATACCTAAATAAAAGAATTTGAGATTTGAGCAATTTTGAAACAAATTCTTAAAAAAGTAAAATATATACATATATATACTGGAAAAAAAATGTTATATGGATCTATTGGTTCGAGCTGAGGCGTAGCCGAAGATTCTATTCACTAAGGATGTTAGTAAACCGTGAACTTAAACCAAGTAAGATAAGAACCGCTATGGAATTACCAGCCGCTTGAACTAAACTAATCACCAAATTATAACTCGTTCATTGTTAATTTATAGTAACTCACCTTATTAATCAGTGAACGTAAAAATGAAGAATTGTTTATAAAGTCACTGTTGACTAAGTCTCACACCAGAACTTCAAATAATAATCACATTGGATAGTAAGTAACAAACACGGAGCGACGTAAACTACAGTTGCGGCCATGACACTTGCTACTAACTACATATATATATATATATATATATATATATATATATATATATATATATATATATATATATATATATATATATATATATAAATGAATTAAACCATAATATAAATTAAAGTTATGTTTTTTTAAATAGCTTAATTTATATTAATTTTATACTGGCAATTATCAATACCATCTACTTTAAAAATAAATGAATTCATATTTTTCTTTTTAAAAGCATGCAGTAAAAGTGAAAACAAAAGATTAGCTGAGTTCCAATGAGGTTTGACAGCAATTGTAAAATTGTTTTTTCAAATTTCGAAAAAATAAATTATATATAAAAAAAATGGAAATAATTTAAAATCATTTGAATGTGGACAAGAATACCTTTGATACAAACATATGTTTTTTTTTCTATTCCTATTTAAAATAGATAGACGCAGTAGAGATGAAGTAAAGTTATTTAGAAAAGAGAGATTAGAAAAAAGGTTGGATTTCTTCTCCCATTTTATTCCCAGAAAAATTGGCATGTCATATGCAAACATGTCGTCTTTGTATATGACAGATAATTGTGACAGTTAAAAGGTAAAGCGGATTTTTGACTTATCGTTACATGTTCTGCTTGTCCTTGCCAATTATGGTCTTATGATTATATAAAAATAGTTTCCATGTTATTTTTCAGTCATCTGAAACCTTATGTTCAATTGACATAATGCAATAAATGTTGATTTGTAATATTTCAAAACGTCCTTCGTTTACGATGAATAATATTATAATTAAGTTGCACGATTAATATTCTGAGTGAGAAGGGTCAGGTACACGTACGAATTCGAAACGAAATGGTAATTAACTTGGGTCTCAGTTCATTTCTTGTAAATCCTTCCTTTATTGCTTAGTTGAATATTAATCCGTCACTTCAGGTAATAATTATGTCGAAGAGGAAGTAGTTGTTTAAATTATAGTGAGTGTTAATCTGCATTGCTAGTGGATTAAAAATTTAATATCAATATTCAATTATTCACGCAAGCCACCAAACTCTGGGAAGACAAAAATGGAAATGAATAAATCAATGGCAAATTCTATATTTTGTAATGTTTACAAGTACAGGAGGTTACCGTTACAAACATTACTACATAAAGAAAAATGAATAATGAAAATGTAAATCAAAGATATTATTTTTTCTTTATAAAAAAGATTAATTAAATAAAGAAAATATGATAAAAGAAAGAAAAGACAACTGTAGAACAATATATATATATATATATATAGAGAGAGAGAGAGAGAGAGAGAGAGAGATATATATATATATATATTATTTTTTTACACATTGTTATTTATATTTATATATATATATATATATATTATTTTTTATATATTGTTATTTTTATATATATATATATATATATATATATATATATATACAAAAAGTACTGACAGTTATTTACGGCAAATTCGAGTAGTTGTATATTCATTTGACAGGCCGACTTTTGAATATCCTCGTTTTCCGTACCAGATAAATTAAAGATTAGGAGTTTATTCTTTTTTCTTTCTCTTTTTAAGGACCTGAGTTTATTTTTCAGGGCAGTAATCTTCTTGTCCTGGTCTGAATTCTTCTTATTGAGTTCAGAAATTTCCCCCGTTAAGGAATCTTATAAGGAAGGAAGGTATTAGAGTAATGTTGTTTAAAGATTTTTTTTTTCTTCAATATTTTGTTTCAAACCCTGCTAATACATTTGCATTAGTGACAACCATAATAACTATATTTTATACAAAGATAAGTGATATAAGGGAAACAAATTGATAAATAAAAAATAAATCCTTTGACAGATCGCCCAAGTTAAATTAAACAGCGTTTTTAGTGATAATGGCTGTACATTTCCTGAGAAATACCTTTCCATATATCCTTCTACGGTAGCTCGTACATTTGTCAGAACCCAACCAAAATTTTTATAAACACTCTTTAATATTAATCACAGAAGTATATAAACAATATTATAGTTTGTAGAGAATGTTTAAGTTAATAGTTTAGACAAAGAATACATACCGAACTGACACGAGACACTACCAAAGCCAGACCTCTTTGGAGGACAAAAATAGGTAAAATGTACTCACACTGGAACACGATGTGTGAAAGTAAGAGGTGGGAGTATCCTGAGATAGCTTTAACCATTCTCGAACTGCGGGCCTCGTCAGAATGTCGAGTTTCTCCAACTCAGAAAACTTATTCTTACTTAAGGTGAGCACGTGGATAAACCTTGGAATGAGGTACGTTCGCAAAGTAATCAGTCTTTGTTGGGGCTTCAATGAGCTTCCTTAATCCTTTGCAAAGTGGACGAAAAATCGTCTGCTATACTGATAGAATCCCAGTAATTGTCTTTGAATTTTGCTCCCAGATATGCCCATCCCTCCACGATTCCCAGGGTCCTAAGATTAGTATTATTTATGACAAACATAGGTCTATACTCCATTTTCATTTTGTTCGATCTAACGACCTTAGTCAATGACAATGTGAAGCTTTTGTTAGGATTAATATTCATACCAAAATCATTAATCGATGCGTTTGCCCTTGTCAGTAATTTCTTTAGTCCGTTCGAGCTGGATGAAATCATAATGATTTCGTATGCAAAGGCTAGACAATTCACCACCATACCCGTCATTTGGTATCCAATACCTTCTGGTAAAGATTGAATGACCCAGTCTAGGGCCAAGTTAAAGAGACACGGTGATAGAGGATCCACTTGTCTGATTCCTCTTTTACAGATTATGGGTTTGGATCATTGTTTGCTATGGGTTATTTGAGTATAGCCTTTCTGGTTTAAATGTTTAATGTATTGAATAAATCCTGTTGGTATCCCCTTCCATTCCAGTATTTTATATAACGCATTATGGCTAATAGTGCCAAACGCCTTAGCTATGTTAATGGAAGCTACACATAAGTCTTTCTTTTTTTGTGGGAATCGTCCATCAGAGCCTGCTAACGTTTTCAGCGGCAATGAATGCATGCTGATTTGTGTGGAAAAGACCCATTTTGTTAAATCTTGCCGCCAGAATCTTGTGTAACTGTCGTAATGGGACAGACGCTACTGTAATGGGTCTGTAATCGTTTGGTTCACTGGGGTTTTTCGATTTCGGAATCAATATTGTACGTGCAGAGGTCAGGTAGGAAAATCAGGAGATTTGGCCAAATATAAGTTGAAAAATATGGATCTGTATGATGGCGACAAGGACTCCCACTGATGCACCGTGATGCCGCCAGGTCCTGCTGATGAACTCCTGTCCATAGTGTTGGACTCAACCTCCTCTGTTGTCACGGGCAGCCACAACGTGAACAAACGATTGCAAGGAACTGGTGTATTAGGGATAACGGGACAGGATGCTGTCTCCATTAAAGATTTCCAATATGCTTCCAGCTCCTTGATGCTGTGTTTCCCTTTATTTGTGGCCCCATCAAGTATTTCGTTTACAACTTTTTGCCTTTTTGATAGCCACATCCTTTGTATTCGTTTAAATTGCTGCTTTCTTCGTTGTGCGGCATTTATTGGAAGTTGTCTATTTGTAAAAACGTTGTGATGGGTTTTAGAGCTATTATCTTCCCATCCAGGCAGTACAGATTCGATCCAGGTCCGTAGGTGATCAGACATATCCTTACCATCTTTTGACAATTTTATAATGGACAGCACCGTAGGACTAGGATTGTCGATGTTGTTATAAGTAGTCTCAGCAGCCTGGAGTATTTTCATGGTTGATTACGGTTATTTCGGGATTCATGGGATCTTCGTTTACTTCGGCCAGGATTCTTTGGAGAACACTATGATAATTAATTTTCTTCCTAGCCCACTTTACACTACCGGCAGTTCTATTGGGTTGCATGTTGACCAGTTCGTCAATCCGAAACATATGTCCATGTGATAGGAGTTGAACCTCGTCCATAGCAAGTAGTAGAAGTTCTTCATCAGTCCATCGTTGATTTTTCCGATTTGTGTTCAGGTTCGTATTGTATAATTCTGGATGGGCTCTCTTTATGTGCAGTCCTCTGTCTGCCCGAGTACCGAAAGTCCTGACGCAAGAAGGACCTATTCTGATGGTTACCATCCATATTCTGTTAGATCCTTTATCCATTTAATTTCCTCACTCCGACTTGAGCAGCGTTGGATTACTATTATTATTATTATTTTAATAGTCCTGAGTAAATTTATTTAAGTTAATTTAATTTTACTTATTTAATTATCAATCAATTATAATTCAAATATATTATTTTAAATTTAATTCTTAGGTATATTTTTTATGTTTAATGTTTTAAGATATGTTTTCCATTGTTTGATTATTTTAATGTTGTATTAAATGGAATATATTTAATTTATTTTTATGGTATGTATTATTTTATTTATTATTAACTTTCTTAATATACATAATTACCGCTATTCATTATTTCAATCATACACATTTATTCTCACAAATTTTAAAAGAAGAAAGGTCATCAAGGAACAACATTGCACAATCATTCTTTCTATTATTGGCAACGTTTATGATGGATTCGATGATTCTTGAGCTCACATTGGCTCTCGGCAAACCCTTCAGCCTCTCTGATTTTTGCTGAAGTTGGTCTGTTTTCATGCAGATATGCTGGTGGCATTTCCTTTCCTCTTGTATACCAGGATTGTGCGCTCTTGTCTTCGATGCTCTAGTACATAAGCCACACTTAGCATGATCTCTGTTATAGTGTTAATTCTATGAGATACATCAAAGTACTTTATCGTGCGGATCAAACATTCTTCCGTCCCAGGCAGTGTGTCCAATGATGTTGATTTTATAGCTTAATATAATTATTTTGTCAGTTTTATATCCATCAATCCGAAGTTGAGTTATTTGTTGACTTTGCTAAATCCTCTCTTCTTTCTTCTCAGACCTCCAAACAACTACTAATTTTTCTATCTTCCAAATAACACTTTCCAACACCTTACCAAGATAATGAGTTTTTATCTGAATTCAAAAACTCTCTCTCTTTCCCCTCATTTCTATGTAATTGTCTTCTTATCCTAATTCAAATTCCTTGAAGAAATCATTATATTCTTGTCTTGTTTGTACTCCAGGCTTCGTTTCGGCTAGTGAACCATATTGTGTATGTGCTTGGAAAGTAAATTAATAAATTGAAGTAATTAATTAATAAATTAATCATGTGCCGAATGTAAACCACAAAAAAGTTAATTTAATTAGCTGATGTTGAAGCTCAATTCAAATCCTATCAAACAATTTTCGTGATTCTCTATAGGAAAAGTGGTACATAAAACAATTGGGAATAATATTATTAATATAATGTAGTAAAATTGTTGTTCTTTTTGTTTTTTATTTAACAATAATTATTCTAAAATACCAATTACATACATATATAGCTGTTGATATAAAATCATGGCAACTCTAAAAAGTGCGATACTTCGAGAGCTTTAATATTCGAAGGGCTTAAGTTATGATAAAAGCACATATACATTCTGAGGTTTATTGAACATAAACCCTACCCTTCCATTTTTTTATTTTAAAACTTATATTATACTCTCTATTGTTAGATACAAATTATGCATGACTATAGAAGGTTTAATAGGTACTAAATTTGTTAATATTTTATTGGGTTTCCAGTTTTAAAAACTTTTATGAATTATCAACTTAGAGCTATTTTCAGGGCAGGTCGTATAAATCTAATAATGCAACAAATAAAATTTTTTCACAACAAAAATTATATATTTTTTTAAGTACTTTATCTTTCCAATTTATCATAGTCACGTTGATTATTGTTATTAGCTGATTATCTCAAGTTAATTAGCTTCTTGTTGAGATTCATTTATAAAATTATTAATAATAAATTATGAAGAAATAATATCCATCCATCCATAGTTAACTATTTGTTAAAATTTTCATAGGCGACACTTTAGAGAATACCTGACGTCCCAATTTTTTTAGGTTTAGAATAATTCGGCCAAAATAATTCTGAACCAAACCCGTCATTTTAGGAAACTTTATGACGAACAATTTAATGTTAAAATGTTTTAATTTAGAATAACAGTCCCGTGGCGAATGAGCTGAGAAGTGAAACAATCGATATTTTGACAAATAACACTTTAGAGATATGATGTGATGTACGTAATGTTAAAATCTAGCGCAGGCGCAGAACTCGAATCTAACAACTAATATTTACACATTCACTGGAACCATTTATACACAGTGCTACAGGGACTACTAAAATATAATTTATAACACTAAATAACAAAAACTATATCTTGGAATATAAATTAAAACGGGACACTTAATACTAAATATTTAACAGAATGCATAACAACACACATTGACGCCTATTAAATGAAATACTATCATAGCAACCGCCCTTATTTTATTTTTATTTATTTATTTTATTTTTTTATCTATATGTCACTAAGAGACCTATAAGGGAGTCTCTCCGTAGCAACAGCTGTTGTTAACTATGTGGCCGCTACATTATTAAATAAACTAGTATGTGTTCTGTTCTTGACCCCAAATTTATCAACCACGAGAAGTGTCACATACTCTTTGATTATTTAGAAATAAACATTAGGAAAAATTGCGATTCTGGAACGAGGTCGAAGAATAATCAAATTCGAGAGAACATATTTAGTGGACCATTAAGTTATGATCTCTTTAAGTGAGGAGTGAGTGCATTACTCATACATGGCACATTGCCTCTGCCACAAACATAACCTTACATCACTCATCCCTCTTCCTTTTCCTTTTCCTGCTACAATTACTTTGTTAAATCGTCCCTTCTATTTATCCATGAGAATTATAGAAAAAGTTGTATTATTATTGTAACATTATTTTATATACCTCATCTTACATTATACCTTTTCGTTTAATTCTCCTCTTCGCTCATAGATAGTAATAATTATTATATAATGAATTACAAGCAACTTGAAATGCAGCATTTAACTGGCATGGACAATAGAAACACTATAGTCCCGGAGCCCGTGGCAAAAAAGGTGTTTTATTTCATACTAAGGTTTGGCCATATAAATTGACCATGTCCAAAGGCCTGAAAATAAAAATGCAAGCCTGCCATCTTATTGCAGGCTGAAATGAAAAATGTCGGCCAGGTTAAGACGATATTATTTCTGAAAAAAATGACATATTTCATACTGAAAAATAAAAGTTATAATAGATACTAGATTCCATACGGATATTAAAATTAACCGTCTGCCAACAAATACCCGCTTAAATCGCGCTTCTTGACCATCATAATAGTGTCATTTCAAACTGCATGAAACTTGTTTTATTTAAATAAAGACTCTAAAAAAGGACCAAACACACACGTCTGCCAACAAATATTAGCTGGGTACGCGAGACAGATGCGATTAAAAATGACACTTTTTTACCAAAAAAATGTTATATCATACTGCATGAAACCTGTTTTATTTAAATATAGACTCTACTAAAGGACCAAACGAACAGGTCTGCCAACAAATACTCGCTGGGTACGCGCGGCAGACGCGACTCAAAATATCACCCTTTTAACAACCAAAATGTTGTCAACATATTTTTTTTTTTCATTTAATACTATATGAAACTTATTGCTTTCAAATATAGATTTAAAAAAAGGATAGATATATGCAATTGCCAACAGCTAACGGCTGTATACGCCCGGCAGATGATACTCATAATTTCCCCTTTTGGCCTCTAAAATAGCTTCATTTCACACTTTATGAAACCT
This sequence comes from Nezara viridula, assembly GCA_928085145.1. Classification (NCBI taxonomy): domain Eukaryota; kingdom Metazoa; phylum Arthropoda; class Insecta; order Hemiptera; family Pentatomidae; genus Nezara; species Nezara viridula. The sequence goes on from OV725078.1 coordinate 42,525,362, forward strand.
TTTTCATTTAATTATACACTCTAAAAAGTATCAAAAATATCTTTGTATCCTGTAACCAACTAAACCCTACATCATGACTTCAACATTCCATTTGTCCTAGACCTTATCCCAGAAAAATTCTCCAAATTTTACCAGAACCTTACATATCATCCAATATATCTCTTGCACAATCGCTTTCAAGCACCGTCCATCACTATGATCCCTCACGAAGGTTAAACAGCAATGGCCCCTCGGGCTTTTCTAGATTGTATATATTGGAGTTCTGGCAATGGTCAGATTCTCCACACAAGACATGAGTATATTTGGCTAATGCGCTCTCGATCAATCTCCGCTGACTTTAGTAATGTAATGACCAGCGATACGGTTGAAAGAGTAATGCATTCTTCTCCTGGAGTCCTGCTTTTCCCTCCACAGTTGCAGGGACAAGGCTGCCTCGCCTGATTGTAAATATTGTGTGTTTGCTTTGTTTTAATTTCCTTATTTTAAAGTTATTTTATTTATTGTATATACTTTTGATTATTATTTATTGTTATTTTGCTGCTATTTATTTTATATTTTTGTACATATAGTGTGAATGTTATACTACCTCACTATAATTAATGACCAAGTGACAGATTGTTGTAATACTCAATAAATAAATAAAATAGTTATTCTATTATGTAATAGATCCTTTGTCCATATGTAATGGTTGTCTATATGAACAATATTGTTATTCTTAAGGAACATCCTCCCATAATGAAGTTGACGTTTCTATTATATATATAACTTAAGCTATGAATTATAGTCGGATAATAGGACATGAAATACACTTAAATGACTTAAAACAACTTCTGTTTATTCCATTTATTCAAAAACGTTTCGATCCCTGTTTTTTAACATAAATAATGGGTTTTCAGTTCTGGAAAAACAATATCTATCATTGGTATAAAAATCAATAGTTTTCATACATTTCAACAATAAAACCAAATCTTTCTTACTTTTAATTGAGCATCGATAGCCCAAGCCGGGCAGAACGCCGACAGACCCAATAGTACCACAAGGACAGGAACCTACTGAGGGTCGCAACGCGCAACCCGATCCTGGAGTCTGAGAATAATACCGATACAAACAATAACAGTCTACATAACAATCTCTGTTTGGTTGTAATTAAAATAGCCTGATTAAAACATTAAAATTGCTGAAGTAAAGAATTAAAACAATCTTACCTGTATTTTATACTAACGTCAATCGCTAAAATTTAAATTAGATTACAATAAAATAAAGTATAAAGAGCCAGTCCTTACATATAAAATTACAACAATGAATAAAATTAATATGGTCCCTACTTCTGTCCATTGTCTATTGCAATCACTAAAATTTATAAATATTCATACACATACTCAACGCTCCGGCCAATCTGTATTGATTCCAATATATTATTATTATTTTTTTTTTCTTTATTGAGTAATATAACAATCTGTCTCTTGGACATTGGTTATAGTGAGGTAGGATGACATTCACACTATATGTACAAAAAAATAAAATAAATAGAACAAAATAATAATCAAAAGTATATACAATAGATAATAAAATAAAATAACCTAAAAAATAAGAAAATTAAAACTAAGAAAAAAAAAAACACATGCATACCTATATACAATCAGGCGAGGGAACTCCAGGAGAACCCTGCGCTACTCTCCCAACCGCGTCACTGGTACTAAAGCCAGCGGAGATTGGTCGAGAGCACTTTAGCCACATACACACATGTCTTGAGTGAAGAATCTGGCCATTGCCAGAACTCCAATTTATACAATCTACAAAAGGTCGCGAGGCCACTGCCGTTTCAACCTTCTTGGAGGATTATAGGGATGGGAGGTGCTTGATAGGGATTGTGCAAGAGGATTTGGGTGGTACGTAAGGTTCTGGTGAAATTTGGAGAATTTTTCTGGGATAAGGTCTAGGACAAATGGGATGTTGAGGTCATGATGTAGGGTTTTGTTGGTTACATAGAAAGGAGCATCGACTATTGTTCGAAGGACTTTAGACTGGAAGGATTGGATGCGCTTGATGTTAGAAAATTTTGCTGATCCCCACAGTTCTAGTCCGTAAGTCCAAATAGGTTTCAGTATTGTCTTGTAGATCAGTAGCTTGTTTTCAATGGAAAGTTTAGATTTTCTGCTTAGTAGTCGGTATAGTTGGCCGTATCGTCGGTTGAGTTCTTGTCTTTTGAGTCTAGTATGCGGGTTCCATGTTAGTCGTCGGTCTAAATGAAAGCCAAGATACCGGATTGTGTCTGAGTAAGGAAGCTGGATGAAATTAAAGAGTACTGGTGGACAGGAATTGCGTCGGAGTGTAAAGGTAATATGTTGGCATTTAGATTCATTAACTTTAATGCGCCAGTTATTACACCCAATATATTACTATAGGCGTAATTTAACTTGACTAAATCATTACGGGTGTTTATTGTATTCTAGGTCATTCCATTATACATCATTTCGAGAATCAACAATAAACACGTGTAATGATTTAGCCAAGTTAAATTACGTCTATAATAATATATCGGAATCAATATAGATTGGCTGACGCGTTGAGTACGTTTGTGTGTATGTACATGTGTGGGCGTATATGTGTGTTTGTGTGTATATAAGTTAGCTGTATATAAGCCACAAACAATAATAAGAACTATGTTACTGATAGGATTAACAAAGCATTGTAAGTGAAAACAAACTGTTACTATATATATGGGATGAAGTAAATAATAAAGTTAGTTGCTCACGAACCTGTGTACTGTTACTATGCCCTAAAACCCTTTTTTTTCGATCAGTCTTTCAGTCTAATCGTAAGTGGTGCCGAAAGCCGGGAGGAATTCCGAATTTTATCGCGCGGCTAATAGTATCGTGAATTTCGGAAAAATCACTTGGCGAACTCACACAAGCTTCTAATCAATTGATAACAATTACGATGGAAGAAGAATTGAAAAGCTGGAGTACCAACTTGCTCAGGCTGCAGTGGAGAGACAGAAATTGGAAGCGGAGCGTCAGAAACTAGAAACGCAGCTATCGAAAGCGACCGAAAACACGCAGATCGAGTTGCTTAAGATAAGGACGCAGAACTCGGCATTTATTCACGAGGTAATTAGCCAGTTAGAACCGTTCACAGGTGTAGTAGGTGACCTCGAACATTTTATCAAAGGTGCTGACCAGATTAAAACTTTGATTACCGCCAGACAGGAGGCAGGCACGTTGCTGGAGTCTGACGTACGAATATTGGAAGCCTCTTTGATTGGTCGTATCTCGCGGCGAGTTTTAAACGCCGTACAGGGCGATTTGACGGTCTCCTGGGAGACGCTGAAGATACGGCTCAAGAAGTTATACGGCGGTGGCAGGTGGACCCCGGAAGAGGATGTTTTCTACTTGTTTAAAGAGCGTAGCACCCAGGGCCAATCGGAGGGCGAGTTCGCCGAAAAGTTATTGGTATTATACAATAGACTGACGGAGAAGATGGTGGAAACGTGCGGCCAGGCGGAAGGAGCCCAGAAGATGGAGTTTCTAAGGGGTGTGCTAAAGGTGCAACTAAACCATTATGTGGACCGTCCGGGATCACTACCAAGAGACCGCGATTTTATCGAATGCGCCCACGACCTGGTCGATGCGAGGGAGCGGAACGAAACCCGCTTCGAAAAACCGGAAGCGGAATGGACGGAAGTGAGATCACCGAGAAGGCGACAACGCAGTATTACGAGGAGGAATAACACTAACGGAGGCTTCGAAAAGCGACCAAGCAAAGGCTTTGAGGACGGGAGACGGAAGCCGGGGCGCCGTTGCTACGAATGCAATCGTACAGGGCACGTAGCGGCCCAATGTAAGCTCACGAGGTGCTACGAGTGCGGCAGACAGGGGCACGTTGCGAGAGAATGTCCAAGGCGCAACCCCCGACCGAACAGAAGGGAACCACAGCATGAGCCCATGGAGATCAACAACCAGGACTGGAGCGGAAGACGGACTGGTAGGAGAGGCGGGGGACGCTACACCAGCGGAGAATCCTCGGAGGACGAAAGCATCCGGTCTGGGCGCAGTCGTCCGACTACGAGAAGGCAAGAGGTGAGTGGGGGGAATCCCTGGAGGGGGGGATCGTCAGGAACGGAGGTAGCGGTGGGACGCGCGCGCTCGGACTGAGGACGCGGCAACGGGAGGGGCAACCGACCGGGGGGTTTAATTCTTAACAACAGCGCGAATACAGGACAGCGGACAAGGTTGCCCGTGGCGAGACTGAGGGAATCCGGCATCAAATTTCTCATTGACACGGGAAGTACGAATTCCTTAATCAATATAGGGGCGGCGGAAAAACTGGGAATCTGGGCAAAACGGGAACGATGCGACTGTGCGGTGTCAACGATTCATGGCAGAGGTCAAACGCTAGGGGAGACACTTTTTGACCTCAAGGAACTCACGGGACGTGACTCGCGGATCACGATACACATAATTTCGCAGTTGATGCAGGGTCAGGATCTAATAGTCGGGTGCGACATTTTAAACCACGTTGGGTTTAGAATTAAGAATAGGAACGAGACATGGCGGTATAGGATAGGGGAACGATACTACGAGGTAAAGATGATAGGAAGTAGGGGACTCATGGAAGTTGGGGCGGTGGATTGCATCAAAGACTCGCTAGCGAACTTAGTCGCACAAAACAAGGATTTATTCTACCGTGAAAACGAGTACCTACCAACCACGGGTCGAACGGTGCATAGAATAAATCTGAAGTCGGAAGCTGCAGTTTACGTTAAAAATCGGCGTTACCCGCAAGCCATGAGAGAGATTATCGGGGAACAATTGGCAGAACTCCTTAAGCAGGGCATTATTAGACAGAGTAATTCCCCCTTTAATAGCCCTCTGTGGGTGGTAGAAAAGAAGCAGGGCGGCAACGCGAAACAGTATCGAGTCGTAGTTGACTACAGGAAACTGAACGAGGCGACTAAGGACGAGAGGTATCCCCTTCCTCGGGTCGACGATATTCTTGATCGACTGTCAGGGGCGACTATTTTTAGCACGCTGGACTTAAAGAGCGGGTATCACCAGGTCCGGATGGCAGAGGAGGATATTGGTAAGACGGCTTTTTCGTGGGAAAGGGGACACTTCGAATTCGTTCGAATGCCGTTCGGGCTAAAAGGGGCCCCACTGACGTTCCAACGCCTTATGGACGAGCTACAGCGAGGACTGGGCGAATCCTACTCACAGGTCTATATGGACGACCTCATCGTTTTTAGTGAAACTGAGGAGGACCACGTGCAACACCTCAAACGCGTTTTTGACAGGGTGCGCGAATTCGGCCTAAAGTTATCTCGGGAAAAGTCTCAATTCGGGTTACGAGAAATTAGGTTTCTAGGACACGTAGTCTCACGGAACGGGGTACAGCCGGACCCGCAGCGGGTAAAGGCCATCCTGGAAGCACCATTACCTAAGAATGCCCGAGGGGTCAGGCGATTTTTGGGTATGATAAATTACTATCGGAAGTTTATACCCGGAATAGCGGAACTTACGCATCCATTGACCGAAACATTGAAAAAAGGGAGACGGTTTCAATTAGGTCCAGACCAGCTAGCGTGCATTAAGAAATGTCGGGAGATTTTGACCACTCGGCCACTACTAGCTTTCCCCGATTTTGCTAAATTGTTCAAAATCACCACAGACGCCAGCGAGGTAGCTATCGGGGCCGTGCTCTCTCAGAATTTCGAAGGTGGCGAGAAACCACTAGCATACGCGGGGCGGAAGTTGAACGAAGCAGAACAACGTTATAGTGCAATCGAGCGCGAGCTTTTGGCGGTAGTATGGGCCGTGGAATACTTCCGACCATACGTGTACGGGAGACGGTTTGAGTTACTGACCGATCATAAGCCTTTATTGCACCTCGGAACTCTTAAAGAATCTTCTGCACGGGTATCACGGTGGAAGGAGCGTCTAGCGGTTTACGACTTCCACGTAATACATAAAAAGGGCGTCGACAACGCGGTTGCCGATTGGTTATCACGAGACCTAGTAGTAAACGCGATCGAGGACGAGGAGGTCCCGACAGAACCATTCGCGCTACGATATCTACGCGAGTGGGCGGAAGGCGGACCAGAGATTCCTTTAGTCCAGAGTGAGGCCGAGGAAATTGCTACACCGACGGACAGACCCGCGGAACTGCCCGAAGTAGACGAAATCATTAACGATAAAAGACTGCAGATCATTATCAAATCAAAGCAGGACTCCGGAATAGAAACCAGGGCGAGCACGTATGAAGGTTTGTCAACTATATTAGTTCGCACCCCCGCATCTATAGACGAAAACGCGTTAGAACGTATATTCGTGGAATTCAGTAACCCAGGACGGAATTGCTATGTCTATGTGGGTAATCGGATGATTGCGGAAAAATTGAAGCGGTTATGGCGCCAGGAAAGGATAGGAATGGGGTACTCGCTAGTGCGGTGTTTACGTCAGGTAGAAACGATTACAGAACCAGCGGCACAACAGAACCTGGTAACGGAACACCATACTGGGAAAACAAATCACCGAGGAATAGAGGAGACTGTTCGGGCATTGAAATTGCTCTATTATTGGAAAGGTATGGGCCGTACCGTACGGGATTGTGTAGCACAGTGCGAGGTCTGCCAAAGAGCGAAGTACGATCGTCAACCTCCGGTAGCCGAACAGGTAGTCACCCCTACCGCTACAGAACCCCTGCGCTCCCTACAGGTAGACGTTTATTCCAACGAGGGGCAATCATGGGTAACGGCGATAGACCCGTTCAGTAAAATTGCAATGGCCTATCCCATTGAGTCGAAAACTCCTGGGGCAGTTTGGGAAGGGATCTTGCAATGGTGCGCATTTTACGGTGTCCCAGACGAAATCGTCTCAGATTGCGGTAGAGAGTTCGATAACTCTCTAATTCGAGATGAGAGCAAGATATTGGGCATTAATTGGCGGTTGAACACCCCACATCACATTAAGGGAAGGGGCGCCGTGGAACGGCTCCACAATACGCTAGGCGAACACTTGCGGCTGCTCAAGTTAGGTCGTAACCTCGATCCATTCGATGCTATGCCACGTGCTGTCATAGCCTACAATAATACTATTCATGCCGCGACGGGATTATCACCAGTCGAAATTGTGTTCGGACAGAGGCGACGGGATAGAGGGGATCTCATCACGGTTAACAATAACGACCTTAAAGCTAGTATGTATCAGGCGAGAGTAGGGCGGCAAACCACGTGGGCGAAGGTACGAGAAAAATTAGTTCGAGAGAAGCAAACCCGGGTGGCTAAGGCAAATAACCGACCCATAGTTTATAGAAAGGGCCCGTTAGCGCTGGGAACCATAGTTTATAGACGATTACGGACCGCTCGCACTAAAACAGCCGCGAGGTATGAGGGACCTTATAAAGTCATCACCATACGGGAGAATAATCTATTTACTATCAGGGATGTAAATTACCCGTTTCGGTCACGTACGGTACACCTCGAAGAACTTCGGGTACCCCAGGTCATGCCAGAAAACGAGACGGACGGCGGCGCCCAGCCTGGACCATCTCACGGCTAGGAAGTTTTCTTTTCTTATTTTTCATTTTTATGTTTTAGCAATCTTGATTAATCTTCGTTAGATAGCATTATAGAAGTAGAGTGGAAATTTTTTTTTTCTTTTGTTAAATTTCATTGTATATAGCTTAAGGTATTGTATTTTAGGATATCTGTATTTTCTTTTGTTTTAGGTATAAGTATGTTAAGCAAGTGAATCTGCTACTTATTTTTTTTTTCTTTTGCTCTTTTGGAAGTGTTTGAGTTGTGTTTGATGTTCTATTTTTTTTTTTTATTTTATTTTTTTTATTATTATAAGTTCCTCCATACGAAGGAACTGGAGGGAGGGAGTTAGCTGTATATAAGCCATAAACAATAATAAGAACTATGTTACTGATAGGATTAACAAAGCATTGTAAGTGAAAACAAACTGTTACTATATATATGGGATGAAGTAAATAATAAAGTCAGTTGCTCACGAACCTGTGTACTGTTACTATGCCCTAAAACCCTTTTTTTTCGATCAGTCTTTCAGTCTAATCGTAAGTTATATATATATATATATATATATATATATATATATATATATATATATATATATGGGGCTTGGGGTAGCCTTGTGGGCTAAGGTGCTTGCCATAGGTAATCTAATGTTAAGCAGCGCCGAGCGTGGCTAGCACTTGGATGGGTGACCGTCCACCAAGGAAAGCCACGCTGCCCGAGATTCCTCCCCCCTCCCGGGTATGTGAGCCCGTCAGTCTACTGGAGGCAACTCACACCGCAGGGCGTAGGATTGATGTCCCTACCCCGTACTTTAAATCGGGAATCGGGATGTTGTCTAGGAGACCGCACTATTACCGCAAGCATTATATATATATATACATATAATATAAGCTTCTGGGCTGAAGCTCCCTTCAAAATTAAATCCTGAATCCGCCACTAATAATAACTATTAATAAAGCCATGGAATCTAAAATTTTTCATTTATTTATTCTAGAGAATGACTTTAATCAGATTCATTTTCCTAAGAAGTATTATTTCTCAATATCAAGGACTGTATCCAAATCTCCTCATTCCTAGTAATATTGATAAGTGAATCCTTTGTTCCAAGTCCTATCAGAGCTTATCCCTTGTAAATATTTCCACAACCGTTGTATTATGAACCAGACATCCTGACAAAAGTAAGTATGTTAACAGCAATCCAAAGCTAGTTTTAAAAAAATATACTTCTTTCGATCTCAATCCTACATCGATCTTTTCTTACTGGCTGATTGCGATAGCTCCCCGTTATTATCAATAATCCCTCAATGGTTTAGTAAACGATTATTGAAGGTTTTGTAAATTTTTCTTATAAAAAAATGGTATCGATTAACATGTTTAATGGTTATTCTGTCGATTGCATAATTGTAATCTCAGCCGCTTAGGAAGACCTGTGTGTGACAATTCTCTAATTAACCACTGAACAAAGAATGACAAAACTAAAGGTATTTTTGTTAAAGAGTGTTTTGTTTTCAGAGGCTTATAATTGCGTTGGCTATTTCATTACATCCCCCTTTCAGCGAACCTTTCTGGCGTGGTCGTGATCTTTGCAGTCATATACTGTATATCCTGATTAAAGTTTTGTATGTTTGACTTTTCTAATTTTCAGTTGAAGTTAAAAATCAATTATTTTGGTTTACCAACGTTATACACAGTGGGATTAATTACCAATCTAGATGGAAAAAATTGATGGTGAAATTTTTTTCATCGTAATAAGATTGAACAGAAATGTATAATTATAAATTTTATTGATTTTAGCGGTGTCCAACGATCAATACAACCCTCTAAACAATTACTAATTTGACGGATGATATTTCGTTCAATAATTGTCTTATCATTTATTTGAGCTCAGTACCACTATTTAATTTTATTTGTATGAATATAATTTGTATTTGGTAGATATGGATGTCCAGTATTTAAGTAAGTGATTTCATTCACAAAATTCAATTCATAAATAGACCTATTAACCTATTTATTTGTACATGCTTTTAAATAACGTAATTATATTACTTCAAAATTGATTTTCTAAAAAATACCTCAGTGAAATTTCAACTATTTGTATTGTTTATATAGTTGTAAATTACATTAAATAAAAAAAACATATTAAACAAAAATGAAATAGTTCATTAAAAGAATATTTAAAATTAAATGATATGGCTAGAAGTCACATTTATTATTAATTGTTTAGAAATAATATTAATTTTATTAAATGATTTAATGTTTTAAAATTATATCAACTCTTCTCTAATCTCATAACTTCTTTCCTAGCCACCATAATACCTTTTGAAGATATTAGTTGTAAAGCGCCATTTTATGATGAGTATGTATTTTTATTTATTCTTATTCTTTACTAATTAAAATACAAAATACTTTTGTTATTTTCTATTTGTTATAATAACTTTTCTCAAAACAATTTAGATGATGTTTAATTATTATAGTTTAATTAGAATATTTTAAAAACACAAAATATTTGGTATTTTAAAATACTTTTTGCCTAGATCTGTATTGTATCCACTATTGTCAAGCATAGCTTTCAAACATTGTCGTATTCATTTTATTATGTTCATTGTACATATTAATTATGTATGTATATATATATATATATATATATATATATATATATATATATATATATATATATATATATATATATATATATATAGAGAGAGAGAGAGAGAGAGAGAGAGAGAGAGAGAGAGAGAGAGAGAGAGAGAGAGAGAGAGAGAGAGAGAGAGAGAGAGAGAGAGAGAGAGAGAGAGAGAGAGAGTGAGAGAGATTTTACTCAATTGTTGTTTCTCATGTATTTTCTTACTTTTCCCTTCATATTGGGTCTATAAATTAGATCAATAAAAGTAAATATGAAGTGTTTAGATTGGTTATCCATCTTACTGTTTGTATTGCCCATGACGAGTCTTGGTCTTGCTCACTCACTCATGTTCTTGGTCTTGGTCTTGCGCAAGAGTCTCGCAACAGCCTTGTAATTACCTATTAGTCTATTACTATAGAGATATTACTGTAATTTTTCAGATGACGGAAATCTAACTAAGCCCGAATGAAAAATTGGAATAGTTAAATGCAAAAGTATATTAGTTATAACAATTGTTTACATATAGTTACTAGAATTGTCAAGCATTAGTAGCTATTTTTTCTTAATTTTTATTCACAAAAACTATATCTTTTTATTACTCCTGGTCTTGGTCTTGCAACAGTCAGATATTCTTGGCCAAGACCGATTTTGGGCAATACTACTTACTGTGCGTTAAATAAGTCGATTTTTAATTACCTTTTTAAAATCAATAACTGGTTTTAATGAAATATAACTTACTAAAACCAACTCTATATATATTCTCTATGAATAAGTTCTTTAGGAAAAAGTTGATAAGAGAAATGAGCATACAAGCTATATCAAGCTTTGCTAGTGAATCAGAACTTGATTTCTTAGCGATCATATGTTTTAAAGGATTATGATTAGCTTGAGCATCATATTTGGTTTGTGCTCTAGCAACAGTACGCTGCACCAATAGCTGTTGCAATATGCTCAACAAAAATCTTTCTTATACAGGGTGTACCGTAAGTATAGAGAAATATTTAAATATTTAGATAGTAGACATCAAGATCTACAAAAAATTTCATATAAACAATCGCCAAATTCCCAGCAGAAAAGTAGGAAATTTAAGATATGTGTTTTTTTAAGCCAGTCGCGTTTTTTATTGAATAGCAAGCAATAACATAAAAAATATTTGATTTAAGTAACTTAACATAATTTGGGAACCGTGGCACCTGGATTTTACTAGTTTTGGTACACCCCAGATATTTTATTTCTACGGTACCCACCATATATGGTGAGTATTGCCCTATTCGCCATTTGGAGAGGCGCCCAATGAGAGACTAGCAACTCCTATTATTTTTTTTCTTTCTCGCTTTTGGGAGTTGAATAACTGAGATGGGACACAATGTCCAGCCACCTTAAATTCATTCTTGAAATTGCGAGATAAACCCCTGTTCTTTTCGAGAGAAAATATCCTCGTAGGGCAACTTTCTGCTTGTGGATATTTAGCAAACCACGTCCTCCATCCAGTGGCGAATCCAGACATTTTTTCAGGGAGGGGGGCGCACCTTCCCCAACCTATACACGTTTCCTCACCACTACCTATTTCCCCCCACTCCTTAGCTGAGTTTTGCTGCTCAAAAGTCCTCTTTAAATGGTTTCAACGAAAGCAAACCCTATTTTTATTTAATGTGAATTTTATCTAGTTTATAGTGAATTCATAGTTAATTACTTAAATTGAATAGTTTTTTAGTTATCACTTCCTATTCACCAAAAAACGTGACTTACTTTAAAAGTCCAAAACTTAATTTTCTACTCTCCTGCTGAAACTCGAACCTTTTTTTGTATAAATTTTGTGTTTCTTGAGTTCTGCTGTCACTCCTTTAAATATTTATCTCTGTTTACGGGACACCCTGTATATGGGTTTAGACATGTGAAAAAAATTTGCTAAAACGGGTCACCAAGAGAAAACTATTTACAGCCATAAAATTCAGATTTATCTGATTTCTTTTTTCATGTATTAAACGATTTTATGTTCACGATATCAATTTTAAAATACAATTTAAGTTTTCTAATTGTTATTTTTTTAACATGTTTTTCTTCCAATTTTTCTAAAACAAAAACCTCTCTATAGCGGCCAATTTTTGACCCGTGAGTGTCAGTTTCTTGTGAAGATAAGTTTCATTATAGTAACTAAAATGGGCTAGTATTAGTAACCATGTAGTCTTAATTTTTATTCATGAAATCGCGTTTTTTGTTTTGTTTTCTTATCTTGATCCGGTTCTGGCAAATGGTTAATTTTTAGGGGCGGAGTGACCGAGCGGACTAACGAGTGTGCACAGCACTGCGCGTTGCCCGGAAACCTGATAATCGAAGTTGGAGACAATAAAATAATTATGAGTTCGCGTCCCGCTGCCCGGGGGGTCTTTTAACTCTGGCATTAATTCCCCACCCTCGCCCTCTGGCCCGCAAAAAACCTCGTATAACCTAAAGGCGAGGTAGGTGGAAAACAATAAAAAAGATTAATTTTTTATTATTATTTGGAAATCTATACTCAAATATACAATTCCACAAGAAAAAACAACGCTGTTTAGATTAGATGATTAAAATGCTTAAGCACCGTACTATATCTGAAAATAGTCTCAGCTTGACTTAACTGCAAGATTTGCAGTGACTGGTCTTGGTCTTGGTCTTGCAACAATTTTTGTGCCATCACTTTACAATTTTTTAATTCATTTTTCGTTTATTGTTTCGATGTACTCAATTTAAAAAATACAAAAAATGAGATATTTTACAGTCTTAAACATTTTTTAAAAATAAATACAGTATTTTTAAAGTTGTGCTGTATCGTAAACACCACATTAAAAATATATTTAAAGATTTAATATGAATAAATAGAAAAGAGTATAATAATTTCTAACACATGTCCTGTGATAAGGGGTCAACCTATCTGGACTACTAAGGAGCTTGGGGGCAATAAACACTAATGGACCCAACTCCGGCACAACCCAAGATAGCTGCACTAAGACATACCTTTAGCGGAATATGAAAAGGTTACCCACACAGAGCTAGGAGACCAGTCAGCTTGGAGTCGGTCGGAGGAAGGAGTCTGGAAGAAGAGGATCTGATGAGTTGAGGCAAGGCACTGACAAGAAGGACTCGAGCGAAGCTGACGTAGAGGCTTCCTCGGAGATGATGGTCCAGGTAAAGAAGACATCAAGGCGGCCGACCAACAGCTGGCAGTAACAACAGACAAGTCAATAATATCAATTTAGATATAACTATTTGAGTTCTACCAATGGGTAGTTTCTCTTCATGTTGTACATGTCATGTTACCAATTTCACATTTACTTATTGTATTTTCTATGTAATACAGTTGTAAATTCCATTAAAATAATAAATAAAAAATAAGATATAACATTTTAAACCTGTGCTAGCAATCAGTAAAAATAATATAATAAATAATTTAATTGTTCTTCAATCAGTCCTATTCAAACTAGCATTCTCCTAATATGATTTTCCAATAATGATTGTACATATATGTTTTTATTTTTTGATTAAAATTACAAATAGATTATTTTTTATTTAAATCTTATTTCTTTAAAATTTTCCTTGCATGTCATCATTTAGATATGGATACAAGTAATAAATTATTAAACATGATACCTCTCGAAAAGTAGTTCAATAGAGATTAGATTATTCAATCAAGATAGTATCGTAAGGGTCTGTGGTTTCTAGCCTATAAATACATCATTAATATATTCTTAAGTAGATCGGTTTACTTCTGGAACCGATAGAAATACAAATATAAATATTCAATACAGAAAATAGAGATAAATGTCGTTCCTGGAACTCTCTACCCGCCATAGAAACGCGGTGAGCCAAGAACAAAGCAAAATCGATGTCTGTGAAAGATCTTTTTATTTTTATATACATCATATGTCCTATTTTTGTAATTAATTTCTTTACAAATCTTGAAACATTAGCAATCTGTAATGGCAAATAATTTTTTTTTCTTCAAAATTTGTTGTTTATTTATAAAACTACTTTATTTTTACTTGCACCTACCTATGTATGTAATATTTAGTAAAAGAAAGTATTACGATCGTGAAAAACTCGAATCAGACTTTTCAATAGAAATACACGTTTTGGGGTACCCTGAGACCAAATAACCAAGTAACAAAAAATTTTCTGCTTGTGTGTCAATGTGAACTTTAACAGTCTAGCCCAAAAACGAAAAATAGTAGGAAACCTATATTACGTATTTAAGGTATGTTAATGGGTAACTTATGTTATGGAATGGTATATGACTGGATGGAACTGCAACTTTTACTTGAAAATCGGCTTCCCGGAAGTGGAACTTTATATCATCCATTTTACACATTTTTAAGATTTCCATTATATTGGATTATGATGAACATAATTGCCACAATTTTATTAAAATGACATATAAACACAAATAACCACAAGAATACCGATTCTCTTGCCGTCCTATCTCTCTTTTTACCAACATGGGAAAAATCCTTGTAAAACTTATCTTAAAACGACTGTATCGGATCTTAGATTCTAATCACACAATTCCAGATCACCAATTTGGGTTCCGCACACATCATTCCACTATCCAGCAATGACATCGTGTGGTAGACGTGCATTGGAGCCTGGAATGTACGGCACTGGAGTTCTGCAGTAGACGTTGAGAGTCTGGCACCCGAGATTGTTGTCAAACTCCGTAAGTTCCTATCTTACTGAGAGATACTTCAAAGTGAATCACAAAAATGCCTATTCATCTCTTTTTTCCCAGTCTGCTGGTGTCTCTCAAGATAGTATCCTATGACGTAGTATCCTACACACTCTATGCAGCTGACATCTCAACTCATCTGTTATGTCGAATACAATAAATATTCAAACTGTAATTGAAAAAGTAGAATTCTTTCTTTGTAATATTTCTATTTGATATTCTTTTACAACAATTGATAACATTATAATGAATCCAAACAATATTCAATAATCGATATCATGTGTTAAATTATGGATGATATTATTATCATATTGAGATAAATCGATAGATACAACACAATTCCAATACTGTCATCACCACATATTCCGATGACACATGTGTCCTATCAGTTAATAACAACCCATCAATTGCATCCCAAACTCTTCAATTATAAATCACAAATCTTAAAGGATGGTGTCAAAACTGGCGAATCAAAATAAATTCTAATAAATCCCACAAAATTGCCTTTACCTTTCGGCGTTAACCAATGACTTCCTGTCCTACAGTATCTTTTAATAACACTCAGCTTATTCTTGTTGAAAAAATCCGATACCTAGGACTGCACCTGGACAACCATCAAACTTGGAATCCTTATACTAGCCTAAAAAGACAAGAAACCGCTCAACGTTTCCGACTACTTCAGGAATTATTAGACAAAAGCTTTAAACTACCAATGACGCCAATATATGACTATTATAAGGCCTATTTGGACATATGGAGTTGAGCATTGGGGCTCCACTAAGCCATCGAATTCCTCTCGTATCCAATCCTTAAAATCCTAATGCTCCTTACTTTGTCACAAATAAAATCATCCATAAAGATCTTAATGTTCCGATTTCGCCCAATCCACAAACCCATCTTTCCACAATTAACTTCAGAACCATCCTAATACTCTCGTTTCTAACATTGTTTCCTCTTCGATCCCTGTTAATCCCCAAAAGCGTCTGAAAAGAAGATGGCCTCGTGATCTCCTAATTTAGATACTTTATTAGAGTGCTACCAATGGGTAGATTCTCTACAATTCTTTTCATGCTATTGAATCTATCTATACACATTTACTTGATGTATATTTGATTTTTACAGTTGTAAATTTCACGAATAAATAAAATTAAGCTCTGTAGGATTAAGCACTCTTGTTCGGCTTACATATCAGAACACCCAGCTTTGTTGTAAGGACGATCTATCCATATATATCTACATAGAAAAAATATATATACATATATAGGGTGCTGGGGTAGCCGTACGGGCTAAGGCGTTTGCAAAAGGTAATCAAAGTTAAGTAACGTCGAGCGTGGTCAGTACTTGGATGGGTGACCGCCCGATTTGGGTGACCGTCAACCAGGGAAAGCCATGTTGCCCGAGTCTCTCCCCCTCCCCTCGGGTACGTGGGACCCGTCAGGCTACTGGCGGCAACTCACACCGACCGGGCGTAGGACTGATGACCCTACCCCGTGTACTTAAATCGGGAATCGAGATGTGGTTTACCAGGATGTTAATAGCCCTCCTGAGGGTCGGTCCATGGACGGTCTGTTTCGGGGAAAGAAATATAGGTCCACGTGCGCCTGCTGACTTCTAGTAGCCAGAATCCATGGATGTAGACCGATTCGTCAGTGTCCTTGAATCCGAGAAAGTCGGTGGGGAGGACACTGCCAGATTGGCCCCAAAGGAATCGGCTATGGAGCTACGGGTGGCCTGCCGCTGCACCATGGTTCGTAGCAACGTGAGGTCGGGTGACCCCTCCAGGCTATCTGAGCTCCCGCAAGTATCACAAGTCTGTAAGGAGACCACATGTCGTGGCCGAAGATCTTCATGGTCTGCAGTGCCAATAGAAAAAAAAAATAAATAAAAAAAAAAAATATATATATATATATATATATATATATAACATGGAAAATTTCCCGCAATGCAAGCAGCACCATCTCTCGCTAAAAAAATAATTATGTTGCGATAAGTGTAAATTATTATCTCACAGCAAGTGTTAATGTGTTGCACTTTCACTTGTGTTGCAAGTGTAAACTTAGTGATAATGTGTTGATTCCCGAAAATCCTCGAAAAAGGTATGTATTTGTTGCTGGGGTTGTAAATTGTAAATCAGGGTCAAAGGAAGTGTTTGAAATATAGTGTGAGGTGAAAATTGGTAAGGAGTCAGGATCGGCAAAGTGGGTATTTAGTTTATAGGTCCAGAAAAAAAAGGGTAGGATGTACAGGTTTTTGACTTTAATACAGAGAGATTTTTAAGAATTTTCCATCTGGACTTGGGGCTTGTGATAAGGAAGTTTGTCAGAATTGTGGCTTAGCACATCGCAAGGAAGGTTACGTAAGGTTTCTAAGAGTCTTGAAAGAGAAGTTGCCATACTGATTAGTGGGCTTCTAAAACACCTCGTTGCCCCTTCATTAATTCTTTTATTTCTAGATTAATAGGAGGAGCATGAGGGCGTTTGAAGGTTGAAGTCTTTAAGGGTGCTTGTTGATTTATGCATATAAGAAGATTGAAGGAAAGACACTCCGCCATTTCATCAATGGAGAAATGGGAATAGATGGGATCTCAGGATTGGGCTAGTGATTCGAGGAAAGAGTTTAGTTTTTCAGAGTTCAATGAGCTAAGATCTCGTCATGTAATTAGCCTGGGAGTGAACTTAGGAGTCGGGACGTTATAGGAAATATTGAAGAGGTCATGTTATGAAAGAAAAGGGACCGGATTCTGGGAGGAGGAGAATAAGTTTTGAGAGGAATCAATTAAAAAAAGATAGAGCTACATACGCGAGAACTGAGTATGTTGAGTAAGTTGAAAAGGAACGATAAATAGTTCAAGATAATGGATTAGGTTCACAAGGTGTGATTTATCGGGAGGGTAAATAGTTTTTTAAATTCACCGGCTAATAAATGTAATACATTATGTATGTAAGGCTAATAAATGTAATTCCGGCTATATATGTAATACATTTTTTAGATGATATGGTGACGAGCACCAAAACTCTGAGTAACTAATCAAATGAAAATAAATGATACTGTATAAAAGGTATACCTCTTTATTTCACAATAAATTACATAGTGTAACTGTTATATGTAACTTCATATCCTTTTTTTTTACACCGAAATGTACTATTCTACTAAGTTTCCCCTCTCTCGGGTAAATTTTATCACTTAACATCAATGTTTATGCTCTGCCACCTGGCCTTATTGACCTTACTACTTTCTGTTGATGTCACGGGCGGATCTACGGGGGGGAGAGCTTTCGGGCTGAAGCCCTCCCCCAAAATGGTAAAATAAAACCATGTTTTAGGGAAAAAAATATTAAAAAATTATCTCTTAAAGTATTATTGTTCGTGTAATTACATTTAAAAGGACTTAAGAAATCACTTAAACACCATTTCATACAGATAGTTAGTTTCTTTATTTTTTTCCAAAGTAATTATCGTCATTTTTAATGAAAAAAAAGCTCTCGGGCTGAAGCCCCCCCCCCCAAATTAAATCCTGGATCCGCTAGTGGTTGATGTATATATATATATATATATATATATATATATATATACTTAAAATGTTATACCTATATTAATTTTAAGGAGTAACAATAAAAATAAAAAAAAGTAACTTATACCTTTTAATTTAAATAAGGTATTCGAAGCGGTTTAGAAAGAAGATCAAAACCATTTTATCAAAACTTACTCGTGAGATTCTGAGGTGTTCGTAGCCTTGATTGGATTTGTCCCAGCAAAATCTAATTAGACCAAGACTAGCCCGGAAAAGTATTTTGTAACAGGATGAGATACTTCAATCTGGTAATAATTCTCTGAGGTTGCTCTAATAATGAGAATAATATTAGTTTAAACTATTCCTTAGATCAATGTTTTTTAAATATTACATTCTAAAAAAACTTTTATATTTCATTAGAAATAAGTATTCAGTTTATCTTTACCAGTTCTAAAGCATGGAGTAAACGAATTTCCAAAGTGTAATTAAAAAATAATGAGATTTAATTATATCAATAAAACATACTGTATTATTATAAAACGTCTGTTAATTGATTTGAATCTCACAAATTAAACATCTTATTTACCTGTAAGCATTTTCATATCTGTTATTAAGTACATATTTTACATTAATCTGATAACACAATCGAACAACCGTGAATCTCAGTTACAGCACACTTCTCTCCTAAGAATGTTGGAATGGCGCCCTTCTAGATTTAGTTAAGTTGGTCAGGTTCTTTGACCCTTCTTCCTGATCTTGTAATCACAGGATGCTTTTGAGCCGTACTCATTACGGGATGTTTACAAGATTGAGTATATGCGTAATTGGAGATTTTCAAAGTAGGTTTTGGTTAGTTAACTTGTGGATCTTCCAAAGAGGTTTAAACATCCAAATCAAAGGAATGAATTACAGACCCATTTAAAATTAATCTTTCTTTTTCTCTTTCGGTAACTTTACTCCTATCAATATTCAAATGTTACTATGGAGCGAATAGAAGTCCCGAATGAATTACTCGAACGTTACTTATACCGCTAAGACCAGCTTGAGTAGATACGGAACGTCATAAAAAAAATTAATGTTACTTCTATTTAATAGTTTCTCACATAAATCAATATACTCCTGTAATTTCAAGCAATAATCTGATTAAAGTTATGTATATGCAATAAAAAAAATGAAGGGTCTAGTGTTTAATACTAATTAGGGAAAGTCAACTATTAAAGACCAACGGTTGTGAAGGGAGGATATCGGGCCAGGAACACGCTCAACTGCCAGGTTTACCCTCTTAATTAATTATTTAAATTAAGGATGCCCACTTTTTAGAGGCTGGGTGTGCCCCAGGAGGGTCTCCCTACTCCAGGGTCACCCCAGATGAAACGGCATAAATAATTTTTCTGCCATCAGCCAGGATTCGAACCTGGGACCTCGAGCATTGGAAGTTCAGTGCCCTGCCACTGAGCAACCCCACTCTCTATATGCTATTAACAGTAATTATATAATACCTTCATTAATAAATTTAATTCCGCCAGTTCAATCCTTATCCCTAATTCTAAATACATGCTTAAGCCATCAATAAAAATTAAAAATAAAATTGGGTTCCGCTTACAATTCTATATAAAATATTTATCAATTTAGAATTACCAGTATATTTTATACCGGATCACAGCAATGGTTGTGTTAAGTAGTGATCAAACACTACTCACCTTCCCCATTTATTAAATGAATTCAAATTTATAAAAGTATTTATCTGTCAGAATTTAAAATATACTGTTAAATAACTCTTAATAAACATTCGGATGGGCCTTATTCTGATATAAAACAGTCGCTTTGCTATTTTTTCATTTGTTTCAATCATAAACGCTATCTAAATATGAATTTAATCTATTTAAAAAGTTGCATACTGGACTCGCAATAAAAAAGAATTAAACATGTTTGTACTATCTTTTAAGGGATCTTGTTTTATGGGCTTTTAGCATTAAATTATTATATGTAGCTAACAAAAATTTTCTGATATCTGTGCTCACAATATATTTTAAAAGTTATTTTTGTTTAACATATTACTTTATATATATCTGGGGTTTGCAAATATGAATTTTAAGTAACTGTAGAGTTACTGTTATCAGAAAATATATTAAATATAATGTGAGAAAAATATTCTGCACAGAATGTTTTATTCCCATTCAAATCAGTTTACGATTATGTTGATCACGACCGATTTTTTTTTTCACAACGATTTTAGCGAAAACGGCGAAACCTTTTCTTGTTGTATAAATATACCGTCATTCTGAATTATCGAGAGAAGTATTATAATTTCTATAACTCATATATTTACTCAAGTATAAAACTATAAAATAACTTCCCTTACCTCGAATATAAGTAATTGGAATATAAGTAATTGGTCTTATACGTACGTAACCCCTTGTCGAACCATTCGTTCTTATGGGCCTTATATTCTTCATATCATAGGCTACCTAGTGTTAAAAATTTAATACTGACACCCATGAATAATCATTTATCCATTGTTTTGGAGCGTACTTAATAATTATTGTTAATTCAGCTCTGCTTAGCAGTCAAGTTTAATTTCGAATCATGAAATTTCGTTTATATAGATGAAATTAATGAGCTTATTGAAAAGCTGTCAAGAACACAGCAAAATATGTGCAGTGAACATTGGGCAAGTGAGTAATGCTGATATTTAAGGGGTACAGTGGTAGTGAAGGTAGTACCTAGAAGCTTCTTTTTTTTTTTGCTGAAAAAAATACGTTTTGCCTCAATTAAGTGCATTGGGTATTTGGGATGTATGAAACAATCATACCACATATACAATAAAATAAAAGCAATAGCAAATTATAACAAAAGACAAGAAAACTTGGAATAACAGATATATATATATATATATATATATATATATATATATATATATATATATATATATATATATATATATTATTTATTTATATACTGCCAACAACATATTATAATTTGTGATTTTTTGAAACTTGTTTAATTTGATTATTTTCAAATTAGGTTCATTCAACTGAAAACTAGTTTCACGAAAGCTTAT
This sequence comes from Nezara viridula, assembly GCA_928085145.1. Taxonomy (NCBI): domain Eukaryota; kingdom Metazoa; phylum Arthropoda; class Insecta; order Hemiptera; family Pentatomidae; genus Nezara; species Nezara viridula. Next base: position 42,546,789 of record OV725078.1, read on the forward strand.
AGATTTTTTTTTTATAATATAATATATTTCAGAAAATGTGAATGTTATACTTTAAAAATAATATTTTCTTGTGCATGTACAGGATTCAGGACTTCAATCTAAAATTCAGTATGAAATCACTATATCATACTTTATTTTTTTAATGCTTTTTTTTTTTGACACGCACCGGTTATTTCTCGTCCATGGATAGTTTTTCATTTTCCATATTGTTCTTCATTCTTATAATTAATAAATTTTTGACTGCACATCCTACCCATTTTTTATCCTTTCTTTTTTAGTTCCTTTAATATATAACATATGACACAGGACTATATTAACTTTTATTATTATCTGGTCATAATAGTTATTATCATGTTTGCTTCCGCGCAACAGGTATTAAGAAACGTCAACAAATATTAGTTCCAAAAATGACCTCAAGTCAACAGTGGCAGCTATCGTTTGTTAATGATTTATTAATAATTTATGTAGACATATGTAGGATTTCGAACAATTTTTAAAGAATTAGCAGGAATCGACAAATTTGCCGTGGAGCAAATGTACAGAATTAACCTGGAAATTCCAAAACTAAATAAAAGTTTAAATGGTTCCCAATGACAAAATAAATGTTGTTTTCCTACTCGATCGACGCTTATTTCTATGCTCTAAAACATGGAGAAGCATTTAAGTAGGCATACAATAATATTTTATAACAATTCCGTGAAAACTGAAATTATTGGTAGCCAAATCCAGTCTCTATAGTGCATGTTTTTAATACCAATTTAATAATAATACCAATTTATTTCAGCTCCGTGAAAATCTTTCCGTAAAATAGCTTAGACCTGTAGCTGTTGAAAAATGGTCAGGATTTGCAGTCAATAAATTATGTTTATTGAGTTTGCCAAGTTTCATAAATATAATTTTTTTTTTTAATCCACATCCTGACTATTGTTCACACCTGTGTCACTGAACTATAAATATATATATATATATATATATATATATATATATATATATATATATATATATATATATATATATATATATACATATATTTAGTTATTTATTTTAGTTTTTTTTACTTGTTTATTTATAAATATTACAATCTGTCTCATTAAAGGACACTTATAATAGAGTTCAGAGAGCACTTCACACCATATTTACAAAACAAAAAAAAAAATAATAATAAGGTAATTTAAAAATAATATACAGCGAAGTAAGAACAAACTAAAATATTATAATAAGGGAAGAAAATATGAATAATAGTAATAATAAAATGAAAATAAATAAATAAAATAAAATTAAAATGTTCTTAAAAAAAAGTAATAAAAATAAACATCTTAGACGCAGGCATACCTATTTACAATCGGCCATGAGAGCTCCGAACCAGACTTGTCCCCCCACGTGTGGAGGAGAGAAAAGCGAGGATTCAGGAGATCACTGTGCTCCTATCTCAACCACTTCACTGGTATTAAAAGCCAATTCAAATATATTAACTTTTATTGTTCATTTGGTCATAATTGTTACCATCATGTTTCCCTACAAGCCACACCTACTTAACATCTTTAAATGAGGGCAAGCACAAAAATCTGATTCAACGTAAAATAAGGAAATTTCATCTTTCAAAAAGATTCTTAATAAGCAATAGAATAAATGATTATGGACTATAGAAACAAAAAAGAGCAATAGCATGTTAAAAAAAGAAAATGAAAATGAAAGAAATTCGTAAAAAAGAGGTTCCTAGGGTCCTCTCTTCTGGTCCTTTTTCTTTCTACAAAATCCACGTCTTCAATACACATATCTATATATATATAGAAACAAGAATAAAACAAGAATTTCTAATTCTTTCAAAAAAAAAAGAATTATAATAAGATATATCACGTTATTTACCATAGTTCCATTTAAATTTGTATTTTCATTTATAATTTAAGATAATATTTTATATATAATTTCACATATAATGGAATATACTTAATAGCGATTTTATGAAACGAAGAAACAAGAAAATCCGGTGAAAAATAAGGAAGTTATAGAATTATGACCAAAAAAATCAAGTTTGTGACTATTGTGAAGCGCACTTTCTTTGAAATACTTGTCCAATTTAGCACTACGAGAGAGGAAAATTGGTAACTAGCATACAAATAGTCCAATAACAATTGCATCTAATTCCATGAAAAAATTCACAAACCATATATATTTTTTTTTGTGTTTTCAACAAAAAATAATTAATTAAACACAAAGTTTTTCTCGTACAGTTATGTTTTTGGAATTTTCTGTTATTACAAATAGCTAGAAAGCTATAGTGAACTATTTGCCAAACGTTTCTGCGTTTCTGCATTATTTTTTTTCAAATTTTGTTACAGTATTGGTTTCACAGTTGAATTTTATTTAAAATGTTAAGAAAGTAATTTTAATTTATTTTAGACAATTTTTCAACTACAAACGGTAATTATTACTATATGACAGACACTTTTCAATAATTAAAAAAAAACTGTCTACAATTAATAAAACTAATTTTCTTATATATTTTTGTATATGTGTCTACATACACAGACATATATCTATCAATCTAACTATTTACCTATCTATATGTTTATTGGTTAATTTGCATTGTATTCTTTATAAAAGTTTTGTTATAGTAGCAAATTGATCTAATATAGCCTAAGGTTTTTTGGATGAGTTATTATTACCGACAGTATTTTTCGTAAAGTAAATATTGGCAGTGAAATATCTATAAATATTTTATAGTGATGATTTATACTTTATAAGCCAATATCTAACAAACAATGTTGTTGGATAAGTTATAAAAAAGTATTGTATTATGACTATATTTTTATATAATAAATGTGAAACTCACTGGGATATGGATGTAACCGATGCGGCAGATATCATCACTTTTCCTTTGTGCCCCAGAGAGTGTAGAAGTATAGAGGAGTAGAACTAATATAAGTACAGAACAGGTGCATACATGAGTGCCTGTTAGGGCTCCTCCGCGAGATGTTTTATATCAAACATCTGCTACCCGCATGCTTCGTTTGTGTTTTGTATTTCGCTAACAAACACTATCAAAAATCTTTTTAAACCTCATTATCTATAAACTAAAAAAGAAAAAATAAAGAATAGTAAAGAAAGAAAAAGATAATATATTTGTCACACATTAATTCAAATGTACAATATTGACATTCAGCCTGGGGAACTCTGAACCATGCCTTGCCGTTCTCCCTTGAAAGGTGAAAGGCTCAAAGATTTTCCAGCGCCTCTCCAAGCCGTATCAATGTTTAAAAGCCAGTGGAGATTGAGTACGATTGTTAAAGCTACATACGCTCAGGACTTGAGTGGAGAAGAACTACTGCCAGAATATGAACTAAAATATGAGAAGAACTAAAATAGAATATTTATATAAGATCTCGGGTAACTTCCCGCACAAAGGGATTGTGCTAAGGGACGATGGATACGTTTTTTATGAAAGTTTGAGAATTTGGATGGAATTACGTCAGGGATGTTGAGATCATGATGTAAGGTTTTGTTTGTGACGTAGTACGAAGCATTGCATATTGTTCGATGGGCTTTGGATTGAAAGGATTGGATATATTTGATGTTAGAAGATTTAGTTGTCCCCCACAGTTCAAGTCCAGACGGGTTTTAGTATCGTTTTACAGACTAGTAGTTTGTTTTCAGTTGGGAGATTGAATTTCCGCTCAGTAGTCTATATAATTGTTCAAATTGTCGGTTTATCTCTTGTCTTTTGATTCTGGTATCAGGGTTTCATGTCAGTCCGTTGTGTTGAAGAAAGCCCAAGTACCGGACTGTAAGGACTGTGTCTAAGAAGGGAAGAGCTATAGAGTTAAAAAATATTGGAGGACAGGATTTACGTCGGAGTGTCAAAGTGATATGCTTACACTTTGATTCATTTACTTTAATACGCCGATCCTTCCACCAATGCTCAATTAGATGACTTTGCTGGTTTAAGGACGCCATTTCAGGTTCTGCATGGGAGGAAAGGATTGCGTTATCACAAGCAAATGTTGCTAGAAGAGTATCGGGATTGGTTGGGATGGAAGCGGTGAAGAGAATGTAGAGAACTGGACACAAGGCGCTTGTGGAACACCAGCTTCTATTGGATAGTGGTTAGAGAGTTCTGTGCCATTCTGTACTTGAAAGGAACGGTTGGGAAGGTATGATCTAACAATAAAATATAAGGATTGGGGTAATTGGATTTGAGTTTGAAAATCAAGCCATTATGTCACACCCCGCCGAAAGCTTGCGCTATGAGCAATATTGTTTGCTTTCAAGTGCAGAGGATATGTGATCAACAACGTGAAGGACTTCTTAAACTGTGGAATGTCCTGAGCCGAAACCAAACTAATGTGAGAGAATTTCTCGGGATTCGAAAAATAGGTATAATTCGTTTGAGAAGGAGTTTTTAAAATACTTTTGAAAGCATTGGGATAATACTTATTGGTCTATAGGAATGAAGTGTCATTGGGAGGTTTGCTTGGTTTAAGGAAAAGGATGATTATGGGGTGTTTCCTTAAGTTTTCGAAGGATCTGGGAAGTTAGGAGATCGAATCAAGGGGATTTTCTGGGTTTCAGTTTATTTATAAGGAGTTCGTTAGTGTGGTTTAAAACACCATTCGGATTCCAAAGGAGAATGGAAAGAGATTTTTTGTGACCATTTAAGGATTATTTGGAAGTGGGATTACATTTGACACAACGTTTGTAATTAGGGTGGTGATAGGAATTATGAGGGATCTGAACTGGTGTGAGGAGGCTGATAAGGTCATTAGCATTGTTAGCTGGAGGTATGTAGGAGATTTAGTGGTGACTAGGGTTTTGGGTAGGTGGTTGGGGTTGAATATCATGGGACGGCAAAGTCTGAGGTTGGGGAGTCTGTTCTATATCTCTCAACATTTGAGAATAGGACAAATGTTCATTCGCTATTCTGGACAGTCTAGGAGGTCTAGATGTCTCTTCCGGCCCAGATTTCTTGTCCAGTTCTTATGCTTGATTTTATAATTTTGTATGTTCCACATCCCTTATATTTGGGCAGGTAACCTTGATGGCATAGTACACATAGTGCTGGCTCCTGCCTGGGTTTCCTGCAGTCCTCTGCTTTGTGCTCTATTCCACATTTAACACAGAGAAATATGTGACAGCTGTAGCGTTTTGTGTGACCATAGGTCTAACAGTTGTAGCACTGAACTATACCCCGCTTAGGGTAAGGTTTTTCGACAATTACACTAGTATAGTACAGGCGATTAACTTTGTAGATTTCCTCGACCACAGACGTTCGTTTAAGGTCGGCGAAAAATAGCCGTAAAGCTATTTTATTCTTTACTCCGGTATGTTTCCTTTCCACTTTATATACATTTACAATTTGACGAATCTGGAATCCTTTAGCCACCAATTCTTCTATATAATATTTAGTGGTGTTGAGGGATGAAGCTGCTTGATTACGCCACGAAATCTCTGGCTAGCCACTAATGGGATTATCGCAGTCCCTTGACTATCTCCCTTGACTGTTTCACTGTTTTTACACTAAAAAAGTGTAATGTTAAACTGTTTAAAAAGTCACTTTATATACAGCGAACTGACAACCTTAAGGTAAAGGCTGCACATGCGCAGAACTTGGATTAAGAATAGAACACACAAATTTAACTCATCTCACAATTAAGCAGCCACCACCAAATTGTCAACACTGCAATAGCCCTCTCAGTGATAATAAAATAATAATAATGATAATAAATAACAAAAGGCTTAACGAACGAAGGTTCGATGCCGACACCACCAATCGCTTGTTACACACCTCCCTCCACCATTCGCCGTCCGAATCCAGTCCCTTAAAATCGTCTTTAACGCAATCTTCCCATCTTCGCTTCGGTCTACCCCTCGGACGTTAACCATAAGGTACAGTAAATATTAACATTTTAGGAATTCTTTTATTACCAAGCCCAACAACTTTAAGATAATGGTTTTATAGATTCTAGTTTTTAGGTTCCCGGACAAGAGAGGCGAGCTAAGTGGTTTTGTCACCGAAAAATAACAAGCATTTCCCGCCTTCAGCTTAACCTTAATATCCTCTTCAATTTCGTTTTTTTCTAGTTATCGTAGACCCTAGAAACATAAACTTCTCTACCTGTTCAAACAAATTACCTTCTACAACGATAACACCAGCAATATCGCCATTTTTGCAGCTAACCATATATTTTGTCTTATACGTGTTTATTTCGAGCCCTAGTTCTTTACCGGCTTTCATTAACTTTATAGTATTTATTTTTATAGTTTCCGAGTCTTCGCTTAACAGGATCAGATCATCCGCATGGCCAAGGACGGGTGTTGTCCCACCCAGATTGAACCCTTTTTCACATTACACGGTACACATTACCTGCCTAATGGCATGTTCTAATACCAAATTAAACAGGATAGGCGAAAGGGAAGCACCCTGTTTGAAACCTGAACGAACCTCAAACTTTTCGGATTAACTATTACCGGTTCTAACATATTGTTGTTAGGAGTGTTCCTTCAAGCACATCCTGACTATATTTAATAATTTGTTTGGTATCTCCTGCTCGATTAGAATGTTATATAGTTTCTGGCGGTCAATAGAATCGTTGGCCTTTTTAAAATCGATATACAGCTGGTAAAAACACCGCTGTACTCTATTTTTTTCTCTAACATTTACCGTAAGGAAAATATTTGATCAATAGTCGAACGGTTCCGTCTAAATCCGCATTGGTAGTCGCCGGTAATTTCCTCGGCATATTCCGTGATTCGACTAGTTAACATTAAAGTGAATATTTTATACCTAAGGAGTGAAATTCTTCGATAGTTATTACAATCCGTCCTCGCGTCCTTTTAGTGAATCGGAATAAGAATAGATTCTTTCCATTCTTTAGATAATATCTCATTCCTCAAGATCTTTTTAAACAACAAATGTATTTTAGAAGCTCATCGCATGCCTTATCCTTTGCCCGCACTAGGAATATTATCAGTTCCCGCTGCTTTATAAGGTTTTAATTTTCCAATAGCTACTTCAACTTCCTTCATTTACTTGGTTCATCAATAAATGGTTCAGCACTCTGATACTCAGAAGGAGGACACAGATTATAATTTCCCGAATTTAAAATATTGTTAAAATGGTTCTTAAACTTATTCAATATGTCTACCACATCGGTCAGAATATTGTTATTTCCATCCCCAACTATCGACGTGACGGCCCCTAAACATTTACATGATCTGTTTATATCTTTGTACAGGTCTCTTATGTTATTTTTAATAGCCCTCTCACTATCAATCATATATTCTATGAATGGCCTTATTAAACCTCAAGCTTAACAATTTTATCTCAAAAACTATCGGCATGTATCGGCATTATTAAACAATTAATACTCAAACATCGAAACAGTATTAAATTTTCATAAAATCCATTGGATATTAAATAAAATATCGAAATGAATATAATTTTTATATTATTTTGTTTTTCCTTTTTAAATATATTTCAATTAAAATTTTTAAAAATTTTATTCTATTTATCTATTATTACTTTTTGATCATTTCTTCTTCTTTTTTTTCTTTCTCTCTCTTCTAGAGAATTTATGAACTCAACAGATAACAAAAAAAAACTGACTAACTGGCGTTGATGACCCTAGGTGATCCCTAAATGACCCCCCCGTATAAATAGGTGACCCGAATAAATAGGTGAGCCCCCCCCCTAGATGACCCCTTAAAGCCTAAACAAACCTCTCCATATCAAATAGTGTTCAGAAGAGGTTTCTTTCTTTCTTGTTTCACAGATCCCAAACAGTTACTATTACTAACAAAACTCCTTTCCTCCCTCCTCTTACTAACTCGCGGTATTTTTTCGGGATTTTTGCTCTAACGAAACCTTTTATCAATTTATATTAACGACGTTGCTTATCACATTCACCATTCAAAATACTATTTTCAACACACTCGTGCCGATTTATTTACTATTTGATATGTTTACTTGTGCTTTGTTATTTTAATTTTAGGGTTACTTTAAATAAGTTACGGTCAAGACTCGGCTCTGTGTATACTAACATTCTTCGGCTTTGTTCACAGTTCGAATCCAAGACATTTAAGTTTTTTTTTCTCTTTATATTTTTAATATTTTTCAGGAGACTTTTATTTTATTTTCTCATTAATTAATTCTGAAATGAATTATTTTATATTATATCTGTATATAATTTGCAAATAGTTTAGTTCTTAAGAAGCTATCTTATAATTTTCATTTTAATATTTAGGTTTAAAAAACATTTTTTTTTCTCTTTCTCTCACACTCATTTATCCATCATGGATAAATCCATGGATTTGGATAAGAACACTTCTTGTGAAGACTCGGAGAACGAGACACCCTTTTCAGAAATCTAAAACGAGGAGTAAATCTAATGCCACACAATCAGAGCCAACTGCACCAAGCACCTCAGCCAGCAAGAATACTATTCTCGATAACAATTTATCAAGCAAGATTCCGAAGCCTCAAGATTTTTCTGACCCCGAACCGCCACCTGTTTTTGTTTCAAAAATTGAGAACTTCGTGTCGTTTGGTCAAGAAATTGCAAAACTAATCGGACATCCAAATTTTCGCTGCTTCTCTCGAATCAATGACATTAAAATAAACACGAACTTTAGAGAAAACTATAAAAAATTTATTAGCCATTTAACTTCCAAGAACTGCGACTTCTATTGTTACCAATTGAAACAGGACAAGGCGTATCGAGTAGTCCTGAGAGGTCTACATCCAACCACTCCCATATCTGTCATCAAAACAGGCCTGGAAGAAATCGATCATAACGTCAGGCACATAACACCCGTACTACATCCTAGGGAAAGATATCCGCTTCCATTATTCTTTATAGATTTGGAACCAGCAAAAACGAATAATGAAATATTTCAGGTTCAACGTTTAGTATACTCGACAGTACGATTTGAAGAACCAAGGTAGAAGCCCCTAATAGTACAATGCACGAAGTGTCAAAACTTAGGGCTTACGAAGACATATTGCCATCACGAGGCCAGATGTGTTAAATGCGCCGGTTTTCACGCTTCAGGCACTTGCCAGAGGCCAAGAGATGAGCCCGCTACATGTGCTCTTTGTGGTGAAGCCCACCCTGCAAGCTATAGAGGTTGTGAGGTGTATAAAAATCTTCACAAACAGAGATCACGCAACTTAGCGACGAAAACCCTTGGACCTGCTCAAAAAACTGAAAATCACCTGAAAATGAACACCAGGAAACTTTCCCAGCTTTGCCAACTTCACCTTCCATCGACGTCCAACAACAACCATCCATCTCTACACTTAAGGATTATCCTCAACAGAATTCAAGAAATTCTCAATGGCAGCCTTCCATGATTAAGAAGCAGCCTCAAAGTCAGGCGCCTCAAACGTCCCAATCCAAGCTCTAATACTCAACCTCAACAGCCTCGTCAGCCAATCCCTCCCCATCAGCTACCCTTAAGGGTCAAACTCCCGCCAGGGCACCCACACCCAGCTCCACTCGTTCCTACTCTCAAGATGAATCTCCCATCACAAGTCCAACAGAATTTAGATCCTACTCCTCGTACCCCAAGTCGGACCCACCCTCCACCCAACAATCCTATTCGCATAGATTACTCATCACAACCTCACGACCTAAATCCACTTCCCAGCCAAACATCATCCGACATCAACTCTATCGTATCATCATTCCTGATAAATCTTTAACAGACTATCAAACCGCTTATAACTCTTCTCACAAGACTCCTTTCCGAAATCCCGTTTAACTTCCGATGAATACAAAGCCCCTAGCTATCCTCTTATGGAACGCTAACGGACTACAAAACCACCGTGACGAAATATACATATTTCTCCATGACAGTTATATTGACATTGCTCTCCTGACAGAAACTCACTTCACTCAACGGACACAATTCTACATACGTGACTACATCACTTATAGATCTGACCATCCAGACAACATTTCCCACGCTGGCTCTTGCATTCTTATACATAAATCTCTATCGCATTCCCTTATCCCTTCTACTCCAACTGATGCCATTCAATCAACTTATGTAATCCTTTCAACTCGTCCTTTCCATCTAACACTTTCAGCTGTATACTGTCCTCCTGGTAATTCCTTCTCTTATAGCCTACTTGATTCCTTATTTCAATCCCTCGGAGCGCGCTTTATTGCTGGAGGAGACTACAATGCTAAACACCAACGATGGGGTTGTCGAACATCCAACTCCCGCGGTAGCATCCTATCACGTGTCTCTTCTTCCAACAGTTATTCAATCCTCTCACCCATGAATCCTACATATTGGCCTACATCTCTGAAAAAACGTCCCGATATCCTGGATATATTTATCACCTCCCAGATTTCCTCCTCCCAATCCATTATCAAATCCCTGGATGACCTTGATCAGATCATAGTACAGTTTTGCTTTTACTACATTCGAACTTTGCTCCTAAACCTACACCTCCTAAACTGATTACAGAACGAGTGGACTGGGACAAATTTCGTGATGATCTGGAACATAAACTGGACTTAAAAATTCCCCTTAAGACAAAACAACATATTGATAATGCCATAGAACACCTTACTACAACTATAACAACGAGTATAAATAATAACACATTTGTTAATAATGAAACCAATAATTTAAGACATATTAACTTGCCACAGCATATTCGAATCTTATTAAGGGATAAACGCAGAGCAAGATCGAAGTGGCACAGGACTAGATATCCTTCAGACAAAACGTACTATACCGAATTGACTAACAAACTAAAATCAGAAATCAGAAAATATAAAACTCAACAATTACTGAACCTAACTGAAAATATTACAACAACTGACAAATCACTATGGACTACAACCAAAAAACTTCTAAAGTTTAAAGACTTTAATCACCCACTTCTTACTGAATCCCAAACCTGGTACAAATCCGACGAAGAAAAAGCCCAGTTATTCGGTCAACATCTGTTCCAAATTTTCAACCCACATCCTGATATCCTTAAACCAACCCATATCGAATGTATTGAATCAGAACTGCATACTCCTCTCCAAATGTCCCTTCCACCTAAAACATTTCATCCCACAGAAATATCCAACATCATTCAAAGATTACCCTCCTGCAAAGCTCCTGGACATGACCTAATAACATCCCAGATCTTCAAACTTCTTCCTCGAAAAGCCATCCTATTCCTTGCTTTCATATATAATGCTGTACTCCGATCCACATATTTCCCTGATCCTTGGAAAATATCTATTGTCAAAATGATCCACAAACCCAAAAAGCCACCAGAATATCCATCTTCTTACCGTCCCATCTCTCTGTTACCCATCATGGGAAAAATCCTGGAAAAACTAATCTTAAAACGCCTGTACCCAATCCTAGATTCTAATCACATAATCCCAGATCACCAATTTGGATTCCGCTCCTCCCATACCACTATACAGCAATGACATCGTGTGGTAGACGTAGTATCCTCTGCATTGGAGCGCGGTATGTACTGTACGGGAGCCTTTCTCGATGTTGAACAGGCGTTTGATAGAGTTTGGCACCCAGGACTGCTGTACAAACTCCGAAAATTCCTACCATCTACCTACTTCCTCATTATCCGTTCCTACCTTACTGATAGATACTTTAAAGTAAATCACAACAATGTCTATACATCCCGTTTTTCCCAGTCTGCAGGTGTTCCTCAAGGTAGTATCCTAGGTCCTATCCTTTACACAGTTTATACAGCTGACATCCCAACCCATCCCAACACTCTCATCACCACATATGCTGATGACACATGTATCCTATCAGTTAATAACGACCCATCTATTGCATCCCAAACCCTTCAATCCCACATCACAAACCTTGAAGAATGGTGTCAGAACTGGAGAATTAAAATAAATTCCAATAAATCCCATCAAATTACCTTCACCCTTCGTCGTAAACCAATGACTTCCTGTCCTTCAGTATCCTTTAACAACACCTCACTTATTCCTATTGAACAAATCCGTTACCTAGGACTCCATCTGGACAAACGTCTAACTTGGAATCCTCATACCAGACTGAAACGACAAGAAACAGCTCGACGTTTCCGACTACTTCAACACTTACTAGACAAACGCTCTAACCTTCCAATAAATTATAAAAGACTGATTTACATGACTATAATAAGGCCTATTTGGACTTACGGAGTTGAGCTATGGGGCTCCACCAAACCTTCAAATTCCTCTCGCATACAATCCTTACAATCCAAAATCCTTCGTAAAATCCTCAATGCTCCTTACTTTGTTACAAATAAAATTATCCATAATGACCTTAATGTTCCTTATGTATCAGATTTGGCCCAATCCAGATATCTGTCCTTCCATAATAAACTTCATAACCATCCCAACCCTCTTGTCTCTAACCTTGCTTCCTATTCGATTCCTGATAACCCTCCGAGGCGTCTGAAAAGAAGATGGCCACGTGATCTTCTAATATAGACATATTATTAGAGTGCTACCAATGGGTAGTTTCTCAACATGTGTTCCATGTCTTTATACCAATGTGTGAATTTACCAGATGTATTTTTTGTATACAGTTGTAAATATCATATAAATAAATAAAAAAAAAAAGTTACTTAATTATTTTTCAATTGTCTCCTAATTTATTACACAATTTTCACTTTTTTTGTTTGTTATAATTATTCTTAGGGGTGTAAATTTCCCAGAATAAAATTTAATTTTCTCTTTAATATTACCCAATATAGATATTATTTTATTTAAGTTGAAATATTTCATAGCTACGCTAGATTTCAATATCACCTTAAACAATGGTTTAGTTTTCCTTTGAAATGGTGGAATAAACGAAAATTGAAAAAAGGATAACGTGCCTCTATCGAGGTGTGAGAGAAGCAACTACTTAGGAAAATGAGATACTAACAGGAACTGGTAACACTTTGCAGTTTCAATAAGTAGACCTTTAAGAGAGTTTTAATGTTGATTGTGATGGAAAAGTACGGTAGCCTCAGAGTAGAGGATGAAAGCAAGGGTAACGAAGCTTCATTACATGTTACAAGATAATAGCTTGTCTTTCAAATAAAAGTAAAATATTATCTATATAAGACTGAGCCTATGTCAGACCCGCGTTTCTCACAATTTGATAACAGATGACTGTCGTATGTAGCCTTAAAAATTAATACTAACCTAGATATAAAGTAGTTGCTTCACATTGCACGAAGTATTTCTCAAGACACTATTTAGTATGACCGCGCGAGACATGTGGCAGTCAGTATTTGATCCGAAAAACTGGCTAAAATTATTTATCGTTCGTTGGTTGTTCTTAAATTAATGATAATGGTATTTATGTTTATATATTTTCTTTTTTTCTTGGGAATAGTTGGCGTCGTAATAACGCGTTCTTGACGTTGGCGTTACTTATTAATTAGGAGATTGGTAATAAAAACTTCCTTTAATGCAAGCAAATGTTATATGTATCACATTTTCATTTTGTTGACATTTAGGGATTTCTTTACCATCTTCACAACTTTTCCTTGTATTCACTTATAGTCTAAAGCTAGAATAAAGGATTATTAAAAATAACTAAATGTTGTTACAATGTTGGTTTTTTAAACCTTGTTAAAGATTTGTTAGTTATTATATTTATCTATGCTATGTGTGGTCCTTTGTCTTATTTTATGTATTTTTTAATTTCAGTTACCTATATATGTAATAAATAGTAAAGGAAAGTATTGAGATTGTGCCAATTTTCGAATCTGAGTTTTCAACGGAAATACACGTTTTGAGGTTCCCTGAGTCCAAATAACCAAGTCCCACAAAGTGATCTATGTGTATGTGAACACTCTAGCTCAAAAAAAAAAGTCGTACGAAACTGATATTGCTTATTTAAGATAACTATGTCTTTGATGTTACAGTAACTTTTTCCTTAAAAGAGCCACTTTATATCAACGGTAAAACACTTTTTAAGGATTTTGTCAAAAATGGATCTAACGATCTTGATTAAACTCCTGTATCGTTGTATAATTAAGTATTCTTTAAAATCATTCAGGTCTTATCTCCATTGGTGTCACTTTACAGTGCTAAAATGCCAAATGTTCAAATACGTCTTCCTCTAAAGTAGCTTTAATACAATAACTTTAATAAAAATAATAACAGTTTAGACTAAGATATTTCAAGGCCTTATTAAAATAATTGTAATAAATATAAAAATAAATAATAAGTGTTACCATTCACTAACCTGTAAACAGGTCTAAGGACCATGAATGGATTAAATAAGGGCCTAGGCAGGCCACTCTCTGGATTTTACAACTTCTTCCACCACAAAGGTTTCTAAAATCTTTGGCAGTTTGATTCCAGACCATTGTATTATTTATTAGCCTTACACATTCTCTCATCCGGGTCAATCCCTGATATAGAATTTTCCTTACCCTACTTCCATCCTACTTCCTTTATTCTTTCGTAGGATTAACATGGTTGGCCGACGTTTCCTACAAGTCCTTCTTGCTCCTTCCAAGGTTGCCATTGGGAGTGTGAAGTCATCCATTCTTGCAACGTCCGTGGATTGCCTCCACAGGTTGCTGAGCCTTGAGTGTTATAGGGGTTATTCCTCAATCATTCTTGACGGTTTTATCCTGTCTAAGCTAAACCATTCGATTCTTTTCTTTAAATGAAGGTAAATAGATTTAGAGAGATCAAGTTATTTGATGGTCATACAGAAAGATTACAGATAGAACAGAAAGAGTAAATTTATAAAAATAGAGGAGATATTACAATATTCATCCTGAATATTGTAATAATGAATGAATATTGTAATATCTCTCTATTATATATATATATATATACCCATTATTGAAGAGTACCAAGTATTTTACTAAAATTGAAGCACTATAGGGAATTCAATCACTATTTCATTTAATCGTTTGACACCAACTGAAGTAGTAATTAAATTATTTGGTACTCAAAAAAGATCAGTATTTCAGTAAAATGCTTGGTACTTGGTACATAAAGTAGAATTTGCCTTTCTCTAATTGCATTTATAGCTAAAAAGTCATCTATACTTTTTCTTAATTACACCTACTTTAAAAAAATATAAGTAAAATTTTTTTAAAAAACTTCATGATCGGGATCTAAAGTTATCTAAGATTTACTATAACAGACAGTGTCATTCACCAAATGGTTGGTACAGCAAATAAAAATTTGGAGATCCATAAATATTCCGATAGATTATTTTAAGTTATGCATTATTAAAATATTTTAGGTTATCATTTCTTTGAATGCTGCTTTATATTCATTTTTTTCTTTTACTATTTAATTATTTCTGTATGAAAAATTCCAAATTTATCTGGTATCTGCTAGCAGCATGAACGAAGGTAGATATGCTATTATGTTTATAACCGTTTTTTGAAATCGGAATAAAAAACATTACAATGAAAAAACTCAGACCAGTTTTTTTCAAGTTTCAATTTTGTCATCTTTTTTGATTTGAGGAAGTTCTTCGTGACATCATACTTTTCCACTCGTATTATATGTTTACGACATCTCATAGTTTCATTGTAACTATGTTCTAGAAAAATTTCCTAAATTAATTATTTAATACATTATATATTCTTACAGAATAATATATATATATATATATATATATATATGATTTATTTTTCTCTCGGCCTCGGTGTTGCTTGGGCTTAAGCATTGATTTACCACACTTAGATTACCTTAGAAGGGGAAAAAAAACTATGCCGACAGTCATTAAAGCATTATTAAAGTCTATAACGAAGTAAATTAGATTCACTTCTGAGGAACTTTTTTTTTTTTAACAATTTTATTACTGGCCCGATCTGTATCCGACTTGTTCAACACTACTTCTGCACTTTAATTTTTATTTCACCCTCTTTGTTACCACTACAATTTTTCATTGTTTTAGCATAAAATTTAAAACAAAAATCGATTCACTTCAATTTTCATTTATTTTATTTTTTTATTGAGTATTAATACAGTCTGCCATATTGAAGGACATTGGTACTAGGGCTATAGTATTCATTCACACAATATGTACATAAGAAAGGAAAATAAATAAAAATAACCAAGTAAGAAAAAAGAAAAACAATATATTTATATAAAGATAAAGTAATATAAAGGATAAATAAAATAACAGATTAAAACCAAATGATAATACAATAAATAAAACACATTCACACCTATGTACAATATCAATTTTCATTACAATCGAAATATGAAGATTTTTCCCCTTTCGTTCGCCTTCTAGCGATAGTTCTAATGAGAGCCATATGTGTTTCTGTTTTATTCAAGATATTAAAATTGAAATAGAAATGTCAACTTTATTCTGGGACAATGTCCTTCAAGAATCACAATATTGCTCATAGCATAGCATCTATTACATAAAATAATAAGTGTAACATAAATTATTTCTATACTATTTATTAGCCTAAAGATATAGTAACGAGAAATTTAGAAGAAACGAGAAATTTAGCATAGAATCACAATACTGCAATATCGATGCTTAAAAAAAAAATGAAATAACAATAAGTAAGTAAATAAAATTGGAAAGGAACATTAAATTAATGAGTTTATGAGTGAACCATTGAAGCGACAAAAAGAAGAAAACTAAATTAATGAAAATAAATTATTTATATCTGTTACTTAAGAGCTTTGAATGATTAATAGCAATGGTATTATAAACAGTTAAATAGTATTGTAAGCACGTATTGTATACAAAAACGTAGATTGAGACGGGAAAAAATATACATATATACATAGTGAAAATGTAAAAAATGAGATACATCTCAAATACATAGAATCTTGTAAATAGATAAAAACAAACAATTTCTTCTTCTTTTTTTTCATCACAGTGCTATGTCAAAAGTGATACGGGTTCATTTCCAATTGATAAAAAATAAATAAAATAATGGGGAATAAAAAGTTTTAAAAAATGATAAATACAAACTTCTTACATAATAAATAGTTAAATAGTGTCTGATTGGATTGTGAAGAGGAGTTGGAATAAGAGGGTTTTAAATGTGGACACGTATGGCGCATGGCGGATTTTAAGCGGAATACAATTCCAAAAAGTGTTGGATCGCATTAAAGCAATAAAGAAGTGTTGAAAGGAAGCAGATATTAGCCTATTTTCACATTAGCCTATCAAAATATAATAATATGAATGGTACATATAGTATGAATGCCAATTACAGTGGCATATTCAATCACCTATATGACTATTCTTATGAATTTATTTCATTTTAGAAACTGACCTTTTTCAAAATTAGTATCCCTCCATACGGTGTATGTAGATATAAAAACTAATCATTTTTAATATTTTGTTTTGTCGACGAATTGCATAGTTTTGGTCTTGGTTATTTTTGTGTATAATTACTGTACGTATTTGATGTAAATTTAACAAAGATAAAAACCGCAGCTAAACCTTTATCACAAAGAATTTCAACGCTTAGTGACCAAAAGGACTTAGCTATTTTTCTGTCCCTTGTAATCAGAACGGCACATCACAAGGCCCCGCATGAATGATGAAGTTGCTGCTAAACAAATATTTGTTATACTTAGATCAAACAATCTTCAAACATGCCCTCATCAAGCGACCCACTGCTAGCCATTCCATCATGAGGTAATACGAAAGATTTTTACCCCCTCATTACCTCTTCAGGAATCAGTTTCAAGCAATTAGGGCTATTAAAAAGAATCCTAAAAGAGAAATAAACAATTTTTAATTTAGTTTTTAGTAAAAAATGATGCTTTTAAGATATTTATAGCTTATTTGACTATTTAAACATAATATTTGAAACAAATGATATACCTAGGAGGAGGGAATAAATTATAGAGTCCACAGTTTAAGTGTAATAAGTGAGGTACGTATGGCTGTCAGTGAAAACCCTCAGAATACGTCATATAATATAAAATAATAGACCGTTAAATATACAGTAAAAACATAATACAAGAAAATCAGAGATAATTGTATTTAAAACTAATTTACAGCATGTAAATAAAAAGGATAGTACGTAACATGTTCAAAATTTAATTAACGGATTTCTAAGTTTTGTTCTAAAAGATCAAATTTTCTATTGTTTGCAATATTTTTATTAATAAGAAAAGTATTATTCCATATCACGTGACAGATTGTTATATTTCTAAATAAATAAATAAAAAATATTGGGGTTGGACAACTTAGTAAATGAATTTATTTTTAATTGTATTCTAATGCCAGGCAATTGTCATTTCGTTGTTCATTAGTTATTCTGACGGGACTAAATGCCCCATAGTAAAATTCACATTCTTTCTCTTTTTTTCTTTTCTTTCCTAAAGTGATAAAAAACAAAAGGATCCTTACGTTGAAATTTATAGACAGAGTTTCGGTAGCGTGGACAATTTAGAACTTCTAGGGTCAATCGTAACTGTATAACATCAAAAATATGTATGGGTCCGTAAATAAATCGGAAATATGATGATTCAGGAAAACTCAAGAGTTAAATTAGGTGCACGACGAATCAAATATTGTGTTATTCATTAAGAAGGTAAGAATAATTGAGCTGTATCACGTGAAAATAATGCCAACACAGCCTATCAAAAAGGCTGCTATACCAATGGCCAGAAGTAGGGTAAACGAATAAATATATTAAACTAATAATGGCGATTAGCCTACAATAATTATCTTGGATTAATAATATCGAGTGTAGACAATTTTAGTAAGAGAGGAAATATTCTTTGCATGACCCCTGTAGCTTGTTTTTATGACAGTGGAACTGAATGTTTTTAAAAGAGCTTAGCTGTGACTGAATTTAAACCATTTTCATAAGGCATCATTTATATTAGTTTTGATTATTTCATTTTTGGGAAAATCAAATCGTATTCGGGCAAATACGTAATTTCATTAACAGCTAACTCAAGTCAAACAATATCATCATTAGAATGTCAGTGACAGCCCTGCCCTCTATCACTTATACAAACCTTATGTAACAGGCTAGCTGCTACTCATTATATAGCAGAGAAACCTTAAGCTCTATCCAGTTTCCTGTCCGAGGATATCTGACTGGTATTTTAAATTTATAAATAAATTTTATACCGCTGTTTCCTTTAAAATATTGGCAAATAGAAAGATAATGTAAATATGACCATAATAACCGCTTATTTATTAACATAGTATACTTTATTCTCTCCCGATTCACAACTTATTCAACAGGTTTGTTAAGCTCTTTCTGGGTATGAATTAAAGTTTGAATGAAGCTTAACGACGATTTGAATAAAACAAATTATAATAAAAAGTGAACAGTATCGATACTGGGATTAAACATTTATTTTTCTATATTTATACATAATAATAAAAAAGAAAAAAAACTAAATCAATTTCACAATAACAATAAAAATAAAATAAAATAATAACTTCTATAAATGAAAATAACGATAAGCTGAATATAATGATAATTTTTTTTTCTCTTTTAATAATCTATTTATTAAATAATAATACAAGCAGCTACTGGTGGAGGGCTATAAGTATTAGGGCTAAAAGTTCTCATTCATACAATGTATACAAATAGTAGAGAAATAAATATAAATATAAAAAGTAAATAAATAATACTGATGAAGAATGTAAATTAAAAAAAATTAAACAAATAAAATAAAATAAAAACTTCTAAACACAATCATACCTATATAAAATATACACATTCGCCCAGGAATCTCCGAGTCAGGATTTTTCCCCCACATGTGGAAGGCAAAGCAAGACTCCAGGACATGAGTGGAGAAGGTGGCCATTGCCAGGACTCCAGACGCATATTTACAAGAGATCTTTGGGCCACTGCCATTTTAACCTTCGAGGAGG
Organism: Nezara viridula; assembly: GCA_928085145.1. Lineage (NCBI taxonomy): Eukaryota > Metazoa > Arthropoda > Insecta > Hemiptera > Pentatomidae > Nezara > Nezara viridula. The sequence continues at coordinate 42,566,613 of OV725078.1, forward strand.
ATAGTAGTGATGAAGGGAGCTGGATAGGGATTCAGCTAGAGGATTTAGATGATGGATAAGGTTCTGGTGAATGTTTGAGAATCTAGATGGGATGATATCGAGGTCAAATGGGATGTTAAGGCCATGGTGTAAGGTCTTCTGTGTGACATAATATGAGGCATTGACTATTGTTCTAAGTACTTTGGATTGGAAGGATTGGATGCGTTTGATATTCGAATGTTTAGCAGTTCCCCACAATAATGATAATAAAAACAATTAAGGAACATCGTGGATCCCCAAGCCAAACCAGTCTGAAACAATTTTTTAACACCAGCTCACTAAGTAATACAAACGGCACTCAAACCTAATTCAGAAAATAGTAATATACTCGAATCGCTTTACATAAAAAATAATAATAAAAAATTCAATTCCTAAACGTACATCAACCAACTGACATACAATATCAATAACATAAAAACCTTTGAAAAATTAGGCATATAAGAGTTCAAATTCGCCCTCAAACCTAGACACCCTACACGAAACTTACTGACAAATACAAAGGACCCAACACCTATCCAAAACATTAGAAATTTGATTTATGATATCTCCTCTAAAAAATGCGATAGATCATATATAGGAATGACATCGACCGGTATAAAAACCTGAATATATAACCACAAAAGTGCCCTTAAACCTAATTAAAAAACAGTTACCGCTTTATCAAATCATGCAAAAAAACATAGACATGATATACATTTTGATCCGATCAAAACTAAAATTCTAGAATCCATCTGCATAGCAATAAACAGGAACTACTTCAAAACAATAAGCGGCCCATATTCCACAACACTTTTCACATATAATAGCCATCCATAAAAATTCAAATAATAGTAAATTAAATAAGGTAGGGTAACTTTAGTCACCAAATAGCTGCGGGAATATAGAGGGTGCTCACAGTAAATCCTAATTATTCAGTAAGATGGTGTTCGACAAAGAGGAGTCCTATTCTCGGAGAAAGCTGATATGAACCGAAAAACTAGAACACTGTTCCTACGATTTATGCTTTTTAAATAGACGAAACTAATAAAAGATATGTCATGATTTGATAATAATTGCATGACATAATTATGTAGTACGTATATTGTTAATGTTATTAATCAACTGTTAATTTATCCTAATTGGAGTTTTATAATTATAGAGATAAATGTGGTGCACGGACACCGAAAGTTTCTGTACAAATAAAGTGTAAAATTAAAATAGAGACTGTAATTGGTAAACAAATCGTGAAATAATTTTATTGTTTGAGAGAGATAATTGACAGTAGAAAAATGTCATTAGCCATAACAAACTTGGCATTTATATTGACTATTCTACTTAACAATAAATGCTGAATGTAGATCTACTTGTATCTATTGTCATGTATGAAAAGATGTCAACTCATTTGAGCGGAGGGAACTAAGTTTATGAAAGAAGGAACTGTCGGTGGTCAGGGAGTGACTCTTCCTTATCTCTTGCTTAATTGCCACACTTAGCGCGCCTCGGTGAGCATTACCTCTCGGCGGTGGCAATCAGCAATTTAAATTAACTCATAACTCAAAGCTCATAACCGTTTAAACCTTAACCAAAATTTTAAATTGAAGTACTTTTCGCCCATTCTGGTATAGCAGACCTCTCAATGCCTATAAAGTATTTTGAAAATAACCGGTAGCATTATCAAAAAACTGAAGGCTCCCATGTTTTAATTACTTTGAAAAAAAAAATTCTGTGTAATTTGCTTTTTAATTACCATTACAGAAATTAAAAATCATTTTTAGGAAATAATTATTCGAGAATCAAGGTGAAAAAAGGAAAAAGTTACACACTGATATAGAAAGGTCATTAATATTAGTCAAAATAATTGCTATGTGCAACATATAACTTTCACTTACCACTCTATCTTAAGTTGAAATCAATTTTAAATAAACATTTCTGTCTATAACTCCCTACCCGTAAATAAGTTTATACTAGAGGTACAATCAAACCTATTCTAATCTGGTATAGTATAACAGAGAAAAAAGGGTCGGTGGGTCTGTCATGAACAAGATTATAAACTAATAAATGTTACTATTGTTATTTTGGTTGTTATTGAACGAAAAACTTTTACAATTTGTTTAGGAATTTAAGTATATAAGTATAATATTATAATCTAATCAACATATATGAAGTTCTAGAATAATCCCTCTCTTTTTAACAATTAGTTAAGCCTTTTCAATTATCCGTATTAGAGGAGTAAACCTCTCTCTTTCTACCTTTAGAAATCCTTTCTAGCAGGAATAATTTGTATTAAATACCTCTGGTAAGTAGCATTTAATGATCTAAAGGTTGGTGAGAGGAAAGGAATAAGAAAATATATAAATCTATCTCCTTCTGTCCTTTGAAGCAAATATTACTTTGATAATTTAAACCTTCCGAATTTGGTTCTGCGGTGCAAAGAGGATTAAAAAACAGCTCTAAAATTATATAATGTCAATTCAAATAATTATTTGTTGATTTTAATTATGATAAAATAGTCATTGAACAGTCTTAATAACCTAGAATACTGAATTGATCAGCTGATTGGAAGGTTGTGCTTTCAACTGGTCTCTCAGCACTTGTCTATTTTTCAGCAGAATCTCTCTGACTCTTCATTGAATACATTTCACGTGTACATAAGAGAAGTTGTTATTTGCTGTTTGATATCTTTTTTTTATTTTCTAAATTTTTTTTCATATCTTTCTTCTCTTATGATGTGCGGTATTGTCACCAAGTGATGTCCGGTAAGGTGCCAAGAGGACTCGGTCAGACGGCGTTAGTAAACCTCGTGGTTCACCAGCCAAACAAAGAACTCGTCGCTGCCTACAAGAAACACCTCCAATAACCAAAGTGAACACTTCAGAACCAGAACCTCAGCCCCAACCAAGTACTTCTTCGCAACAAATGATCGAAGAATCCCCTTTCTTTACGCCGAACCCCTAAAAAGTGCTTCAAAATGACCAAGAGGTAATGGAGTCTGCAGCTATACGCAGAAAACCAAGGCCTCCTTATATATTTATGAAAAATATCAAAAATTTCCAGTTGTTCTGCAATCAACTAAATAAAATTGCTCCGGCAGTTATTCATGCCTTAACAGGACCAACGATACAAAAATGACACCAGAAACTGCTGAAACCTACCGAAAATATTAAAGTACCTATCAAGAACGGATGGGAATTTTCATAGGTACCAGTTTAGACAGGGGAGATCTTTACAATTAGTAATAAGAAATTAGCATTGCGAAATTACAAGAAACACAAATCCACACACCAGAAAAACCGGATTCAAGATGAAGCAGTAAGACCAAGAAGAGTGAGAGAGAGAGCAATCAAGAATAGTGTATCATTTTCACAGCTCCTTAGAGGAATGGTAAGAACAAAAAAAGGTAAGAACTCAGCAGGAATTGGCCACCTTCAAATACCAATCCTTCAACTCCTACCTTACTTCCCTCTTTGTTCATAACAATTCCTTATGGAAGATAACCAACAAAATCCTAAAATCCCATCATATTTCCCGTTCCCTCCGTCGATGCGATGTCTCCTGTGTAGCATCTGATAAAGATAAAGCTGAGGAATTCACCAGACACCTCTCCAGAACATTCACCTCTCATCTGGAATCCAATCCCACCCATACCACAACAGTAGAAGAATTCCTTACATCATCCATTCCACTTTCCTTGCCCCCTAAAACAGTTAATCCTTCTGAGGTCAAACATCACTTACAAAAACCTCTGCGTAAATCTCCTCGATACGACCTCCTTACCTCTCAGATCCTTAGACAACTTCCTCCTAAAGCTATTATATTTCTCACTTACTTATATAATATATCCTTAGAACCACCCACATTCCTCTTTTGTACAAACATTCCACTATTATCCTGTTTCTAAAACCAGGCAAACCTCCCAACACCTCGAAGTCCTACAGACCAATTAGCCTACTTCCGATTCTCTCAAAAATCTTTGAAAAGATCGTCCTGAAACGAATCCTACCCTTTATAGAATCCCAAAATCTTAGTTCCCATAAGTTCAGATTTTGTTCACAACACTCCACAGTCCAACAAGGACTCCGAATGGTCGATCATATTTCTGGACATAGCTCACGCTTTCGACCGGGTATGGCACGCCGGGCTTCTTTGCAAGCTGAAAACCCATCTTCCTCAGTCCTTATACCTAATCCTCCGCTCCTACCTCTCTGATCGCATCTTTCGAGTTCACTGTGGTACAGAATTTTCCAATTCTTACCCAGTTGAAGCCGGTGTTCCTCAAGGTAGCGTCTTGGGCCCCGTCCTTTATATCCTTTTTGCCGCTGACAACAGTGTCCATCCCAAAACCTTCCTGGCAACATTTTCTGATGACACAGCCATCCTATCATCCAACTCAGATCTCGAAATAGCATCTTTAAATCTGCAAAGGCACCTCTCCCGGATTGAGCACTGGCGTAATAAATGGCGCATCAAAGTAAACGGATCCAAATCCAAACAGATTACCTTCACACTCCGGCGCAGTTCCTGTGCATCAGTCCAATTTAATTCCATCCAGCTTCCTTTTTCAGACACAGTTCGGTATCTTGGCTTTACCTTAGACCGAAGACTAACGTGGAACCCACATACTAAACGTAAAAGACAAGAACTTAATCGACGATACAGACTGCTGACTAGAAAATCTCAACTTTCAATTGACAACAAATTACTGATCTACAAGACAATCCTGAAACCTATTTGGACCTATGGACTTGAACATTGGGTGACAGCAAAATTTTCTAACATCAAACGCATCCAATCCTTTCAATACAAAATCCTCCGTACAATAGTCGATGCTCCGTTCTACGTAACCAACAAAACCCTACATCATGACCTTAATATCCCATTTGTCCTTGACCTTATCCCTCAAATATTTTCCAAATTCCATCAGAAAGACTTATCAATCATCCAAATCCCCTAGCACAATCCCTATCTAGTTCCACTCATCCCTACAACCCTCCTGGAAGGTTGAAGCGGCAGTGGCCCAGAGATCTTTTATAGTTTATATCTTGGAGTTCTGGCGATGGCCAGATTCTCCACTCGAGAGATGAATGTATGTGGCTAAAGTGCTCTCGCTCAAACTACACTGGCTTCACCACCAGTGACTTGGTTGAGAGAGTTGCGCAGGGATCTGTTAGAGCTGCTTTTCCTTCTATAGTTAGAAGGAGAAGCCTGGCATTGGGTTCCCTGCCTGATTGTATATATTGTATATAGGTATGACTGTGTTTTTATGTTTTTAATTTACTTATCTTTAGGTTATTTTATTTTTTATTGTACATAGTTTTTTATAATTATTCAGTTATTATTTTACTTTTGTTAATTTTATATTTTCTATATATATGGTGTGAATGTGTTCATTTATAATCACTGTCCACGAGACAGAATATTATATGTCTAAATAAAATAAAAAATAAATTTCAAAAAAAAAAAAATTACAAACTACGCGTGATTTCCAACTTAGTGAGTATTTGGGTAGTTATTTTCATTAGCTTAGTTTAGTTTTGTTGCTTTTTGTTTAGTTTATTTTTGTTTAGTTTAGTTTATATACATTTATTTTTAGGATTATTATTTTGCTGTATTATTTATTTTTATTTATTGTGAATGTGATCTTTGAACACTATTATAAACGTCCGTAATCGTGACAGATTGTAATATCTCTCAATAAATATGTTCAAAAAAAAAGTTTGAACGATTTGAAAAAAATGAGTTTGCTGGTGTTTTTTATTGCCTAAACCAATATTTTTTTCATCTTTTATTATTTTCTGACAATCCAATTTTATAAAAAGACCAATTATGAGGGAAATAAGCCATATACTAAATCCCAGTGCCCGAAATAACTCCAGTCAAAGTAGTCATTCCGCCATGTTTGGACGCCATTTTGGGACAGTGTGTTTACTTTGTGGGAACATTGGCTTTTTTGAAATAAATAGTTGCAGTGAACACAACGATATGACATTAAAACGGATCTGGGGGGGGAGAGGTACATGAAAGGGGGCTCTGGTCCACCCTTAATATGTGCCAGTATCTTCAGTGCTGGTGAAATGATTAGTAATATTAAATATTAAATTTATTTTAAGCTGATCATGGATATTATTTTATAGTTTCTATAACTGATTACGAATTCCATTTTATTTTATCTCATTTACCATCCATCACTAACTATTACCTGTTTTTATATTTTACTTTTCTGATGTTACAATTATTTTTTTCAGTCCTGAAGATGACCCGCCTGGGTTTAAAGGTCGACATCAATAAAAATCTTAAAATGACTGCGTTCTGACTATTTATCTCCAAATAACATCAGACTTCTCTTTTTAGCAGATCCTGCTGATACTTTTTTATTTATATATCAAGAATATAATATGCTATAATCAATTCATCAAATAAAAAAAAATTGAGGATAAGTTAGAATATCTTCAAAACAATCTGACAATTAAAGTATACTATCAATATAAAATTGAGTGACCTTTAACTTTTTAAGAGGACATGTTTTGTTGAAAACCTAGAGTGAGTGTATTAATAAATTAATATGAAATAAATATTTTGCTTCTTATTTTGAAGTTATTAATGGCGCGGTTCCTGCATACTTAACTACCCAATTTTATGGTTCACGTCTTAAACCTCGTGCTTCGCAGGATTTGTTTTCGTCATAAATACAAAGTAATCCTACCTTTAGAAGAGGATTAGTATTTTTAAATTTAGTATAGAGAAATAGGTAGGCAGTATTAGGATTAATCACCACCCTTCTCTATGATTTGTTGTATCAATTGTTTTATGTAAAATAAAACTATGATATAAAATATAAAGATATAAAACATATCTTATTTTGGATAAATAATAAATAAATTATTTCTGGATTTATTGCTACATATTCAAATAATATATTAATGTTATAGTCAGCATAATAATATGTAGATAGATAGTTTATTGGATAATATAATACATCTTTGAGCCATGGAATTTGGCCCATTTGGTGTTAGTTGTTGTTAGTATTGAACGACAATGAAAGCATATATAAGCAGATATAAATACGTATGCATAGGTAAATTCCTGTTGCTTACTATAACATCTTAATAATAATAATAATAATAATAATAATAAAAGGCTTAGCGAATCCGAAGGTTCGATGCCGACACCACCAATCGCTTATTACACACCTCCCTCCACCGTTCGCCGTCCAAACCCAGTCCCTTCAGATCGGCTTTAATGCAATCTTCCCACCTTCGCTTCGGTCTACCCCTCGGACGCTTACCATTCGGCACAGCAAATATTAACCTTTTAGGAATTCTCTCGTTACTAAGCCCAACAACTTTACAAGCCCATTTGATTCGCCGCGATGAAATTACCTCAATTATATTACCCGGATACAGCTCACGCAATTCGGCGTTGTGTAACCGTCTGAACTCTCCGGTTAACTCATCCTTCTTCGGTCCGAATATTCTACGCAATACTTTATTTTCAAAAACCTTAAGACGCTGCTCATCCCTTAATGTAAGCGGCCAAGTTTCGCATCCATAAAGAACTGTAGGCAAGATAATTGTTTTATAGATTCTAATTTTTAAGTTTCGGGACAAGAGGCGCGAACTAAGTAGTTTTGTCACAGAAAAATAACAAGCATTTCCCGCCTTCAGTCTAACCTTAATCTCTTCTTCAATTTCGTTTTTTCTAGTTATCGTAGAACCTAGATACCTAAATTTATCTACCTGTTCAAACATATTACCATCTATATCGATATCACCAGTAGTATCGCCATTTTTGCAGCTAACCATATATTTTGTTTTATCCACGTTTATTTCGAGTCCTAGTTCTTTACCGGCTTTCATTAACGTTGTCGTATTTAGTTTTATAGTTTCAACGTCTTCGCTTAACAGTACCAGATCATCAGCATAGCCCAGCACGGATGTTGTCCCGCCCAGATCCAACCCTTTCTCGGTTCGCATTACCTCCCTAATGGCATGTTCTAATGCCAAATTGAACAGGACAGGCGAAAGAGAATCCCCCTGTTTTAAGCCGAACGAACCTCAAATTTTTCGGACAAATTATTACCGATTCTAACTTTATTGAGTGTCTCCGTCAAGCACATCCTGACTAGATTTACTAGTTTTTTTGGAATCCCCTGCTCGATTAGAATATTATACAGTTTCTGGCGGTCAATAGAATCGTAAGCCTTTTTAAAATCTATATACAGCTGGTGAACAATACCGTTATACTCCAATTTTTTCTCTAATATTTGCCGTAAAGAAAATATTTGATCAATAGTCGAACGATTCCGTCTAAATCCGCATTGGTAGTCTCCGATAATTTCCTCGGCGTATTCCGTGATTCGACTGGTTAAGATTAAAGTGAATATTTTATAACACACCGGAAGGAGTGAAATTCCTCGATAGTTATTACAATCCGTCCTCGGACCCTTTTTGTGAATCGGAATAAGAATAGATTCTTTCCATTCTTCAGGTAATTTCTCGTTCACCCAGATCTTTTTAACCAACCGATGTATTTTAGAAACTCCAGCTTCCCCGCATGCCTTAATTAGTTCAGTAGGAATATTATCGGTTCCCGCTGCTTTATATGATTTTAATTTTCCGATAGCTACTTCAACTTCCTCTTTACTTGGTCCTTCTATTAACGGTTCAGCACTCTGGTACTCAGAAGGAGGACACAGATCATAATTTCCCGTATTTAAAATATTGTCAAAGTGGTCCTTAAACTTATTCAATATGTCAACCGGATCGGTCAGAATATTGTTATTATCATCCCTAATTCCAGACGTTACGGGCCCTACATATTTACGTGATCTGTTTATACCTTTGTACATGTCTCTTACGTTATTTTCGATTCTATTAGTTTCTATTTCAATTATTTTATTTTTAAGATACTCCCTTTTTTTATTTTTGAGCAATTTTGTCGTTTCGTTCTTTGAGGTTCGGAAGTATTCCAGATTGTCTTCGCTAGGATTATTTAGAGCTTTTAATTTAGCGGCTTTTCTTTTTTCGCACATGTTTAAGCAATCTTCATCAAACCACGGTTTGTTATTCTTATTTTCCTTTTTTCCTAGACACGAGTTACCGACCGCTTTAATATTATCCCTGATCTCTACCCATAACTTGTCAATATCCTCGTGGTCCTCGTCAGGAAGCTCTAAAGCTTCAAACCTATTCTTAACATCTAGCTCGAATTGGTTTCTAATTGATGGATTTTTTAATTTTTCCAAATTAAAATTCTCAAAATCGAAACGGTTTTCTTTTCTCTTTTTTATATTAAGTTTTTGTCGAAGTTTCGCGATTACTAATTCATGATCCGACCCACATTCTGCTCCGCGATAAGACCGTACATTAATTATACTGCTTTGCCAGCTGTGTTGTATCAAGACATGATCGATTTGATTTCGTGTTTGCGAATCCGGTGATGTCCAAGTATATTTATGAATATCCTTATGTTTAAACGTCGTACTTTTAATTATCAGGTTTTTCGAGATGGCAAAGTTTATCAGACGGATCCCATTATCATTACTATATTCGTGCAAACTTTCTTTACCAATCGTCGGAATATAAATTTCTTCCCTTCCTACCTTTGCGTTCGCGTGACCTACAATTATTTTCATGTAGTTTCGCGGTAGTTTATCATAAACCCATTCGAGTTTATCGTAAAATTCACTTTTGACTTCATCGTCACTGTCTTCGGTCGGACAATGTATGTTTATTAATGCGATTTTAAACCAACGTCCCTGAAATATAGCTACCGAAATTCTATCACTAAAGAATTGTACGTCCTTCAAAGCGGATACTAACCTACTCCTAATTAGAAACCCGGTACCCAAACAATGATTCCCGCTTCCTCCGTACCAAATAGTGTACTTTCCTTCCCTCATCGAGCTCTCCCCTGGCCAGCGAACCTCTTGCAGAGCCACGACATCCAAATTGTACCCATTTACCTCATTCGCGACCGATTTTAGCCCTCCTGCTGTGTTTAAACTCCTTACGTTCCACGTAACAATATTTAAATCTCTATATTTCAACTTGTGCCATGAATCCCCTAAAGCAGTCCCCACCCGGAGACCCGAACGGGGGACTAGTTTACCTCCGGATAATGAGCGTTTTACCTTAGGGAGATCCATGACTTTTTGTGGTGTTTGGTGAACTAAAGATATGTGAGTAGGGCGTTCAATCCTACGTCACACCCTCCAGCAAGTCTGGTGGGCCCCTACCTCCAGCAAGTCTGGAGGTCCCCTCCCTCCAGCAAGTCTGGAGGTCCCCTCCCTCCAGCAAGTCTGGAGGGCCCCTCTCATTGTTGGTCAGCGAGTCCATCGGACTTAGCCAGGAGGAACTTCCAAGGAATTTCCACCGACCATCCCCACATCCGCCACCCGTGGGACGCTCCCCATACGCGGTAATGAGCCCGCGCGAGGATAACATCTTAATATAATTTAATAATACAATGAATTATATTATTATCCCTAATAAATAATTAAATAGTTATTCCTAATACTCTATAGATAATTAAATAGTTATTCCTAATACAATATAAAAAGTTGTACACCTTAATATGATTTAAAAATATAATGAATTAACGTTTCAAGCCTGACCCTTGACTATGCCACTGTTTTTGGTATTTATTAAGTAATAATCGGTTTGTTAAACAAATTATGTTGATTCGTTGTTACTTTAAGTATATATAGTTTTTAACAAAAAGAGGTATACCTTATTTAGTTTATCCATATTATCAATATTTAGTAGAAGATTTTACAAGGATAATTGTTTATTGTTTTGAACAATATAATTTCAAAAGGTAATTTTCCCTATCAATACTCAGTGTGGGACATTGCAATAACAAGTGTTCCAAGTTTTGGGTGATACTCTTGACACCATTTACATTTTTCCCTGTTTTTATAATACAAGATTTTTTTTTTACTTTCTTTATTGAATATTAATACATTAGGCCAGATTAAAGGGCATTAATATTAAAGCTACATGATTCATTCACACAATATGTACATACAGTTAATATTTCAATAATAAAGAAAAAGAAATATAAAAAAAATAAAATAAGTAAATTGATATGCCTGTGTACAAAAAAAAAAAAAAAAAATGAAATAATAGATATTTAAATTCACCCAGGGGACTCTGAGGCATGCTTTATCCCCCGATATGGAAGCCAAGGCAGGACTCTAGGGGATCCCAGTGCTTCTCTCTCAGCCGCGTCACTGTTTGAACCAATTTGAAACCAGTGGAAACTGATGGAGGGCACCACAGCAACAGACGCTCATGTCTTGAGTGGAGAATCTGGCCATTGCCAGAACTCCAATATATGAACATTTACTGAAGATCACGGGGCCACTGCCGTTTTAACCTCCGGGGAGGATTGTAGGGATGGCTGGAGCTAGATAGGGAAGGATTGTGCTATAGGATTTGGATGATGAGTGAGGTTCTAATGAAATTTGAAAAATTTGTCTGGAATAAGGTAATCTGTATAAAAAATGGGATATGAAGGTAATTATGGAGAGTTTTATTGGATACATAGAAGGGAGCATCGACTATTTATCGGAAGATTTTATACTGGAAGGATTGAATGCGTTTGATGTTAGAAGGTTTTGCTGTCCCCCACAGTTCTATTCTATATAGTTGTCCGTATCGTCTGTTGTTGTTGTCTTTTAAGTCTGGTGTGTGGGTTCCATGTTAGTCTTTTATATAATACAAGTAGTATTCTTATGAAAAAGTTTCAACTTTTCAGTATCTGAAATTCTTAATTGGCTAACGAGTTTCAGTTTATTTATATTTACATCATAAGTTAAATATTCTTCCGGTTGAGGGATGTTAAAGGTACAAATAGTTCTGTAAAGTGGGTTGTATTTAGAGTTGAGAGCACTATCAATGTCTTTTTTCATAATTGGTAATTGGTTGACTGTCGTGGGTAATGAAGAGAAGTTGGGGTGGTCAGTCAAAAAGGAAGGCAAAAAATAAATGATAATATTTTTTTTTTACATATGCCAACGTTTCGACCTGAAGTTCAGGCCTTCATCAGGGCTAAGAAAATAACCAGATAACAAGGTATAAGAAACATAAGTAATGATGGTAAAAAAGATAATAAAAAATAAAATAAAAAAATTAGAAAAATAAAATAGATAAATATAAAGTAAAATGAAATTGTTAGAATAATGACTAAGAACTAAGAGATAAATAATAAAAACCGTTACAAAGTGTGGAATGATGAAGTAGGCATAATCAAAAAGGGTGACAAAAGTGTTACAATGGGAATCTTAGAATAAAATGTAAAACATAAAAAAGAAATATGAAGTTATATAAGAAATGAAAATAAATAGTAAAATTAAAACATTGAGAATGGAGTAGTTAGATAGAAAATTGAGATATTGTAAAGATGTACAGACAATGTATAATATAATAAAGAGTTAAAAACAGAGAAAGGAGTGAAAGGAAGGAGGGAAGAAATTGAGAAAGCTGAAATAAGAAAGAAATAAAAGAAGTGCTACCTGTCTCCTTAAGTGTCGCAGGGAGAATAAAAGTCGTTAAAAGGGAGGGGGAGAGATAAAAGAGAATTTTTTTTTAATTTGAATTTTTTTAATTTTATTTTTTATTATCTTTTTTTGCCATCATTACTTATGTTTCTCATACCTTGTTATCTGGTTATTTTCTTAGCCCTGATGAAGGCCTGTACTTCAGGTCGAAACTTTGGCATATGTAAAAAATAAATATTATCATTTATTTTTTGCCTTCCTTTTTGACTGACTACCCCAACTATTCTTCTTTTCATTATCAATGTCTTTACTTTTCTTTAGAATTCAGAGATGATTCTTTACTTTTGCAATAATTATATATTTATTAGTAATATAGTAACTTGGTTTTAGCTCTTTATAAAGGTCGTTTTCAATATAATTATTTACTGCTATTTTTTTTTTATTTGGCTTCCACATTTGAGGGACAAAGCATGACTCGGAATCCCCTGGGCGAATGCATATATTGTATTTAGGTGTGAATGTGTTTTATATATTTCAATTTCATTTAGTTTCTCTCTATTTTTTTTTACTTATGTATGTTAATTTTTTTATTTTACTTTATACAACTCTTTTCCTTTTATCTACATACCGTTAGTAACTATATATTGTGTGAATATTTAATGTATCCATAATATTAATGCCCTCCAATGCGGCAGAATGTATTAATTTTCAAATAGAAAATAAAAAATATTTTTAGTAATGAGCTATCAAATGAAAGGACATTTGATTGAGACGTGAAAAGCAATAGTCACATTCTGCTGTAAGCTCAGTGCAAAAAGTTATGAAAGGAAAAGAAGAAGGTTTAAAGTATTGCGTAGAATAGTCGGACCGCAGAATAATGAGTTAACTAAAGAGTTCAGACGGTTACACAACGCTGAATTGCGTAAACTGTATCCGGTTAATGTAATTGAGGTGATTACATCCCGGCTTATTAAATAGGCATGCAAAATGGTTGGGCTTAGTAACGAAAGAATTTGTAATAGGTTAATATTTTATGTACCGAATGGCAATCGTCCGAGGGGTAGACCGAAGCGATGGGGGAAAGATTGCGTCAAAGTCGATCTGAAGGGACTGGGTTTGGGCGGCGAACGCAGGATAGAGGTGGGTAATAAGCGATTGGTGATGTCGGGATCGAACCTTCGGATTCGCGAAGCTTTTTATTACTATATTATTATTATTATCTGAAAGCTAGACATTTGAAAGCCTAACTACTGAACCAATGAAACTCAATTTACTCACTGAGAAAATATAAATAGATTTATAACAGGTTTCCTGTCAATACTCTTATCAGAGTTTTATTAGCAATTAAGCTAGAAAAAAGATAACAAAAAAATTGTGCCAAAAGGGTGGCCGCGGCTAAATTGTCTCTGAGCACGTTAACTACTATCCCAGTAACAATATTTGACTGAAATGGACGTTAGCTTCTAGGTTCAAAATTAAATATTCATTGACTAAGTTGAAAAATAATTTAGAAATAGCTCTAAAAGGACGACCTTTTTAAACCCCTTAACTATGAACTAGTATCAGAGTTGATGCAAATAAAGTGCATATAGGAGTCACAATAAGTATTCTGCACTATCATTTCCTTGAGCTTTGTCTTTTCTTTTGAGCTATAATTTAATATAAGTCGTTATCACATTTGATTTAAATTTTTATCTTCCAATAACACCAATTTGTGAATAATATTTCATCATGAGAAATATTTTTAGAATAATGACTCCTTGAACATTTGATGTCACCAGCACTCTGGCTCTAAGAAGATATAATACTTATTGATAAAATAAAATACTTAGTAAATTGGTATTTTGTACCCATTTTAGCGTTTCGGTCTATTATGCGCCGTACCAGATTATTATGGCAATGTATTAGACATCTCACCGACTGCTGCTTCTATTATTATTACTGCAAAAAAAATAAAACTGGAATTAGCCACCTTCACACCACAATTCTCCAACTCCTAAATATCCTCCCTTCCTGTTCGCGACACCAACCTTTGGAAAACGATAAAACATATCCTAAACCCTCTCCAACTTTCCCATGAATGAAGATAAACCTGACGGGTTCACCAGATATCTATCCAATGTATTGCTTTCACTTCCGCAATCCTATCCTGCTTACAACACAACAGTAAAGGAATTGCTTACATGAATTGCCTTAGGGGGCAAGGAAAGTGTAATATCCCATTAATGCGATTCATCCCTCCGAAGTGAGATTTCAATTACAACACTAATGCCCCGTAAATCTCCTGGATATGATCTCCTTTCCTCTCAGATCCTTCGACAACTTCCATTCCAAGCAGTCATATTCCTTACATACGTGTAGAATTGCATCCTTCGTACCGGCCACTTTTCTCTATTATGTAAACACTCCACTATTATCCTTTTCCCAAAACCAGGCAAACCTCCCAACAGTTTGGCATCGTATAGACCGATTAGCCTATTAGCAAACCTTTCAAAAATCTTCGAAAACATCCTTTTGAAACGAATCCTATCCAACAATTTTTTCTCCATCAGCTTGGTTTTCGCTAAAAACACTTTACTATTCAACAAGAACTCCGATTCCTCGATCATATATCAGAAGCCCTAGAAAACAAAAAATACTGTTGGGTGCATTTCTGGACATATTACAGACTTTTGATCGGGTATGGCACCTCGGGCTGCTCTTCAAGTTAAAAATCCATCTCCGTCAGTCCTTATACATAATCCTTCGATCAGACCTCTCTGACCGCACCTTTCGAGTACGCAGTAGAACAGCATTTTCCGATATATGGCTAGTTAAAGCCGGTGTTCCCCTGGGCAGCGCCTTAGTCCCACGTTTTTCATTCTCTTACTGTTGACATCCCTAAACATTCCTTATCATCGATAAGTCCCTTACAAAATTTGCTGATGACAACGCATTCCTATCATCCAACTCAGATTCCGAAATAGCATCCTTAAATCTACAAAGGCATCTTTTCCTCATTGAACACTGTTGCAATAAATGCCGCATTCATGTAAACAAATTAAAATCCAAACATATTACCTTAATTATTTTCCAGTAGTGCACATTAATTCCATCCAGCTAGCTTACTCAGACAAAGTTCGTTATTTTGGCTTGCTCTTAAACAGAAAAATAGCATGGAACCCACATACTCTGCTTAAAAGACAAGAACTCAACCGACAATATGGCCAGTTTGATAGACTACTGAACAGAAAATCTGAACATTCAATTGACGACAAATCACTAACCTACAAGACAACACTGAAACCCATTTGGATCTATGGACTAGAACTGTGGGGGACTACAAAATTTTCTTACAGCAAATGCATTCAATCCTTGGAAGAAGGCAGTGAATCAGCTGATGCGAAGGTTGTCTCCTCAACTCCTCTCTCAGTTTTTGCCAGTTTTATGGCGGAATCTCTCTGATTATTCACGTAATACAGTTACAGTGTATATCAGAGCAGTTGATATTTACTGTTGACATCTTTTTTTTTTGTTATTTAAAAAAAAAATTATTTTTTTTTCTCTTATGATATGCGGTATGATCAGCAAGTGATGGCCAGTAAGGTGCCCAAGAGGTCTCGGTCAGACGGAGTTAGCTCACCAGCCAAACAAAGGACTCGTCGCTGCCTACGAGAAATACCTCCAGTGACCAAAATGAACACTTCAGAACCAGAACCTCAGCCCCAACCAGGTACATCTGCACAAGAAACGATTGAAGAATCGCCTTTCTTTACTCCAAACCCCTACCAAGTGCTTCAAAATGACCGAGAAGTAATAGAGTCCGCAGCAATACCCAGAGAACCAAAGCCTCCTCCGATATTTGTGAAAAATATAAAAAATTTCCAGATGTTCTGCACCCAACTAAATAAAATCTGCTCTGGCAGTTATTCATGCCTTAACAGGACCAATGACACCAAAATAACACCTGATTCTGCAGAAGCCTACCGAAGAATAGTGAAGTGATTATCAGAAACAAATGCGAATTTTCACACTTACCAGCTGAGGCAGGAAAGAGCTTTACGAGTAGTGATAAGAAATTTACACTCCTCAACTCCCACTGAAGTTATTAAAGAAGAACTAACGACGCTTGGATTCAATGTACGCCAGGTAACATACGTTTTGAAGGAGGACAGGGAGCAGCCAGGATTACGAAATAGGATCGCACTACCATTGTTTTTCGTGGACTGCTGTAATTGTACACCAATCCCTCTCCCATCACGTCTTCCCATTACCTATACATGATTTCCTACAGTCCACCGCTATCGTGATAAAAAACCTTCTCCTTTCCGGTTACTCTTGCATCAGCGTATTGCCCTCCTAACCGATCCATATCCAATGCCCAATTCAGTTCTCTCCTTGACTCCTTAGGAAATCACTTCATCTTGGGTGCAGACCTAAATGGCAAGCACCAACAATGGGGTTCCAGAACCACGAATTCTCGTGGCTGAACCCTGCTGTCTGCACTCAATTCCCAACGTTTTCAACTCCTTTCCCCCAACTCTCCTACCTACTGGCCCACAGATCCCAACCGTAATGCATTCAATCCTTTTAGTCTAAAATCCTTCGAACAATAGTTAAAGCTCCATTCTATGTACCCAACATAACCCTACACCATGATCTTAATATCTGACCTCTACTAGACCTCGTCTCAGAAAACAATTCCAAATTCCATAAAAAACTTTCTTTCAATATACCTTTCAAATCCAGTTGCACAATTCCTATCTAGCTCCATCCATCCCAACAATCCTTCTCTAAGGTGAAGTGGCAGTGGCCCAGAGACCTTTTCTAAACAAACATATATTGAAGTTCTGGCAATGGCCTGATTCCTTCACTTAGGCCATGTATGATTGGTTATTGCGCTTCTGATCAGCCTTTACTGGTCCTTAATAGTATTAATGTGGCTGAGGTAGAGGCGTTGGGATATCCACGAAAGGTGGGAAAGACTTGACTCGGTGTTTCCCTGAATGAATGAAATTTGTTTTGAATTGAAACTGATTAGTTTAGTTGTTTTTTTTTATATATATACATTTAGTTTTAGTTACATTATTTCTTGTTTAATTGATTTTAATTTTTTGTAAATAGAATGGTAATGTGCCCTCACACACACTATAAATCATCATACACTATTATAAATGTCCTTAATTGAGACAGATTGTGATATTTCTTAATAAACAAGTTTCTAAAAAAAATTTAACCGGGGAAAACATTTTTCAATTTTTCTTTTTTAGTTAATTATAGAATTCTTTCATGGTTTACAACATCCCACTTATTATTACTTCTAATGACTATTAAACGGTTTATTAATTTAAATAAACATAAAACATTAATTTTTCAGTAATTTTATTTACTTCTTAAATCAATTCAGTTTCAAATCACCATCTTATTTTCTTGCTAAATACCCACCTGTATTACTTCTTCTGTATTAAACGTTAATAGTTTAAGCACTAGTTTTTTTTAAAAACCTGTAACATCTTTTATATGTAGGTAGATTTCGGTCATAACCGTAACAACTCGTCCACGCTCGTTCTCTTCAATAGTTTAAGTTACTACCGAATGCTTTCGCATCTTATATTCATATATTTTTTCATTAATAATTAAATGTGAAATTGTTAATTATTTCAAATAAAAATAAAATATCTTTGAGAAGAAAATTCGGCAATAAAGGCCTTCCAGATTATTTAATGAGGTTAATGCCTGCTTGATATTAAAGATTATTTAATTCTACATTGATATAATTAATCAAAATCGTTTGAACCGTTTTCGAGAAAATTGCAAAAATGTGTACAGAAGGAAATATAAATGTTCCCTTACAGTATTTTGATTTTGGTGAAAATGTTGCAGTACCATCCCGGCCATAAACTTATAATTTCAGTTTCGTACAACTTTTCATACATTTAGTAGACTGCTCGCATACACACACACACACACACACAATTTGCTATACTTGATTATTAGGACTAAATAATTGATCGAAAGCCACATACTGATGAATCTATACCTGGAAGAATTGCATCTAAACAATAATATTTAATATATAGAAGGAACGTCAAAAAAACAAAACTATTTATATATCCATAATTTACAATTACGTTGTCTAAAAAAGCATCCTTCTGTCTTTAATAAGTTGAATTATTTTTTGAAAATTTCATTATCTGAATTCCTGCTGTTTGTATTTGGGGTTGCCTAATTTGGTTTACAGGAGCCGATATGAAGTTCCTTAACTGGCTTTGACATTTCATCTCGAGAAGGTGGCTTATAGGGACTACTCTGATAAGCTGTTGATGCATAATTGTTTCTTTTATTTACCATTTATTGAGAAGATCGTTTGGTTTCGATAAATCCAATTTAGTTTACTTCATTTCTTTTTTTAATTTTTTATTTTAATTAACCCATTATTTCATTTAACGCTTGTTTAAAAATTATTTCGGCGATACCTTGAGGTGTGTTGTTTTATACAGTCTACTTTTGAGAAATAATGCTCCAAGATCATTTTTCTTTTGTCAAATATTGTTGTTTTGTTAAATTATACAATATCCGTCAATTAGGGGCAGCTAGTAATGGATGTTTAATTCTCCAATACAACAAAACAAAACAATTAAAAGAAAATCCACAAATTTATAAAATGATCATTATGGCTTTAATCTGTACTAATCATTTATTGTTAAGTCTGGAAACAGCTAAGAGAGTGTCCTCGCTAATATGAGAAGCAAAACAAATGTTCCAGAAGAGAGATCCTAATGCTTCATCTTTAAGTTTATCTAGACTATTGAAATACATTGAATGCTGATTAAGTGACAATATTCAGTTATAAACTAGGAGCTACCGACCATTTCATTAACCGGAAGGACATGAAACTAATAACCGCGAGCCCTATTGAAAGGACCAATCGAGTTATGAAAACTATAATTTCGTCATATGCCAGAGAGAGCCAGCGTTCATGGGACAAGCATTTATACAAGTTCTCGTTTTCTCTCAGATCGGCGGTACATGAGGTAACAGGATACTTGCCGGCTTACTTAAACCTTAGACGCGAGTTACCCAGATCAGGACATGATCATCTTCCGATCAGCAATGAAAAATGTGTGCCAGCGCTGGGCTATAGGGATACACATGTGACTAAATTCAAGGATCTACCACTGCTTTATGAAGAGATTTAGGAAAAATTAAATTACAACCTAAGGAAACGATTCCAAGAACATAAATTGGGAGATATTGTTTGGAAGAGAAATGGGGCTCTTTCCGATGAGGCTAATCGTAAAACCAGGCATTTACAAAATGTAAGGTCGTAGCGAAGATTGGCTCTCAAAAGTATCAGTTGCAGGATATGGATGGTCGTGATGTTGGAAAATGGCATGTAAAGGATATGAAAATGAGTCCAGAAGATAATTTTATTTGATAACAGAAAAAAAAAAGAAATTTCTCTCCTTTTTTTTATTTAGGAAAAGGGAGTTGTTTAATTGAAAATAAATAATAATGAATTGTTTTGTCTTAATTCAATATTTAAAATCTAGATTAGGAAAATATTAGGTAAACAGAAATTCAGAGAGATTCTAGTCTTCTTCTTGTGGTTAATAATTATTGACAAATAATTCCCTGATAATAAACTAAATGAAAACTAACTGGAAGATGGCATATCCTAAAACCTCATTAACTACCTGATAGATAAGAAGTGAAACTTTTCTTAAAAGACTTTATAATTAATTTCAACTTTACACCCTTCTTGTAATCATCTAGGCCAACGCTCTTTAAATTTGTTGATTTATCCGTTTGACCCGGGCAGGATTAATCACCTACTTAAATTAAATTAGTCTGAAACGCCTACTTTCATGAAAATAAATTTGAATTTACTTGAAGTTAAATGAAGAAGTTTGAAGAACCTTTTCCCCCTTTTTTTATTTATCTGCAAATAGTGGTCACAATAATTATTAACAATAAAAAAAATCGATATTTTTTTAAGCCAAGTTTATAACAAAAAATTAAGTTACATTATAAGCTCTATTTCATTGGTCTAATTGTTTTCAATTCCTTAAATAACGTTTGTGAATTGAATCTTTCAAAAAAAATTTTTTATTTATGTATTCATGATATTTACAACTGTATTAAATTAAAAATATATCTAGTTAATGTGTACACAGAAATAATACAATCACATGAAAACGCTTGTTGAGAAACTACCCATTGGTAGCACTCTAATAATATATTTACATGAGTAGATCACGAAGCCGTCTTCTTTTCAGACGCCTTGGATAATGAGGTGTCAAAGATGAAGCAAGATTTGATACGAGAGGGTTCGGGTGGTTTTGAAGTTTGTTGTAGAAGCATAGGTATCTGGATTGGACAAAATCGGAAACATATGGTATGTTAAGGTCGTTATGAACGATTTTATTTGTGACAAAGTAAGGAGCATTAAGGATTTTACGAAGGATTTTGGACTGTACAAGAGGAATTCGATGGTTTAGTGGAGCTCTAAAGCACAATTCCGTAAGTCCAAATTGGCCTCATTTTAGTCATTTATATGAGTCTTTTGAAATATTGTGAAGGTTTAAATCATCCGTCAAGTAGGTGCTGGAGTAGTCGAAAACGTCTAGCAGTTTCTTGTAGTTTCAGTATTACATGAGGATTCTAGGTGAGTCGTTTGTCCAGATAATCCTAGGTAACGGATTTGTTCAATAGGCATAAGTGGGAAATTGTTAAAAGATACTGTAGGACGGGAAGTCATAGGTTTACGACAAAGAGTAAAGGTTATTTGATGGCATTTATTGGAATTTATTTTAATTCTCCAGTTTTGACACCATTTTTCAAGGTTGGTGATGAAGTTGGGATGCAATTGATGAATCATTATTAACTGATAGGATACATTTGTAATCAGCATATGCAATGATGATAGTGTTAAATAAAAGTTAGAATGAAAACAGTTTTTTTTTTTTTTTTTTTTTTTTAACCTTGTGATTTGTATTGTATTATTTTAATCGTTTGTACTAATTTGTCAGTTGATGGTTATTTCGACTATTAAAAAAAACACAGAAAAATATATATTTACTATATCATTTATTTATAGTTAAAAACGCATAACAAGAAATTAATTATTTATTAATTAAATCAGTTAAGTATGCTAGTATTTATGTTGTTATTTTGATTAGTTTATGTATCTAATGATAGAATTTTTACAAGTTAGTTTTTGGCCAGATATGTATTTTATTTTGTATTAATTCATTATATATATAATGAATATATATATATTCATTCATCTACTATTCTATATATAAAATATTAAAAAATATATTTTTTTTTGGGTTGGCGCTACAAACCATGAAGATCTTTGATTGCGATTGTGGTCTCCTAGACCACACCCCGATTCTCGATTTAAAATACGGGGTAGGGTCATCAATCCTACGCCCGGTCGGTGTGAATTGTCAGTAGGCTGACGGGCCTCACATATCCGGGGGGGGGGGGCGGAGGAATCTCGGGCAGCGTGGCTTTCCTTGGTGGACGGTCACCCATCCAAGTCCTAGCCACGTTTGGCGTTGCTTAACTTTGATTACTTATTGCAAGCGCCTTAGCCCGCTAGACTACCCCAGTCCCTATATTATATATCATGAATGTATAAAAAAAAACCATTGGTTTTATTTATAAATTGTTTAACATATAATTATATCTAAGGGAACGATTTTAAATAAAATGCGACGATATATTTATTTATATATCATATGAAAAAAATATAGTTATAGAAGATATAAAAGATATAGTTTATGACCAAAAAAAGGATAAACAAAAAGATAATAAAATGAATGTTAATAAATATAATTTCCTATTGGAATTTTTACTCGTTGGGCACCTGGCTTTACTAGCCTTGAATCTCTAAAGAGATTAAATATAGAGAATAAAAGGTACTTACCCATTATTGGCCATAATAAAACATTTATGCTACTATGCTTGCTCAGGTGAGTGGTTAGGTTGGATTTGTTTTTTTATAAAGCAGCAAAAATATTTTAGTTAGTGATCTATTTACAAATATAAAAAAATATTTATATAATTTACAGAATACTGTTTGCAAACAAAAGAAATAAAAGAAAACAAAAAAAAAGAAAATTTAAACATAATTACTATATACAATATAAAGATAGGAAGATACTTAAGATAATAAAGATAATAGAAATAACTAAAAAGATACTTACAATGGTATGGCATGCCACATCTAAACATACAAAAAAACAATAGTACAGAGCACATGCACATCTAAAATTTAGGAATTAATAATTAGTCCCATGAAACATAAGATAGAAGAGTTCTATGTTTTCAAGGCTTCCTTAATCTTCGTTACAAGTTTCGGTTTTTAACGCGAATAAATAAAACCTAACCAATAGTTTTTTCTCAACAATCAATTGAATTATTTATTGCTCATTGACTAATTTAAAATATGACAAAAAGATACATTAATTTATTTAACACATTACAATATACTTAAAATTATATACTTGTTTATTTTAGTATCAATATTTTTTTTCATTTAAATAGACAATCATTCAAAAATAAACTAATATGTTTAATTCAATTTACAAGATTAAATTACAGATGCAGGTGTACGTAGCTGTAATCTATTTTAATATTTTTTAAGGATTGTAGTCTTAGAAAACAAATAAATGTTAGACCTGCAGTTAGGCTGCTGTAAAAAGGTCTGTACCAAAAATTTTTTTTTCTTTATTTTAGTACTTTTTCAAAATAATATTGGGGACTTGAAAATACGAATAAGAAATTTATTTTTCATGGAGTGTATTGTTTGGAATAGCTGTGCATAATTATAAAATAAATCATACCAAACATACAAACTGTGAGTGAAAATAATAATAATAATGTAGAATAATTTTCGTTATAATTCAAACATTATTTCTTGGTCGGAAAGGTCAAACAGCATTGAAAATCAATATTTCACTGATTAAATTAGCGAAATATCTTAGCCAACTAATCTATTTTTGATTGCCGAGCAGAAAATAATTTTTTAAATACCAAAAAATAAGTCTTTTCCGCCTTTCAAACTCTGTGCTCCGCGAGATGCGAAGACTTGTACTCTAGTCGCAGTTTCTTCCTACTGACTACGAACTGAGCCTCGCAGGTGAAATACATGACGAAGGAAAATTAATTAAAAAATAAATTATTTTTATTTATCATTTCGAACAACCTTTTATTCGGGGACAAGAAAATATGGGTTTTCTTCTGGATACAGTTTTAATTCAGTCCCAATATATGTAGAGCATTGTAGCCTCCAGCAACTATAGTTTCTTTGAAGAATCCATTCAACTCAAAACTGGTCACGATAATAATTCGTATATTTCTCATTAGAAAGTGTTGTTCTTTTCTTAAAATGGCTGCTGTTGGAAACGTTTTCATAAAGGAAGGTACTAATTATTTGGTCTCCCATTTTATCGGAATCTGATTATGCTCGGAATCGGAATTTATTCTCATTTCCAAGATGCAGGACCATTTATAGTAATCTGTCTCAGATGTTGACAAAGTTGGTAATAATTAGTATTCATTGACCATGGTTATCCACCATATCACTTAATCAAATTATTAAGTTTAGGTAATCGTTCGACGTACAACTAAACTTTATTTAACTTCTTAAAAAATACCTTTTTCGCTTCTATTCACTGTTTAGTAGTAATAAATGAAAAACACTTTTTTGGATGTAAAAAGTTTTCTCTTAGTGACCCGTGTTAGCAGTTTTGTTTTTTACATGTCTTCACTTATATACAGGGTATCTCGTAAGTAGAGGGTAATATTTAAAGGAGTGATAGCAGAACTCAAGAACTACAAAAAGGTTTACATAAACCATGGTTCGATTTTCAGCAGGGAAGTTATAAAGAAGTTAAAGTTTTGTGATTCTTTAAGTAAGTTCCGGTTTTCGTTAAATAGGATTTAATAACTAAAAAACTGTTTAATTTAAGTAATTAAAGATTGCTTCACTGTAAACTAGACAAAATTTGCTTTAAAAGAAAACAGAGTTTGCTTGTGTTATAACCATTTAAAGGGGACTTTAGTGAGGTTAAACTCAGCTAACGAGGGGGGGGGAGATGAATAGTGGTGGGGCAACTGGTAGAAGTGTGGGAAGCAACTGGTACAGAGATGTGCCTCCCCTCTCGCCTTCTCGAGAAAATTCCTGGATCCGCCTCTGGCTATATCATTTGCGTTTCCAAAGATTTTATGATTCATTCCGACGTGGACCCCTGCATTTTTTTGTAACGTTGTTCTTATTACCTTCTCCAGAGGTATGTTGAACAACATCGGTGATAGTTAATCTCCTTGCCGTAAGCTCATTCGAACTTTGAAGGCTTTCGATACTTCTCCTTGTATTAGGACTTTTCCAAAGGCAGCTCCTATCTTGTATATTTAATATATATCTTTTATACTAATATATATACATTGTAGTTTACTAACCTATGATTGAGGCTACATGAGTATATTAGAAAGTATTCCGAACTTTATCCATTAAAACATACTCAAATTAATGAAAAGTAATCAAGTAATTCTTATTTCTGAATGAATAATATATGTAGATTCAGAAAACATAAGCAACTTTTTTTTTTAAATAGTAGATATTTAATATGCATTATTAAATAAATTAAATAGTATATAGTAAGAAAATATTATATTTATTTGTTTTTATTGTTGCCTCTACTCTGCAGGGTCATTGGCAACACTTCCTATTTATATTCTATTGTAGAACTTTATTATTTTTAAAAATTGTAATTTTTTTTTTTTCTAGTACTGAAGTAAAAATGAAATATGTAAAAGATTAACAGCAGCCTTGGAATGCAAATGATCTGTTAGTGATCTCTGAATCTTTTGTTCACATTATTTGAATTATAGTTATTTATATGTCTCCGCTCCCATAATTTATCTCACCGACTTCATTTCATTTTATTAATACATAGCAACAGGTGTTTTTGACTGATAAAAGTAGCCACTCTACCAGTTGAGCTTTTGAGCTGGCGGATTGTTAACAGTCTAAAAGTTGACGAGTTTCTAAAGCTGCAAGGGACTTATCCTAAAAGCAAGAGATCTATTCCAGCTCGTAACTTTCGCAAGCTACCTGAAAACAACTTAAAGCAAGTAACGTCAAATATTAAATTAACAAACAACAAAAGCGTTTCTTTAAAGTATTTATGAGAATGGCAATGAAGAAAGGTCCTGTCACAAACAAAATATATAAATTTAATAAATTCTTTTAAAACTTATTATATACATATATAAGGTTATCGTAAAATATATTTTTGAATAATTTCATTAATGATTGACAGGTGCTAAAGAAGCATAATGGTAATAGTAACACATAAGAGAGATGACTTCCATATTGTAGCATTATATTGATATTTTCTCTTTAGACACACTTTTTAAAAATTATCTTTATCGTTGAAATGAATTTGGGGAAAAAAATATGTTGTTTAATTGGACGTTCCTTTCCTAACCAAACATTTAGAATATTCAGAAGTTGACGAAGGGGTATTATTATTGGACTAGAAAAATCAGTAAACATGCCAAAGAATTTAAAAGAGAAAAAAAATAATTAGAATACTTTTAAATATTATATATTTAAGCGTCAATAAAAATCTAAATATAGCGTGTATGTGTTTTTTTTTTGCAAACATATTTAATCATTTGAGTTGACTTTGACCTTTGACCGCGAGATGTGGCCTCCTAGACTAGATTAAGTAACCAGGGGTAGGGTCATCAGTCCTACGCCAGGTCGGTGTGAGTTGCATCCAGTAGCCTGACGGGTCTTACATACCCGGGGGATCTCGGGCAGCGTGGCTTTCTCTGTTCGATGGTCACCCAAATCGGGTGGTCACACTTCCAAGTGTTAACCACGCTCGCCGTTGCTTAACTTTGATAACATATTGCAAGTGCCTTGGCCCGCACGGCTACACAAGCCCCTATATTTTCTGGTTATGCAGTTTAAATAAAGAAATGAGGATATTTTCTTTAAGAATAAGTGTCTTCATTGATTGAAAGTAATCCTTTTTATAAAATATAGACAAATCTCCACTAGACCTGCCTTTACTAAAGTATTTGACAAAAATAGGATTAAAGTTAATTAGAAATGTTGGCATGACTATCAATTCAGAAGTACTTAATCCATGTTTGAGAAAAACCGAAAATTTGAATATCCATTAATTTTGAAAGATCGTTTCCTGACAGGAAGAGTATGTAATTAATGCCGTGTAGGTTCCAAAACATTATTTTTAGATAACTTTGTATATTTTCGGGAGAAAGCAGGCTGTCATATTTCCGTTTAATGTATATCAGTCGTTGTGGTATATGGTTGCGTTTTTTGGCTTCTTAATGTATTTAATTGGATTGCTTTGAGTTTTCTTTTCTTTTTACTCTGTGTGTTTCTTGATGTTTGAGTAAAGGAATCTGTGTCGACATCATCGAAATCGTTTTCTGAACCTTCAAGGTCAAGGTCAGTTAAAAGTTGCGAAGTTTTATCATGGAATGATAACAGTTAGTTGCTCTCTCTTATAAGTTTGAGTTTGTCTTCTGCATTACTTTTAACATAAATAGAACCATTTCTTGTCCATGTTTTCTCCACACGTTCTAATTTTCTAGCTGGTACAAAAAGATTTTGTCTATCAGGAGAAATAAATCCATTGAAATATAAATTGTGGTTATTTATGACTAATTAATTTTTTTTCTATTAGCTTTTATTATAAAATTTGTTTTCACGGAGTTATAGATACATTTTACGATGATTGAAGATGGGTGGTTTGGGTTGGAGGGGGGACAACCCCTGTTTTTTAGGTTAGGCTAATTCAATGTTCACAGAAAGTACGTACTGTTCACTTATATTTTAACAGAACTATGGAAAAGGAGTTCTTCTTAGTTCTTCTCACTGATTTTCATCCAACTCTATTTTAAATTTGATAAATGGAAACTACTTAAAGAACGGACTTAATGTTCTTGTTTCTTAAGGTCAAAGTCAACTCAAATGATTAAATATGTATGCAAAAAAAACCACACATACATACTATATTTAGCTTTTTATTGACGTTTAAATACATAATATTTAAAAGTATTCTAATAACTATTTTTCTCTTCTAAATTCTTTGTCATGTTTACTGATTTTTCTAGTCCAATAATAATACCCGTTCGTCAACTTCTGAATATTCTAAATGTTTGATTAGCAAAGGAACGTCCAATTAAACAACATAATTTTTTTCCCAAATTCATTTCAACGATAAAGATAATTTTTAAAAAGTGTGTATAAAGAGAAAATATCAATATAATGCTACAATATGGAAGTCACCTCTCTTATATGTTACTATCATTGGACCAGAGAGGCTAGAATCTTATTACTGAATATAAAGAATGTATATACCTTTGACACTAAAAGGAATTTAGCTTTTACTAGTACGGCAACGAGATAAGATGACCAATATATGTTATTTTCTTCTTTCATAAAGTTTCATATGAAATTGTATTTGTAGCGCTCTGTTAGAGCGATTTCAAACTATATGCTGGTATCGGTATACATTGTCAGTGGAGAGTAAACCATTCAATTTAAAGAAAAAATAAACTTCCCCTTGTACACAAAAAAATATGTTATATGTTTATTAAACAATAGAGTTGAAAAAGACAAATAAAAACAAACATTCATGTGGAGTAAAATTAATCTAAAATCCTATTATTCATAAAACAAAAATCAAATATTTTCAACCAATTAGTACCTCTTCTGTATAATTAATAAATATAATTTCTTTATAATTGTTAACCCTAGTTAGTTTATTTCCACCACAAAACGATAATAATCAGTTGATATTTAATTGATCAACGAGACCTGACACTAAAGACATAAAAAAGTGAAATATACGGGTATTTATATATATATATATATATATATATATATATATATATATATATATATATATATATATATATATATATATATATATATATATATATCGCTGGTGATAGGGTGGTCGTCTTGAAGTCAAGTCCCTCGCTACAGTGTTTTTTTTTTTGGCCAAATCTCCTTTCCGACAATTCGTTTCTTCTTCAAGTATATTTAACTCCCACGAGAAACAACACTATTCACTTTACACATAGCTTATCTTAAAACAAACTAATTCCAAATTAGAATTATAATTTTCAGTTTAACCCTATTTTTTTTTTCGTTTGTCTAAATTTTAACTTTTCATTTTTTTTTTGTCTACTCTCAATTTGTTTTTCCTTTTTCTTAAATAACAATCAATTATATATTTTAAATTCTGTTGGGGCCAGGTGTATTTCGAAAATTAAAATACAATTCTTTCTCCGGTGAGTTTCCTCAAAGGTGGGGAAAATCCGAATAAAATTAAAAGATGGGAAAAAAGGTCAAAAATTGTGAGTAAAAAATGAGATCTGTAAAACATGAAAAATGCATACGCAATAAAATATTATATAAAAATATTGAATTAATCAAAATGGAAAATAAATAATAGTCCGTGGTGCATAGTCCCCCGCGTTAATTCTATCGAATTATTGACATCTTACCGGTCTTTTGATCTTCTCCCATATCGACACATTCCTTACGTACAGTATGTTTTTTCCTGGATCAACTTTTGAACGCTCTACGGATCTGGTCATCTCCCCCCTCCCCTCCCCCACGGGATGATCATATCGTCGTTATTCCGCACTTTGCACATTCCACTTTCATCAATCTTGATGTGTTGGTCTTCCAAATCATCTCATATCTCATTATTAATGATTTCATCCATCTCTTCCATGTCCGATGATCTTTCTTCCACATAGCTCTTTGATTGTCTGTCATCTTTAGTTTCCACCACCGCTCGTTCCCTTCACCTCTGGTAACCATTCCTTGAAACATTACCGCAAGTCGCCAGATCGTTCCCCTGTTTTTTCCTCAATTAAGCACTTTGTACTTTACCTTGTCTTATAAATATATTTTAATTGGCAAAAAACTCGCAATGTTTTGAATTTATTTGTTTTTTTGCCTCAGCGTTGGTGATGTATTCATTTATAAAAAGTAAAATTGTCACTCTTGGTTCCTATGAAATATTTTAACTATCTGGACCTAATCCTAAACAATGTCACAGAATTTATGGCTCCCGAACAGAGACAAAAAGGAAAACTCTAAGATAAGTGATGTCTTGAAGATTAATTATTACTAGCTGTCTGTTTTTTTTTTTTTTTAATTTCTTTATTGAGTATTATAACAATCTGTCTGTTGGACATTGGTTATAGTGAGGTAGGATGACATTCACACCATATGTACAAAAAAATAAAATAAATAGAACAAAATAATAATCAAAAGTATATACAATAGACAATAAAATAAAATAACCTAAAAAATAAGAAAAATTAAAACTAAGGAAAAAAAAAAAGAAAAAAAAAGAACACATGCATACCTATATACAATCAGGCGAGGGAACTCCAGGAGAACCCTGCGCTACTCTCCCAACCGCGTCACTGGTACTAAAGCCAGCGGAGATTGGTCGAGAGCACTTTAGCCACATACACACATGTCTTGAGTGAAGAATCTGGCCATTGCCAGAACTCCAATTTATATAATCTACAAAAGGTCGCGAGGCCACTGCCGTTTCAACCTTCTTGGAGGATTATAGGGATGGGAGATGCTTGATAGGGATTGTGCAAGAGGATTTGGGTGGTAAGTAAGGTTCTGGTGAAATTTGGAGAATTTTTCTGGGATAAGGTCTAGGACAAATGGGATGTTAAGGTCATGATGTAGGGTTTTGTTGGATACATAGAAAGGAGCATCGACTATTGTTCGAAGGACTTTAGATTGGAAGGATTGGATGCGCTTGATGTTAGAAAATTTTGCTGATCCCCACAGTTCTAGTCCGTAAGTCCAAATAGGTTTCAGTATTGTCTTGTAGATCAGTAGCTTGTTTTCAATGGAAAGTTTAGATTTTCTGCTTAGTAGTCGGTATAGTTGGCCGTATCGTCGGTTGAGTTCTTGTCTTTTGAGTCTAGTATGCGGGTTCCAAGTTAGTCTTCGGTCTAAATGAAAGCCAAGATACCGGACTGTGTCTGAATAAGGAAGCTGGATGGAATTAAGGAGTACTGGTGGACAGGAATTGCGTCGGAGTGTAAAGGTAATATGTTGGCATTTAGATTCATTAACTTTAATGCGCCAGTTATTACACCAGTGCTCAATCAAGGTGAGGTGACTTTGGAGATTTAAGGATGCTATTTCGGGATCAGAGTTGGATGATAAGATTGCGGTGTCGTCAGCGAATGTTGCAAGAAAAGTATCGGGATGAACAGGGATGTCAGCAGTAAAGAGGATGTAAAGCACGGGACCCAAGACGCTGCCTTGGGGAACACCGGCTTTAACGGAGTAGATATTGGAAAATTCTTTTCCACAGATAACTCGAAAGGAGCGGTCAGAGAGGTAGGATCGGAGGACTAGGTACAAGGACTGAGGTAAATGGATTTTAAGCTTGGAGAGCAGTCCGGAGTGCCATACCCGGTCAAATGCCTGTGCAATGTCCAGAAAGGCACCCGAACAGTATTCCTTGTTTTCTAGGGCTGAGGAAATGTGATCAACAACTCGGAGTCCTTGTTGAACAGTAGAATGTTGAGAGCGAAAACCAAACTGATGGGAAGGGATATTTTGGGATTCTATAATGGGTAGGATTCGTTTCAAAAGGATCTTTTCAAAAATTTTTGAAAGGATTGGGAGTAGGCTGATTGGTCTATAGGATGTTGAGCTATTGAGAGGTTTTCCTGGTTTTGGGAAAAGGATAATAGTGGAGTGTTTCCATAACAGAGGGAAGTGGGTGGTGCGTAGGATACAATTGTAGATATATGTAAGGAATATGACTGCTTTGGATGGAAGTTGTCGAAGGATTTGAGGTGTAAGGAGATCATGTCCAGGAGTTTTTTTACGGGGGATTAGTTTTTTTAATTGAAATTTTACTTCGGAAGGATGAATAGCTTTTGGGGGCAAGGAAAGTGGGATTGGTGATGTAAGGAGTTCTTCTACTGTTACGGTGTGGGCAGGATGGGATTCCGGATGTGAAATAAATGTATTGGATAGGTGAATGGCGAACTCCTCAGCTTTATCTTCGTCAGATGCTGCCCATGAGCCATCACCTCGTCGGAGAGGATGGGAAATGCGGTGAGGATTTAGGATTTTTGTTGTGGTTTTCCAAAGGGAATTGTCGCGAGAAGAGAGGGAGGATAGGTAGGAGTTGAAGGATTGTGATCTGAAGGTGGCTAATTCCAGTTTTAATTGTTTGCAGTAGTAATTATAGGAGCAGCGGTCGGTAGGATGTCGGGTACGTTGCCATAATAATCTGGCACGGCGTTTGGTGCGGATTTGGTTAAGGAGGTGTTGGGGTAGAATGGTCTTTATAGGAATTCTGGAGGAGTCTTTTGGGAAGGAGGCAGTCCAGGCGGCTTGTTGGATTGTGGTAGTAAAGGAATTTACGGCACTATCAAGGTCATCGGGAGTTTTGAGGGATATGTTGAGATCAATATTATAGGAGATTATTTGGCGGAAAAGGTCCCAGTTTACTGGGCCCCTAATGAATGACGGTGGAGAAGGTTTGGGAACAGGTTCAAGTGAAACATTAAGGATTAGAGGACTATGGTCAGAGGAAAGTTCATTTAGACGTGTAATGGAACAATTGAGGGGACTTAAGCCGCTGTGGATAAAGAAATCAAGAAGATCAGGATTACGGTTGGGATCTGTGGGCCAGTAGGTAGGAGAGTTGGGGGAAAGGAGGTGAAAACGTTGGGAATTGAGTGCAGACAGCAGGGTTCGGCCACGAGAATTCGTGGTTCTGGAACCCCATTGTTGGTGCTTGGCATTTAGGTCTGCACCCAAGATGAAGTGATGTCCTAAGGAGTCGAGGAGAGAACTGAATTGGGCATTGGATATGGATCGGTTATGAGGGCAATACGCTGATGCAAGAGTGACCGGAAAGGAGAAGGTTTTTATCACGATAGCGGTGGACTGTAGGAAATCATGTATTGGTAATGGGAGTACGTGATGGGAGAGGGATTGGTGTACAATTACAGCAGTACCGGCATGTGCTTTTCCGTCAGGGTGGTCAGTACGATATGTCAGGTATTGTGGTATATTGAAGTGATGTTTAGTGGTTAGTCGAGTTTCAGTAATTAGTGCCACATCAATGTTCTTGTCAAGTAGTAAAGTAGATAGTTCGTCTGTATGATTTCTAACACCATTCGCATTCCAAAGGATAATGGATATGGGTTTAGGGATGTGAGTCATTTAAGGATTTTTCAAAGGAGGGATGAGGTGAGATACGAGATTCGTGAGGAGTGATATGAGTGGAGTAACAAGGGATTTGAAATCGGTGAGGAAAGATGCTAACAAACTTGTGAGATCTGTTGCATTTGAAGGAGGAGGAATATGAGGAATTTGTTGTTGGTGGTTAGGTATATTAGGATGAAGAGGATTTTGAGGTTGGGTTTGAGGTTGTTGTGGCAGGGCTTGACATTTATCGGTTAAAGTCTTACCTCTAAGTAGTTGGGAGAATGATACATCATTGTTTACAATTCTGGAAGGCTCTCTCTCTCTTCTTGTTCTTAGTGCTTCATCTTGAATCCGGTTTTTTTGGTGTCTGGTTTTGAGATTCTTGAAAATTTGGCAGCCTTTGTAGTTGGCCGGGTGTCCCTCCAAGCATAGGGCACATACTGCTGGATCTTGTATAGGTTTGGTGCACTCTACAGATTTGTGCTGTTCACCGCACTTCACGCAACGCGGCAGATGGTGGCAATATGTCTTCGTGTGGCCATAGGTCTGACAATTATGGCACTGCACGATGTCTCTCTTGGGATATGGCTTCTCAACTTTCACCATTGTGTAGTATATTCTTGTGATATCATATATTTTTTCGATACCTGGTGATGGCTCCAAGTCCACGAAAAACAATGGTAGTGGGATCCTATTTCGTAATCCTGGCTGCTCCCTGTCCTCCTTCAAAACGTTTGTTACCTGGCGTACATTGAAACCAAGCGTCGTTAGTTCTTCTTTAATAACTTCAGTGGGGGTTGAGGAATGTAAATTTCTTATCACTACTCGTAAAGCTCTTTCCTGCCTCAGCTGGTAAGTGTGAAAATTCGCATCTGTTTCTGATAAGTACTTCACTATTTTTCGGTAGGCTTCTGCAGAATCAGGTGTTATTTTGGTGTCATTGGTCCTGTTAAGGCATGAATAACTGCCAGAGCAGATTTTATTTAGTTGGGTGCAAAACATCTGGAAATTTTTTATATTTTTCACAAATATCGGAGGAGGCTTTGGTTCTCTGGGTATTGCTGCAGACTCCATTACTTCTCTGTCATTTTGAAGCACTTGGTAGGGGTTTGGAGTAAAGAAAGGTGATTCTTCAATCGTTTCTTGTGAAGACGTACCTGGTTGGGGCTGAGGTTCTGGTTCTGAAGTGTTCATTTTGGTCACTGGAGATATTTCTCGTAGGCAGCGACGAGTCCTTTGTTTGGCTGGTGAGCTAACTCCGTCTGACCGAGACCTCTTGGGCACCTTACTGGCCATCACTTGCTGATCATACCGCATATCATAAGGGAAAAATAAATAAATAAATAAATAAAATAAAAAAAAAATAAAAAATAAAAAAAAAAATAAAAAAAGCTGTCTGTAAAATTAATAAATTCATGATGCAAGTTGAAAAATAGGGATTTAAGTATTGGTACGTAGAACGTAAGGAGTTCCAATTCAGCAGTTGGCTTAAAATCTGTGAATGAGGTTGATGGATACAATTTGGATATAGTGGCACTGCAAGAGCTTCGCTGGCAGGAAAGGGCTCGGTAAGGGAAGGAAAGTACACTATTTGGTACGGAGAAAGCTGAAATCATTGTTCACATACCGGGCATCTAATTAGAAATAGATTGCTATCCGCTTGAGTACAATTCTTTAGTGATAGAATTTCGGTAGCTATATTTCAGGGACTTTGGTTTAAAATTGCGTTAACAAACATTTATTGTCCAACCAAGGACAGTGACAATGAACTCAAATGCGAATTTTACGATAACGTCGAATGGATTTTTGATAAACTACTGCGAAAATCGATGAAAATACTCAAACACGTAACACTAAAAACGTAGGTGACTCAAACACAAAGGTTGGGAGGGAAGAAGTTTATTTTCCGACGATTGGTACAGAAAGTTTGCACGAATATAGTAATGATAGTGAGATTCATCTGATGAACTTATAATAAAAGCACTACGTTTAAGCATAAGGATATTTATAAATATACCTGAGAGGAAGGCACTGGACCAGCTGATTGGAAGGTTGTGCTCTCAACTGGTCTCTCAGTATTTGCCTATTTTTCAGCGAAATCTCTCTGATTTTTCATTGAATACATTTCAAGAGTACATCAGAGCAGTTGTTATTTGCTGTTTGAAAAAAAAATTCTTTCTATTTTCTTTTCTCTTTCCTCTATTATGATATGCGGTATTGTCACAAAGTGATGTCCGGTAAGGTATCCAAGAGGACTCGGTCAGACGGCGTTAGTACACCTCGGGGTTCACCAGCCAAACAAAGAACTCGTCGCTGCCTACAAGAATCACCTCCAGTAATCAAAGTGAACACTTTAGAACCAGAACTTCAGCATCAATCAAGTACTTCTTCGTAAGAAATGATCGAAGAATCCCCTTTCTTTACACCAAACCTCTACCAAGTGCTTCAAAATGACCGAGAGATAATGGAGCCTGCAGCTATAACCAGTGAACCAAGGCCTGAAAAATATCTGAAAAAAATTTGTGAAAAATATAAAACGTTCTGCACACAACTAAATAAAATCTGTTCTAGCAGTTATTCATGCCTTAACAGGACCAATGATACAAAAATAACACTGCTGAAACCTACCGAAAAATAGTGAAGTACCTATCAGAAACGAATGCAAATTTTCATATGTACCATCTCAGGCAGGAGAGATCGTTACGAGTGGTAATAAGAAATTAGCACTCCTCAACCCCAACTAAAGTGATTAAAGAAGAACTTTTTTTTTTTTGAAAATTAATACACTCCGCCGCATTGGAGGGCATTGATATTAGAGCTACATTAAACATTCAAACAATATATACATAAAAATGATAACTAAAATATAGATAAAAGAAAAAGTGTTATAGAAAGTAAAATAAGAAAATTAACATACATAGATTAAAAAAAAATGGTATATCTTTTTTTATGACAAGCAATTAATTTTCTTAGAAATCTCACTTAGTATAATTTATATGGTATATTGTAGTTATGTAGTATGACATAAATACGTGATTTTATTTATGTATTATTGACGAAAAGACTATTTTATTTGCATATATACATTCTAAAAACGTCCTGACAACATATACTTTTTAGTTAAGTCTCATTTATATCTGGTTCTTTGTGAACTGAGGGCTTAATTTTTGCTCCCAACCTGTGACAACACGGCGACTTGTGTCTCTTGAGGTCTGCTATCGCCATTTTAAATGTTTTCCTTTATTTATGGGACACCTTGTATTGTATTGGTATATATGTAAGCATATGTGCAATAATTAAAATTATGTAAATAATTTTTATTAATAAAATAATATGCGTTGGCGTTTCTTTTAAGTTCCATTTGTTCTATTGTGGAAGCATGGAGTGGGTTGGCTGGAAGGTTAATATTTACCATTGTGTGAAGAAAATGTGGAACGACTAAAGGCAGGAGGATTTGTTGCTAATGGACGAGTGCTTAGTCGAGACCACGAACTGGTCGAGTTCACATAGGATCCTTGTATCATGAACGTCTGCCTCTCTTTATACCCTCCGTTGATGGTTCATGAATACACTATGCTTTATCATTTTTGGTTTCATTCAAGGTATTCATTTCAAGGTATTTGACGGTTCGCATCAATAAAACATAACTGATCAATGAAATTGGTGGTGGTGATCAGTATTATAAACTTTTATAAAAAAAAAATAAGATTCCTTAAATGGCATTTTAAAATTTACGAATATGTATATAATAATCGTTCATTTTTTGGTGTACAACAGTGTTATACTGATCACACAATTAATTCATTGGGTTTATATCTTATTTAATTTTTAATGGAAAATACATTCTTTATCGTTCTAAAAATAATTTAAATTACTTCGAAAACATTTAGGAAAATTGGAATAAAAGTTTCATTTATAGCTTAATTTTGTCTTCATATTCTACACAGATTTCTATTGTATTAGTATCCTTCATTCAATAATATTAATAAGAGGGATTTTCCATGATAAAATTCGGTGATAGAGATCACACCATTAAAACAAAAGAACAACTCAGTGAGGAATTAAATAAAATAGGTTAATTTAAAATCTAAAAATGGAAAAACTTTTATAATGTTCTTCTTTTTTAGTCCAAAGTAATCGCAAATATGTTTACAAGTGAAGGTTAAAAAAGAGTCACTCAATTGTTTCTGAATTACAAATATAAGAAATATGGTAATAATAGATATGTTTAGGCCCACCTCTCTGACCCGGCACCTATGTAATTTCGAAATGAATCTTATTCCAATAATTTTTACCTGATCTGTACCAAAATATTAGAATTTGTACCCATCAGGAACCGGAGATATAAAGCTCTTAAAATTGCCATGCCAGGGATATGGCCCGGCAAATATGAAATTTCGAGTTGAACCTATGGTAATAATTTTTACTTAATATATACTAATTATTATTAAAATATTAGAACTTCTACCCATCAGGGATCGGAGATGTATAGCTCATAAATGTGCTGGGACAGGGACATTATGGCCCGGCACCCATCGAATTCAAAAGTTATTTTATTTTTTTGTTATCATTCAAGATTTTTATAACTGTATTACAATATAAATACATCTAGTAAATTTGTACAAATGGATATAATGACGTGAAAACACTTGAGAAACTACCCAATGGTAGTACTCTAATGATATTTCTACATTAGGAGATCACTGGGCGATCTTCTTTTCAGACGCCTTGGAGGCTTATCAAGAATCTAAGAGGAAGCAAGATTAGAAACGGGAGGATTCGAATGGATGGTTATCAGTGAGACGTTTGTCGAGGTGGAGTGCTAGGTATCAGATTTGTTCAACAGGGATATTTGGGGTGGTGTTAAAGGATACTGCAGAACATGAAGTCATAGGTTTACGAGGAAGAGTAAAGGTGATTTGATGGGATTTATCGGAATTTATTTTAATCCTCCAGTTTTGACACCATTCTTAAAGGTTTGTGATGTGTGATTGAAGAGTTTGGGTTGCAATTGATGGATTGTAATTAACTGACAGGATACATACGTGATGAAGACAGTGTTAGGATGAGGTGAGATATCAGCTGTATAAATTACTTAAAGGATAGGTCCAATGATACTATTTAGAGGGACACCGGCATATTGAAAAACAGGAACGAATAAGTTTTATTGTGATTTACTTTGAAGTGTCTATCAGTAAGGTAGGAACTGATAATGTGAAAGTATGTAGGGGGACGGGATTTACGGAGTTTGCAAAGCAATTCCGGGTGCCGGACTCGATCAAACGCCTGTTTAGCATCGAGGAAGACTCCAGTAAAATACATTCCAAGCTCCAACGTCTGCCACACGAAGGCATTGCTGGATGTAGTGGAATGGAATGTACGAAATCCAAATTTATGATCAGGGATTATGTTATAAGATGAGCTTTTCCAGGATTTTGCCCATGATTGGTAAAATAGAGATAGGACGATAAGAGGTTGGGTATCCTGGTGGATTTTTGGGCTAATGTATTATTTTGGCTATAAATAGTTTCCAAGGGTCAGGAAAATATGTGGAACGGTGTAAGGCGTTATGTATGTAAATAAGGAATAAAATGGCTTTTCGAAGAAGTAGTTAAAGAATATGGGATGTGATGTGCCAGGGGCTTTGCGAGAGGACAATTTTTGAATAATATTGTATTTTTCTGAAGGATTAAACGCTTTATGAGGAGGAGTCATTTGGAGCGGAGTATCCAGTTCTACATCAATACATTCAAGGTGATTAGGATTAAGGATATCAAGATGTTAATTAAAGGTTTTGAAGAGATGGTGAGCAAAAATATGGGATTTTTCTTCGTCGGATTTAAGCCAAGTTTGAGCTTCGGTAAGTTGTGGATGATTACAGTCTTTAAATTTCAGGAGACTTTTAGTTATCATCCATAGTGACTTGTAAGTTTTTTAGTAAAATTTAGTAAATTTTGAATTTTATATTCTTTGATTTCAGTTTGTTAGTCAGTTGGAAGCAATGAGTTTTATCTCTTGTGTATCTAGTTCTATACCACATCGATCTTGCTGTGCGTTTTCCCTTTAATAAGATACTAGTATGCTTTGGAAAATTAGTTTTGTAAATTGTTAATCTTAATGTTGAACATTCAATTATTATCTATACTGTCTGTTATTGATATATGTTTTTCTATGGCACCATTATAGTCTTTCTTTGTCATTAGCGGATTTTTTAAGTCTGGTTTGTTTTCCAAATCATCATGAAATTTGTTTCAGTTTACTCGTCCTGTAATCAATGTACGAAATAGATGTTTAGGACCATGATTTGAATGTAGTGAAAGCAGTTTTGGACTGTGTTCCGAAGAAAGGCCCTCAAGGGATTTGAATATGGTTTAGGAGAAGGAAATCTGGGAGGTGACAAATATATCCAGGATATCTGGCCGTTCCTTTAGGGATGCTAGCCAATATGTAGGATTCAAGGGCGAGAGGATCGAATAACTGTTGTAAGGTGAGACACATGATAGAACGTTACCGCGGGAGTTGGATGTTCGACAACCCCATCGTTGGAATCGTTGTCGTTGTTGTGTAGCATTATATTCTATTCCAGCAATAAAGTGCGTCAAAGGGATTGGAATAAGGATTTAAGGAGGTTATAGGAGAGGGAATTACCAGGAGGACTGTATACAGTCCTAGAATGTGAAATGGAGAAGGCGAATTGAAAGGTCCACAGAAGTTCATTGAATGACATTAGTTGGAGTGGAAGGAATAAGGGAGTGGGATAAAGATTTGCGTATAAGGATGCAGGAACCGGTGTGGGAGGTGTTGTCTGGATGGTCAGATCTACAAGTGATGTAGTCACGTATGTAGAAATGTGTTCGTTGAGTGAAGTGAGTTTCCGTCAGAAGAGCAATATCAATGTGATTGTCATGGAGAAATATGTCTAGCTAGGGGCTTTGTGTTTTTCATCGGGGGAAGTTTAACCTGATTTCGGAGAGGAGACTAGTGAGGAGGGTAATGAACGGTTTGATAGTCTCTTGAAGGTCTATCAGGAATGTTGAAAGTACAGAATTGAATTGGGATGGTTTTTGGCTGTGAAGTGGATTTGGGTCAGGAGAATATGACGTGTAATTTTTGCCACTAGGAATGTTGTGAGGGAGTTGGGTCCGACGTTTGGGAACGAGGAATTGGATATAAATTTTGTTAGACTTGTGTTGGGGCGTTTATCTTGGGATTAGAAACGGATGGAACTGGGTGTGTATTCTCTGGATGGAGTTTAACCCTTAAGGGTAGGTAATGTGGAGGTAGATAATGAGGAGGGATTTGTAAACGAGGAGGTCGAGGCTGAGATTTAGCAGTTTTAGGCTTGGATTGGGAAGCCTGAGGCGCCTGACATCGAGGCTGCTGGTTCTTGATAGCTTTTTGGGAATGTAAAATTTTCGAATCTGTTGAGGATAGTCCGTAGCTGCGAAGATCGATGGCTGTTGCTGGATGCTTAAAGAAGGTGATGACGGCAGTGATGAGAAGTTTGTTATATCTTTAATTTCGGATGCCTCAGTTCCACTTTTTTGATCAAGTCTAAGACATTTCAACGCCATTTTATGGGATCTCAGATTAAGAAGATTTTTACAGACTATGCAACCTCAGTAACTCGCTGGATGTCCCTCGCGACAAAGTGTATATTTCGCTTGACAGTTAGTGTATGGGCAGTAATTGCACTACTATAGGTTTTTGTCTAGTCTCCGAAACGGACCATTGAGTAATAAAGATGTATTACGTTAAATACTTCAGAGTTGTTTTTTACAGGTTCGAGATCTAGAAAAAATAATGGTAGCGGGTATTTTTACCTAGGATGAAGCACGGTTGCTATGGCCTATTTCTTCCAGTACCATTTTGATTGCGCTTGTGGAAGTAATTGAATGGAGACCTCTTAATACGACAGTGTATATTTTTTCCTGTCTGAGCTGGAAACAATGGAAATCATATTTTCTAGAAGTAAAATGTTCAATTATTTTTTTTTATAATTTTCTTTGGAGTTGGTATTTATGTTAATATCATTTACTTTAGAAGAAACATGTAAAATTTGGCTGCCTTATCGATTTCTTGTCCGAATGACATAAAATTATCAATTTTTGTGACAAAAATGGGTGGCGGTTCAGGATCAGAAATTACTTTTGGCTTTGTATCGTGTTTGAAGTACTATTGACTGTAACGGAGTTACTGATTGAGGTGATTGGTGAAATTGATTCTGATTTTTTTTTTTCTTCAAAATTTATTCCTTTGGATACGAACTCGAGATCACTCCAACGAAGGAGTGTTAGTAAATAGAGCCTTGGCTGTGGATCTTACAATATTTTGTGTGAATTACAATTTTTAATTATAATTGCTGAAAGAAATTGCAAAATAAATAAACGGTAACTTAAAGAAATTGAAATGATAAATGTTAAATTAAACGATAACCAGTTTCCCTTAATCCTGTTATGAAAAAAAAAATTTGTAATCAAAAGATGTGGATTTAGTTCAACCAGATTTAATATATTTCATTCAAATGATAATAATGCAAATTTTAGAAAAGTATAATTAATAAATATACAAAAACAAATATTTTTATAGAATGTTTTGAATAATTTCATATATGATTTATAGAGGCTGAAAAAGTATGGAATTGTAAATTAACATTTTAAATATCTTGGTACTTTCAAATAATGAAACAATTGATATAGATTAAAATATACAATACAAGTTGTATTTAAAATATGATAACATTTTTTTAAAAAGAGAGTTTTAATTTGTTAAATAATGAATTAAATAATTACATATAATTTAAATTGGTGAACAGAACCCAAATAATAGTTAACTATATTGTAGAATAAATGAGACAATGACCTAGATAAAAAAAAATTTATTTAATAATTTAGAAAAAATAATTTTCTTTTTTAAATTTAATAAATCAATTTTTTTTTAAATTACCTGTTTATTGATAAAAAATACAATCTGTGTCAATTAAGGACACTTATAATAGAGTTCGAAGAGCACAGTTACACCATATTTACAGAATCATAAATAAATAAGGTAATAACAAAATAATTAAATAAAATTTACAATATTTTGTATTTTCATTTATTATTGGCCATTAAAAAGTCTTTACTTAATTTTCTGTATTAATGAGAGCATATTTGATATTTAAAATGCAGTCATAATTATATGTTGCTAACAATAAAATGTAATTACTATTCTTGTCAGTTTCTAGTGTATTTTGGATTATATATCGAACAATAATAATATTAATTAATTAGAAAACATGAATAAACAATTTTAATGAATTAAACCATTATTTTTTATGTTTATTGGATACAAGCAATATAATTAAAAATATGCCAAACATTTTAAGGTAAATTATTTGGAATTTCATTCATAATTGTTCAGACGATAGTTGTATGTTTTTGAGCTCAATAATATAATCTTCATGCCGTATTATAATGATTATATTGTAACCACAGCCTTAATCAGCCCTGCAATAGTTTGATAATGATTAGAAAACTACTAAAGCATAACTCAATAAAAAAATTACAATTTTTATCCCAACTAATCTTTCCTTCTCATGAAGTGACTGAGTTCTCTTATTTATTCATGAATCACTTACTTGTTTTTTTCAGCTGAACCATAATCACAGAAAAGTTATTGAAATAATTTTTAGCTTTGTAAGTTACTCATTTTCCTTAGTTAAGACTACTGTGAAGAACATTGTATCCTTGATGATACGTTATTACTACTATAAGGTACCATATTACTGGAGATAAAGGTCACTCTAGATAATGGTGCAACGGAGACGAGCGAGTTGTTAGCTCAATTGATTGAGTCTGAATAGGGCTCATTCTGCCTTAAGAATATGTTTGGATGTTAAGTGGTGTTATACAGTATTTTTGGATGATACAGTACTTCTGATTAATCTGTCAACAACAACAGACATGAGAGACTCATGGAACAGATAACTTAAAGAAAAGAGGGCAAATAATAATAATCAAATTAGCATTTAATAATATTTGTATCCTATGATTTTAATACAGCAAACAATATCAAAATCTTTTGAGGAGCAATTTTCGGACCTTGGAAACCACAATGTATTTAAAGAATTTTTATTAAACCAATAGTGCACTAAAACTAACACCTTTATAACATCAGTACTTTTTTACTATGCGATAAACCCATAATTTCATGAGGTATGTGCCATGCTTGTTGAGATTGAATAATAAAGAATATTTTTTTACTAGTTGGGTCTAAACAAAAGTTGTATCAGAATTCAAAGATAAAAAAAAATGAATCACAAACTCTGGTGCAATGCATCACACAATTTTGACTTACTACCCTAATTTCAGTAGAAATTAATCCTTCAGAAAATCTTTTTTACTGTTGTATGCGTTTCGAATAGATGTGGGTTCTCATTCGGGCAATGGTTTCTGACTAACGTACCATAAGAACTGTATGCTAAAATGACAGGTCGGCTATCTTTGGCTGTTGCTATGTATTGTTAACACCACATTTGGAATATATTTAATTATTCCAAATGAATAAGTATAGTCTAAATAATAATTGCTAACACATGTCCGGTTACCTGAGGGAGAGTAAAGAGCCCCTAAGGAATGCAACCTTTTGTGAGGGGCAATTAAACATTTAAGGGCAGAGGTCGGCAAAAAAACCTACAAAAACCCACACTTTCGAGAAAGAAGAAACAGCCGTACGGCTGATGGGGTGGTCAGCACTTTGATACGAAAATTCAACCAATGAAAACCTCCCTTGCCCCGCCCTGAATATTTTGTATAAAATCTACCGAGAAGGAAGAAAAAAAAAATCTGATGTGGAGATCCGGCCTAGAGGAGAGGTCGCATGTAGAGTTTCGCCTTGAGGATGGGCCTTACGTTTTCTTCTGGCTTGGGGACCGAAGCCTTGGCCCAACCTAGACCATAATGGTCCTGGCAGAGCTTTGAACCATGACGAGATGATCTCAACTTCGCAGATGCAGCGATGACATCTACCAACTACACCTCTTGAGATACAATAGATAAGTTTTATTCCCAACAATAAATTTACCAATGTCATAA
Source organism: Nezara viridula (assembly GCA_928085145.1). Classification (NCBI taxonomy): domain Eukaryota; kingdom Metazoa; phylum Arthropoda; class Insecta; order Hemiptera; family Pentatomidae; genus Nezara; species Nezara viridula. Next base: position 42,610,468 of record OV725078.1, read on the forward strand.
TATTTCATGGCAATATAATTCTCAAAACAGTCAAAACAGTTGGCCGTATCGTCGGTTAAGTTCCTGTCTTTTAAGTCTAAAGCCTAGTATGAGGGTTCCACATTATTCGTCTGTCTAAGAGAAAGCCAATATACCGGACTGTGTCTGAGAAAGGAAGCTGGATGGAATTAAAGTGTACTGGTGGGCAGGAACTGCGTCGGAGTAAGAAGGTATTGTGTTGTCATTTGGATTCATTTACTTTAATACGCCATTTATTACATCAGTGTTCAATAAGAGAGAGGTGACTTTGTAGGTTAAAGGATGCTGTTTCGGGATCTGAATTGGAAGATAGGATGGCCGTGTCATCAGCGAATGTTGCCAGGAGGGTTTCAGGATGAGTAGGAATATCAGCGGTAAATAGAATGTAAAGGATAGGACCCAAGACGCTCCCTTGAGGAACTCCCGCCTGAATTGAATAATAATTGGAAAATTCAGTTCCACAGCGAACTTGAAAGGAGCAGTCAGAGATATAGGATTGAAGTACCAGATATAAGGACTGAGGTAGAAAGGTTTTAAGCTTGAAGAGCAATCCGGTGTGCCATACCCGGTCAAGTGCTTGCGCAATGTCCAGAAATGCACCAGAGAAATCTTGCTTGCTTTCTGTTTTGGAATTCTATAAAGGGTAGAATACGTTTCAGTAGAATCTTTTCAAAGATTTCTGAATGGATGGGAAGTAGGCTTATTGGTCTATAAGAAGCTGTGTTATTAGAAAGTTCAGTTGGTTTCAGAAAAAGGGTGATGACAGAATGTTTCCATAAGAGAGGAAAGTGGGTAGTTCGTAGGATACAATTGTATATATAAGTGATCAATATGATTGCATTGGATAGAAGTTGCCGTTGGGAAAGTCGTATATAGGAAATTTACGGGGAGATAGTTCTTTTTGTTTAGATTAGTATAGTTATATACATTTACTTGTTGTATTATTATTTTTCTGTATTATTTATTTTTATTTATTGTGAATGGAGTGTGAATGTGCTCTCTGAACACTATTATAAATGTCCTTAATTGTGACAGATTGTAATATATCTCAATAAATATGTTTAAAAAAATTGGTTTCAATAACGACTAACCAATGCGTGGCAACCAATGAAGTAAATTGTTGTCTAGTTTTCAGTGAAACAATTGTTAATTGCTTATATATAATATTTCTTTAGTTATCACTTCCTATTAAACAAAAAATATGACTTACTTTCAAAAAACACAAATCTTGGATTTCCTACTTCTTTGATGAAAATTAGACCATTGTACATATAATTTTTTTGTAGGTCTTGATGTCTGTTATCACTCCTATAAATATTTCCCTCTACTTACGGCAAACCCTGTATATCTATGTATACAGGGTGTACCGTAAGTAGAGAAAAATTGTATAGGACCGATAGCAGTCATCAAGAGTTACAAAAAGTTCATATAAACAATGGTTAAATTTTCAGCAGAAAAGTAGCAAATTCAAATATTGTGGTTTTTTAAGTCAGTCGTGTTTTTGTTAAATCTACAACAATAAATAAAGAAATATTTTATTTAGATAATTAATAATTGCTTTATTGTAAGCTAGATATAATTTGTTTTAAAAGAAATTAGGTCATATCATTGTTAAAACCATTTAAAGATGACTTTTGGGCGACCTAAAGTAATTTCTGTTTTAAGAAAAATTATAAATTATTCTCGATTTTTTTTTTTTTATCTTCATTCAACTGTCCTACAGATACCCCACTTTTACAAAAACGTCTTTGTTTGATAAGCTTTAAGTTCGTATTAATTAAGTTGAAGTTTATTACGGAAAAATTTGAGATTGAGCTCAAGTTGTGTAAAAAAATTATTATATTTTTTATGCTGTCAAGTAAAAGTACTCCTGTTTTCAGAAAAAAATTCTACAATTAACTGTTGCAAAACTTTTACTTCTTGTTTTTCCATGGTTTGGGATGTATTATGATGAACCCAATAGTCTAAACTAATATTTCTTAAATGGTTTAACCAATAATAAACTATTTTCGTTTAAAGTACATTTTATCTAGTTTATAATGAAGCAATTATTAATTACTTAAATTAAGTATGTATTGAGTTATTGTTTTAAAAATACACGACTCACTTAAGATACACAAAATTTGGATTTGCTTCTTTTGTGCTGAAAATTTGCCCCATTGTCTATATGATTTTTTTTTTAGCTGTTGCGGTCTGTTATCACTCCTATAAAGATTTCCCTCTATTTACTGTACACCCTGTCTATACAGGGTCCTCTGCTCATCGGATGAATCAATAAACCATAAACATTAACCATTATCGAAATTTTTTTAAGACATATTTCATTTAATTATGTACCCAAATATAAATTACATAACCCAAAAAGTCGCTGTAATCATGTAATATCCGGAGTCTCATGATAAAGTTGGAAGTAAATATATTCTCCTAAAGTAGTTTGAAGTCTAATAAAGATATTATTGGAAAGAAACTCAAACATTGTTAAGACACGACCAATAAATGAGAGTCAGTAAATATTTTTCAGCAATACCTCTTGAGGGTTAGGCTTTTACCACATAAGATTAGATTGCCTTCCTTCTCATCCTCTATTACTAGTACAGATAAACAAGTCCTCTTTGTGTTATTACCAAAACCAATTTTATTAAAAAAAAAAAAAAGGATATATAAAATCTTGTTTAGTGTTAAATGTTGATAAACTATAAAATTATTTTGCTTCTACATAATATGATCATTATTAATAACAATTGTAAATTAAATAATACATTAAGTCTTAAAACTATACCTACCTATAAAACAAAGTCAGTTTTAATAATTATTAGTACAATGAAACACTACACTAAACACTTAATAATTTGATCTAATTGCTAACTGTATCATATAGTTATTTTTATTTAACATCGTGTATTAAATGTATAAATTAACTGATTAACTTAAATAACTTAAAGGTAGGGTTTCGTTAGAATCTGAAGCTTATATATATATATATATATATATATATATATATATATATATATATATATATATATATATGTGTGTGTGTGTGTGTGTGTGTGTGTGTGTGTGTATAATAATAAGGTTAGCGAACCCGAAGGTTCGATGCCGACACCACCAATCGCTTGCACACCTTCCTCCACCGGTCGCCCTCCGACCCACTCCTTTGAGGTCGGCCTTAACCCTTCCCAATCCTCCCATCTTCGCATAAGTTTACCCCTCGTACGTTTACCACTCCGTACAGCAAACATTAACTTTTAAAAATTCTTTCGTTTAAATCGAACAATTTTACACCATTTGCACCATACATTTTAAGCCCATTTGATTCTCCGCTATGTAACCTCAATTATATTAACCGTCTACAGTTCATGCAATTCGTCGTTGTGTAACCGTCTAAACTCTCTGATTAATTCATCCTTCTTCGGTCCAAATATTCTACGCCATATTTTATTCTGAAGAACCTTAAATTGTTCCTTATGCCTTAATGTAAGTGACCACGTTTCGTATCCATAAAGAACTGTAGGATATTGGTTTTATATATTCTTGTTTTTAAGTTCTGGGATAGGAGGCACCAGCTAAGTAGTATTGTCAAAGAAAAGTAACAAGCATTTCCCGTCTTCAGCCTCACCTTAACCTCCTCTTCAATTTTTTTTCCTAGTTATTTTAGACCTTAGATGCATAAACTTATCTACGTTGTCAAAGATATTACCTTCTATGTCGACATCCCCGGCAATATCACCATTTTCGCACTGAATAAATTTCGTCCTATCCGTGTTTATTTCGACCTCTAGTTTTTACTGGCATTCATTAACGTTGTCGTATTAAGTTTTACAGCTTCCGTGTCTTCGCTTAACAGGAACAAATCATCCGTATAGGCAAGCAAGGATGTTGTCCCACCCTGATCCAACCCTTGTTCAGTACTCATTAATATAATGGCATGTTCTGTAGGCAAAATTAAACAGGATAGGTGAAAGAGAATCATCTCAACGAATAATAATTACCGATTCTAACTTTATTGAATATTTTCATCAACACATCCTAACTAGATTTACGATTTTTTTTTTTTTTTTTTGGAATCCCGCGGTCGATTAGAATATCATAAAGGTTCTGGCAGTTAATAGAATAGTAATCTTTTTTGAAATCGATATACAGCTGGTGAACAATACTGTTGTATTTTAATTGTTTCTCCAATAGTTGCTGAAAAGAAAACATTTAATCAATAGTCGAACGGTTCCATCTAAATCCGCAAAGCTGGTCTTCGATAATTTCCTCGCTCATTGCGTGATTCGAATAGTTAAGATTAAAGTGAATATTTTATAACGTACTGGAAGGTGTGAAACTCCTCGATAGTTATTAAAACCCGTCCTCGGACCCTTTTTGTAAATCGGAATAAGAATAGATTCTTTCAATTCTTCAGGCAATTTCTCATTCTCCCAGATATTTTTAACCAACAAATAGATTTTCGGAACTCTGGCTGCCCCCCTCCCTCCATACCTTCATTAGTTCACTAGGAATATTATCGGTTCCTGCCGCTTTATAAGATTCTAATTTTGCAATTTTTAACCTAGCTCAAACACCATAATACAAACTTTTGATGGTTTTTATTAAATAATTTCCTACCCCTATGTGCTGGAGGGATTCCCACAGTCTGCACAATGGAATCATGTGCTTTTTTTAGATCTATGAAAATCAAGTGTATACCGCTCTTACTGGCATTTCTATTTTCAATTAATTGCGTGAGCGTAAATATATGATCAATGATGATCATGATCTATTCACACGAAAGCGGGCCTGTTCTTCAGATATTTTTGTAGAGCATTTTTCTAGAAAATCTAAAGCTTAATATCTGTCCCTAAAGGCGGCTAACGCTGCTAGTAACAGTAATGCCTCTATAATTAGAGCATTCTACCTTTTTTTCCCTTTGCACGTATGAAAAAATCCTTCTCAAACTGGTACTGGTACTGAGAGGGGGGAAATAGGCCTGCAAGTGGGATTATAGTGGTATTTTTTGCCAAACCCTGACGGATACCTTTAAGGTTGCCGCCGCGTACTTGCCCGAGTGGGAATGTCACAATCCATCTCCTGGGCCGTCGAGAACCGGACATACTGGGACCCAGGCCCCAACGTGTTCGGCCATCCCGCCCTCTAATCCTACCCATACTAGAATTCCAAAAAATTCCCTCACATCAATTCCGTTTCCGCTCATGACATTCCACATTAAGGCCTTTGCGTTGTTTATCACATATCCTCCGTACTTGAAAGCAAGCAATATTGCACCAGCGCCTTTCTGAACGTAGCGCAAGCTTTGTGGCACGATGGTTTGCTTTTTAAATTCAAAATCCATTTACCCCAATCCTTATATTTAATCCTTAGATCTTACCTTAGCGATCGTTCCTTCCAGGAACGATGCGGCACAATATTCTCCAACCATTATCCAATAGAAGCTGATGTTCCTCACTGCAGCGTCTTGGGCACAGTTGTCTACGTCCTCTTCACTGCTGACATCCCCACACTGAAGTCCCAATACTTTCCTGGCAACATTTGCTGAGGATACGGCTATCTTTTCCTCCCACTCAGAACCTGGAATGGCATCCCTAAACTTGCAAAGCCACCTTTCCCTAATTGACCAGTGGTGCAAAGATTGGCGTAATAAAGTAAATGAATCCAAGTTTAAGCATATTGCCTTCACACTCCGACACAAATCCTGTCCGCCTATATTTTTTAACTGAATACCTCTTCGCTTCTCAGACATAGTCCGGCATTTGGGCTTCCTTCTAGACAATATACTGACATGGAATCCTCACACCAGACTTAAAAGGCAAGAACTTAACCGACGATTTGGCCAGCTATATAGACTACTGAAGAGACACTCATATCTTTCAATTGAAAACAAACTACTAATATACAAGACCATACTAAAACCCGTCTGAACATATGGACTCGAACTGTGGGGGACAGCTAAATCTTCCAATATCAAACCCATCCAATTCTGTCAATCCAAAGTCCTGGTATTTTGAACAGCTGTTTAGAGGTTAGTCGAGTTTATGTAATTAGTGCCACGTCAATATTCTTATCAAATAATTAATGAGATAGTTCGTCTGTATGATTTCTAACACCATTCGCATTCCTATAGAATGGATATAGCTTTATGGGAAGTCGTTTAAGGGTTTTTAGGGGGAGGGATAAAACGTGATACAAAATTGGTGAGATGGGATATCAAAGGAGTAACAAGAGATCATAATTCGAAGAGGAAAGATGTAAGTAAATTGGTGAGATCTGTCGTATTTGATGAAGAAGGAATGTGAGGAATTTGTTGTTGATATAATTGTTGAGGATTAGATTGAATTCGAGTAGCAGGATGTTGAGGGTGGGGTTGCGGATTTTGAGGTGAATATTGTTGTTGCTGCAGTATCGGATAATAAGCGATCTGTCGAAAGCAGGGGTTCGGTGGGCCCTTATGTTTAAATCAGAATACCGGGAACGAATTGAAGGAGCTCGGAGATGAATGAAGGGCGGTGGGATTGGATGGATTGAAAGAGGAAGGATGCCAATTCTTACGACGGTGGAAAGGATAAAGCCACCTCTACTCTGCATGAAAACGGGAAACAGAGGCGTCCCTTGGGATCCCGAAGATGAATCTTATAAAGCAATTTATCAAACGTTTTCATTTCGCCTCGAGATCCCCAGAGAGGCCTCCATATACCGTGCAGCAATTGTCGAAGTGGGCAAATATTAAAGAGGTAACCAGGAGTCTACGAATTTCAAAGGAAAAAGGTGTCGGAGGCTATTTAAGTGTTTTAGGGTGAAAAACGTACGTTGGGAGATATTGGATTCATGGTTTTTCCAGGAAATTGTTTGATCAAAGATCATTCCAAGGTTTTTGATGGAGGGATAAAATTTGATGGGATTATCATGTAGAAACAGAGTTGAAATATTAGGAACAGTTTTAAGAAGGTGATTGGAGCCTATTAACATTGCCTTCGTCTTTTTTGCATTCAACTTCAACTTATTAGCTCTCGCCCAGTCACAAATCCTATCATAGCCTTCTTGAAGTTTTCTGTGGCTGATAATAGGTTGGTGGGCGGGAAAGACATATATATTTGGAAATCATCTGCATAGTTATGGTATTGGGAGTGATGGATCAGGAGGTGAAGGTCACTAATATAAATAGCAAACAGAGTAGGACATAGAGGGGAGCCTTGAGGGAAACCACAGAAGAGGGGGAGGGTTTTAGCAGGAGTTTGACCTGGGACAACTTCATACTGGGACCGATTTGAAAGGAAGGATTTGAACCAACGCAGGGTACTGTTGGATAGAGGAAGATTGTGCAATTTAGTGAGGAGGGTGTTATGGTCAACTATGTCAAACGCTTTAGAAAAATCTAGAAGGATGAGGATAGTAAGGTTTTGGTGTTCAATGGAGTTTTGCAGGTCATATTTTATTTTAAGGAGAGCGGATTGCGTTGAGTAACCAGGTCGGAAGCCAGATTGGAATGGGTTGATAATGGATCCTTCCTCTAGGAAGTTGGAGAATTGATTTTGGACAAGGCGTTCTAACGGCTTTGAAAGGTTGGATAGGAGAGAAATAGGACGGAAGTTGTGCAGTGTGGTAGGGTTGGAAATTTTATTCAAAGGTCGGACTAGGTCAGTTTTCCAGGAGGATGGGAATATGAAATTTTGCAATGAAAAGTTGGAGATATGATAAAGAACAGGAATAAGGACTGGAAGGCTGGATTTTATTAGTTTTACTGGAATATTATCAGGACCATAATCATTCGTGTGGGATTTTAGGATAGTGGAAAGTAATTCATCGCAGGACGCATAGGAGAAAAAGAAGTCTTCTGGATTGATATTATGGTGTTTGATTTCGAAAGTAGGAGAATAATTGTGAGTGAAAGATAAGAAATGGTCATTAAGATCATCTGGAGTCACCGGGATGGAACTGAGTTTATTGGATTCTGGTAGGGATAGGTTACGGAGTATTTTCCATTTAGGTTTGGAATCGGGAGCATTTAAAGGGCATTATGAAAGTAGGTGGCTTTAGCAAGTTGGATTGTGGATTGGGTTCCATTGACATGTTCTTTGAAAAACGAAAAATCAGCAGGTAAACGGGTTCAACGGTATTTGCGCATTGCTGCATTCCTTCCTTCATTTCCTTTATTTCAGGAGTCAGCCAAGGTGCAGTGGGACGATTTGAGGTAGGATAGATACCATAGGATCGATGGAATTATAGGAAGATATAATGTCTCATTGGAAAGAATCAAGGTCAGCTTGAAGAGATTCATAAGAGAGAAGGTTTAAATTACGGTATGAGACCATTTTAGGAGTAATTGACTTCACGGGTAGGTCTTATGTAATTTGGATCAGATCGTGTGATTAAAGAAATGGAGCGGGGTGTTGGGAAGAGGAGAGGATTTTGATGTAAGAGTCAGAGATGTTGTTTATTTTACTATGCCAATCCCTTCCAAGGCTGTCAGGGATATTGTCATAATAATTCTACTTTAAGAGCTGGTGATAATTTATTGTTGTGGACTGTAAAATTAGAGGAGTTAACGGATTAAAGAAGTGAATATTTAAAATTGATTGCTATATTTTATTACATGTAATTTTATACAGAGGTTAAATATAGGTGGGTTGGGATACTTGCTTTTTCTCTTTTATTCTAGTTGCCAGTCTTCTTGTTCATCTTCTCTCTCTTCCTTTCTTGGCCCCTTGCCGGCCGCTGTAATTTTTTACTCCATGTTTAGTAAATCAGTGGAATTACAAATTTTTGAACTGGCCAGTCTGGTAAATCTCTCACGCTACGTGAGCGTCTACGCTTCAACAATGGCGGCTTCACAATAACAACTGAGGTATATATGCAGTATGTTCGAGATAACAGCTGTGATGTGGTTTCTTGATTTAATTCAAATTAAATTTAAATATGAATTTTGACGTGTTCCCTAAACAGATGTAGAGGTCTAATCAGGTGTCGGAAAATTGCGTGTGATGGGTAGGAGAATAAGAAACAAGATAAAGATCAAGGAAAACAGTAAGTCAGTTAAGAAGTATTTTTCAGGAGATTGTGAGAGCATATTCACGTTAAAATCGCCGGTGATAATAATATTGTTGTAATGAGAAACCAGGTTAACAAGGGAAGATTCAAAGAAGTTATCTAATGGAACACGAGGAGGGCGGTAAACGATGGCAAATAACAGAGGAGAGGTAACAGAGTAAATTTCAATGAACGTGTATTCCATGTAAGGAAAGTCATGGGAAGGAGACTGCAGGAGGATTTTGGCCTTAAGACTGTCATGGACATACAATCCGACACCACCTCCTGTGCGATCAGATCTGTCGTGGCGTATGAAAGAATAATTGGGTAGGAAAATCTTGGGAGAAGGGATAAAAAGTTTTAACCAGGTTTCAGATATTGCTATTATGTGGTAAAAATTATCAAGGAAATGTTTCTCAAATTCACCATGGTGTGCAGTAAGGGATTGTGCATTGGTGTGACAGGAATTCTGGATATTAGTCATGACTGGAGAGTTGGGAAGTATAATTTTGGAAAAGGATGATCGAGAATGGAGGATAGGATATAGCATTGTTTAAGCATAATATTAAGTTTAGAAGTATCAAAACAATGCATACATAAAATAAACTTTGAGATGAAAAAAATTAATTTTCAGTATTTCAGATAAATATTCAGTTAAAATTAATTTATAACATAACAAACTATAAATATACTCTTGACCCAAGATAAATTGATAAAAATTGGCAAATAATTAAATAAAGTTCTAAATAATTTATACAAAATTAAAATATTTCTGTTGAGAAAAAATTATAAAAAAAATAAGAGAAGCTACATTTATAAACAAATAAAGAAAGCTGGAAATGCAAAAAATTATAATAGATATAGATGTAATGATATATATGTAAGTAAAAGTAAAAATATCTATTATTAATATTTCCATGGTTTACATACATATTTCTTATTCTTTTAATATGCATTTTTATTTCATTTATTTTTTTTTTATTTCTTAAAGACATTTACAACTGTATTAAATAAATAAATCTAGTAAATTTGAACATAATGTATATAATGACATGAAAAACACTTGCTGAGTAACTACCCAATGGTAGCACTCTAATGATATGTTTACATTAGGAGATCACGGGGCCATCTTCTTTTCAGGCGCCTCGGAGGGTTATCAGGAATTGAAGAGGAAGCAAGGTTAGAAACGAGAGGATTGGGATGATTCTGAAGTTTATTATGGAAGGATAGGTATCTGGATTGGGCCAGATCTGAAACATAAGGAACATTAAGGTCATTATGGATGGTTTTATTTGTAACAAAGTAGGGAGCATTGAGGATTTTACGAAGGATTTTGGATTGTAAGGATTGGATACGAGAGGAATTCGATGGTTTAGTGGAGCCCCATAGCTCAACTCCGTAAGTCCAAATAGGCCTTATTATAGTCAAGTATATGAGTCTTTTGTAATTAATTGGATGTTTAGAGCGTTTGTCTAGTAAGTGCTGAAGTAATCGGAAACGTCGAGCGGTTTCTTGTCGTTTCAGTCTAGTATGAGGATTCTAAGTTAGTCGTTTGTCCAGGTGGAGTACTAGGTATCGGATTTGCTCAACAGGGATAAGTGGTGTATTGTTAAAGGAAACTGTAGGACAGGAAGTCGTTGGTTTACGACGAAGGGTAAAGGTAATTTGGTGGGATTTATTGGAGTTTATTTTAATTCTCCAGTTTTGACACCATTCTTCTAGATTTATGGTGTGTGATCGAAGCATTTGGGATGCAATTGCTGGGTCATTATTTACTGATAGGATACATGTGTCATCGGCATATGTGGTGATGACAGTGTTGGGATAGGTAGGGATGTCAGCTGTATAAACTGTATAGAGGATAGGGCCTAGGATACTACCTTGACTAACACCAGCGGACTGGGAATATGCATTTAAATTATTTTTTAATTTTGCTTAAATATAATTTAATGATTAATTTTTGCATGCTTATTAATTTGATTTTAGTCTTATTTCATTTACAACATTTTTATATATGACTATTTTAGAGGATTTATTAATTTAAATAATAACTTACAATATTCTTATTTCCTTTGTTATTTATAAAATGTTGAGTAATAATCTACCTGTCAACTTTTGCCGTAACGAAGTATACAGATAATCACTTAACGGGTCAAATAGATCATTCTCATTGACCTTTCGGTAAAGTAATGGGGCATGATGCGTGTAAAGATTGACCCTTATGTCGAGAGCAGTGATAGAAGCCAAATTGATTTCCTCAATAAAAATAAATAAATTAACAAACAACATGTTTAACGTGTCTATTAAGTATTAATACAATATGCCACATTGAAGGACATTGATATCAGGGCTATAGTATCCATTCATACAATATATATGATATACAAAGAAAATAAAAAATAATAAATAAGATAAAGAGAATTTATACACACACACACACACACACACACATATATATATATATATATATATATATATATATATATATATTATATATATATATATATATATATATATATATATATATATATATATATATATATATATATATATATATAAGTACAAAATAAATAACATAATAGATTGAACGCATTCATACTTATATATAATATTTACATTCGCTCCCGTGATTCTAAGTCAAGCTTTGTCCCTCATAAGTGGTAGGCCATGCAGAACTTCACGAAATCCCATTGCTTCCTACCGGGCCCGTCACTGGTATTGGAAGCCACTTCATCCTGGGTGGAGACTTAAACTCCAAGTATCAACAATGGTGTTCAAGAACCACGAATTCTCGTGGCCGAGCATTGCTGTCTGCACTCTATTCCCATAGTTTTATCCTACTATTCCTAAACCCTCTCCACCATCCTTCATCCAAGTGGCCTCTCTCAGACAGCTGACACAGTTTTCGTAAGCATCGGTTAGCTCTGCATTCCATTGAATTTGATTATTTTCTTTTTCCCGCATTTTCAATGCTTTCTTTCAGTATAACTTTTGGCCAGGGTACACGATGAATAAACCGGCGATAATAATTGATAGCTCTCAGGAAACGACGTTAGGCTCGGTATGTTTTAGCGCGTTCAGCAGTAGTTAAAGCTAGACTTTTATGATTTAGAGTGATGTACTAGCAGAATTTATTCGAAGACCTAATAAATCTAAGTCTACTGCTCAAAAGACACATTTAGCCAAGTCGATGCTAACTCCACATAATGAAAGGCGCTGAATTATGACGTTTAAGTGTTGCAGGTGTTCTTTCAGGGATGCAGACGCTATCAAAACATAGTCAATATAAGCGAAATAAAAATTAAATTCACCTAAAATTTCATTCATTCATCTTTGGAATGTTTAATAAGCATTTTTCATACCAAATATCATTACTGTAAATTCAAAAAATCCAAATGGGGTGATAATTGCTGTTTTCTCAACATCTGCAGGAACAACTATCTGGGTTGTACGATCGAAGCAAATCAATTTTTTTTTTTTTTTTAAATTTCTTTATTGAGTATTATAACAATCTGTCTGTTCGACATTGGTTATAGTGAGGTAGGATGACATTCACACCATATGTACAAAAAAATAAAATAAATAGAACAAAATAATAATCAAAAGTATATACAATAGACAATAAAATAAAATAACCTAAAAAATAAGAAAATTAAAACTAAGGAAAAAAAAAAAATAAATAATAACATGCATACCTATATACAATCAGGCGAGGGAACTCCAGGAGAACCCTGCGCTACTCTTCCAACCGCGTCACTGGTACTAAAGCCAGCGGAGATTGGTCGAGAGCACTTTAGCCACATACACACATGTCTTGAGTGAAGAATCTGGCCATTGCCAGAACTCCAATTTATATAATTTACAAAAGGTCGCGAGGCCACTGCCGTTTCAACCTTCTTGGAGGATTATAGGGATGGGAGATGCTTGATAGGGATTGTGCAAGAGGATTTGGGTGGTAAGTAAGGTTCTGGTGAAATTTGGAGAACTTTTCTGGGATAAGGTCTAGGACAAATGGGATGTTAAGGTCATGATGTAGGGTTTTGTTGGATACATAGAAAGGAGCATCGACTATTGTTCGAAGGACTTTAGACTGGAAGGATTGGATGCGCTTGATGTTAGAAAATTTTGCTGATCCCCACAGTTCTAGTCCGTAAGTCCAAATAGGTTTCAGTATTGTCTTGTAGATCAGTAGCTTGTTTTCAATGGAAAGTTTAGATTTTCTGCTTAGTAGTCGGTATAGTTGGCCGTATCGTCGGTTGAGTTCTTGTCTTTTGAGTCTAGTATGCGGGTTCCAAGTTAGTCTTCGGTCTAAATGAAAGCCAAGATACCGGACTGTGTCTGAATAAGGAAGCTGGATGGAATTAAAGAGTACTGGTGGACAGGAATTGCGTCGGAGTGTAAACGTAATGTGTTGGCATTTAGATTCATTAACTTTAATGCGCCAGTTATTACACCAGTGCTCAATCAAGGTGAGATGACTTTGGAGATTTAAGGATGCTATTTCGGGATCAGAGTTGGATGATAAGATTGCGGTGTCGTCAGCGAATGTTGCAAGAAAAGTATCGGGATGAACAGGGATGTCAGCAGTAAAGAGGATGTAAAGCACGGGACCCAAGACGCTGCCTTGGGGAACACCGGCTTTAACGGAGTAGATATTGGAAAATTCTGTTCCACAGCGAACTCGAAAGGAGCGGTCAGAGAGGTAGGATCGGAGGACTAGGTACAAGGACTGAGGTAAATGGATTTTAAGCTTGGAGAGCAGTCCGGAGTGCCATACCCGGTCAAATGCCTGTGCAATGTCCAGAAAGGCACCCGAACAGTATTCCTTGTTTTCTAGGGCTGAGGAAATATGATCAACAACTCGGAGTCCTTGTTGAACAGTAGAATGTTGAGAGCGAAAACCAAACTGATGGGAAGGGATATTTTGGGATTCTATAATGGGTAGGATTCGTTTCAAAAGGATCTTTTCAAAAATTTTTGAAAGGATTGGGAGTAGGCTGATTGGTCTATAGGATGTTGAGCTATTGAGAGGTTTTCCTGGTTTTGGGAAAAGGATAATAGTGGAGTGTTTCCATAACAGAGGGAAGTGGGTGGTGCGTAGGATACAATTGTAGATATATGTAAGGAATATGACTGCTTTGGATGGAAGTTGTCGAAGGATTTGAGGTGTAAGGAGATCATGTCCAGGAGCTTTACGGAGGATTAGTTTTTTTAATTGAAATTTTACTTCGGAAGGATGAATAGCTTTTGGGGGCAAGGAAAGTGGGATTGGTGATGTAAGGAGTTCTTCTACTGTTACGGTGTGGGCAGGATGGGATTCCGGATGTGAAATAAATGTATTGGATAGGTGAATGGCGAACTCCTCAGCTTTATCTTCGTCAGATGCTGCCCAGGAGCCATCACCTCGTCGGAGAGGATGGGAAATGCGGTGAGGATTTAGGATTTTTGTTGTGGTTTTCCAAAGGGAATTGTCGCGAGAAGAGAGGGAGGATAGGTAGGAGTTGAAGGATTGTGATCTGAAGGTGGCTAATTCCAGTTTTAATTGTTTGCAGTAGTAATTATAGGAGCAGCGGTCGGTAGGATGTCGGGTACGTTGCCATAATAATCTGGCACGGCGTTTGGTGCGGATTAGGTTAAGGTGGTGTTGGGGTAGAATGGTCTTTATAGGAATTCTGGAGGAGTCTTTTGGGAAGGAGGCAGTCCAGGCGGCTTGTTGGATTGTGGTAGTAAAGGAATTTACGGCACTATCAAGGTCATCGGGAGTTTTGAGGGATATGTTGAGATCAATATTATCGGAGATTATTTGGCGGAAAAGGTCCCAGTTTACTGGGCCCCTAATGAATGACGGTGGAGAAGGTTTGGGAACAGGTTCAAGTGAAACATTAAGGATTAGAGGACTATGGTCAGAGGAAAGTTCATTTAGACGTGTAATGGAACAATTGAGGGGACTTAAGCCGCTGTGGATAAAGAAATCAAGAAGATCAGGATTACGGTTGGGATCTGTGGGCCAGTAGGTAGGAGAGTTGGGGGAAAGGAGGTGAAAACGTTGGGAATTGAGTGCAGACAGCAGGGTTCGGCCACGAGAATTCGTGGTTCAATCAATTTTTGGAAAATATTTTCTTTCCTGCTGGAGAGTTTCTAAAATCGTGCATATGTGGTACGGTTTACCTATTAGGCTTGTTAATTGCGTTTAATTTACGATAATCGTCGTAAAGACTCCAACCGCCGTCTTTCTAGTTACAAGAGGAAGTTATGGACTTGGGGTCACCAATTTCAATGAAACTTTTTTTGGTGATACTAGTTCGAAAAATATTAAATTCATTTCCTAGGGTTCTTGCCAATGCACCATAGGAGCCGAGAAAAAAAAATGTTTTATAAAATTTTATTGTTACTGTTTTCTAATCTTACTCTTCGCGGATTTATAAGTTATTATATCTCAATCTATTTGTTTTTTGTGTAAAATAAGAAAAACATATTGCTAATTGTGCTAACAGAATTATAAGGTGTAATCAATTACAAAAGCCCATAAACGCTGCTAGTAAAGCAGGCCAAGTAATTTTTTGTCATAAAAAAAAACCGTTTAGATTCGAAAATTAATGGAAAAAAATATTTTTTTTTTGCTCAAAATTATTGTCTATGCTGGAACCTCAAATGTTTTTTTCGAAAATCACAAAAGTCGTGATAACTTCGACATAGCACCACTTATTCACACGAAAATTAGCATATATTTGTGGCCAATAATACACAAAATGGTGCAAACCAGAATCCCGCAAATAAATAAGGCTTGGAGGTAATAAATAAAAATGTTGGGGAGTTTTTATTTATTCCTTAGAAAAGCGTGAAATATAAAAGTTAATAATTTAGCATTCCAACTGCTGTAGTAACGTCGACTTAGCTGAAAAACCTGAGGAGTTATGAATGTTTTAGTAAAGAGCATGAAGAAAACTCCACTCAAAAAATTACGTCCAAAAATTTATATTTTTTTATTTCAAAACAAACTCGTATTTAAGAGTTTTAGTGGACCCTAATCAGGGTTATTACCACATAAACAAAAATAGCAACTTAGTATTCGACTTAATTATAACTTACTTTAGATCATTATTTTGGACAATTAATATGAATAAGTTACACACTTCTTATCTTAATATCTAACAGATTTTTTAAAAATTAAAATAAAGCACTAATATTAAAATTGATAATAACAGTGTCGGAGCTACAATTACTTTTGTCCTTATTTCTAGAGAGAATCATGATATTTTATCGACTGGATTAATATATGATATTACCCTTAGACCTGCCATTATTTTAGACTAAAATAAAATGTCTTTAATCTACGGTTTTTATGTAAAATTAATAGTGCGCCGGTGTTTTTTATCACTAGTTTATACATCTATTATATAACATTTTGTAAATAATTTGGAGTCTTATTTAAAAAAATGGTGCCTCGCCGGTATGATATTGTTGGTACGAGAGTTTTATCTTAAGACATTTTTTTCCCTGAAGTTCTCATACGATTTTTTTAGGCATTTAAAATAATAATTGTTCACGGTACACCTTCTACAAACCAAGTGAGCAATACTAGAACGAAAAAAAGTGTCTTGTGAAAATCATGTGTTTAATAAATAACAGTAACCATGGCTAGGAATAAGGATTGCCATGTCACACACACACACACACACACACATATATGTAGGAATATTTACTAGGTCATCAATGGCTGATTATTTAATTCATTCATGTACGGCTTTGTTTGTAATAACATGAATAACACAGTGCTTTTTATTTTCAATCCATCCATGTACTTAGGTCTTTACTTAGTTTCCTTGAAAAAATTTAACAATATTTGATGCATAATACAAAATATCTTATCTACTTTTCATCACTTTGAGTTTAATTTCATTTGCCGTTGTAGTAAGGTTGTTTGAATAACTTAGTGGAATGGGCTATAGTTAAGGAATCCGGGGTATTTCTCCCTTCTGAAACCACTTCGAAATTTCTTCCATAGTTTAAAAACCTTAGGACTAATGAATTGTTTACTATTTAAATTATTTTACTTGTAATTAAAATAAAAGATTAAGTTTTAATACTTCTTTTTTTTAACTGACAGTTATATTATCGATAAAAAGAAATAAAAAATATTTATTCACATTTTATATATATATATATATATATATATATATATATATATATATATATATATATATATATATATATATATATATATATATATACGTGTTCCAAGATAGATTATAGATACAGTGCTCTTTAAATTTCACTCTTGAAACTTTACAAAGTGTTCTCGACTTTCCCATACTGCGTAAAGATATACGCCTAAAGGCAGAATCGGCAATTGAACAGGTAGATAATTCAGTGCATAATTGTATCGAAAATCTATTGAACATATACTTTCCACGAGTAAAGATAGCGTTAACGAACCATCAGAAAATAAATAAAATATTCTGAACTTTAGTAAAATAGTCAAACGAAATATTTACAAATCGAAAACAACTCCTAAAGCCATAAACAAAACCATAATTAAAACCAATAATGGCCATACTGACATTAACTATCTTGAAAAAAACGTATAAAAATTTATTAAACCTAAAAATACTATTTACTATTTAACTATTTATGAATGATATTTACAACTGTATTAAAATATAAATACATCAAGTAAATGTGTACACAGGAATTTCCAAAAATACTAAAATTTTCTTTATCTAAAGTCTCTAAAACCAAAATGGGAGCATTGCTTGTTCAATCGTATGAAATTAATGACATACATAAGATATAAGGAGTAATTATAAAAAAATAAAACCATACTTTTCAGCAGGTAAATAAGCTAAAAACTAGATTTATAATTAAAAATACAGAATAGATAACCTCAACTAACTTACTAGAATATCTATTCGCTCAAAACGAAATAATATCTCTAGTAAAATATGATATTAAGGTCGTAAATGTCCTGAAAAAAATTTAGAATTGCTATAATAGTAGTTAGTCGACTCAATAGGGATCTTCTCAAGTAAAAAAAGAATTTTATTGGTTGCCTAGTAGTGAGCATTGATGACAATTTTCTTATTAAACATTGCTTCACATGCTACTAATTTAATCATGTTTAGGTCATGTAAGCATAACAAGTCATGTCCGGTCAGAAGAACATGACCTTAAGGAGTGTGGTTCTGGAACCACCAAATATATTAATCGTGAGAATAATTTGGTTGAAAAAGAAAATTACAGAAAGAGGAACACATGCGCTTCTACTCTGGATCGGCAATGCCCTAGCTATCTCACTGAGCATCAAAAGCAGATCGATAAAGAGTGACTACTTAATTCAATCCAACTGATGGACCTACTAAAGAATTTCTTTTTTTTTTTTTTTTTTATTGATGATCTTTACAACTGTATTACAAGTAAAAATACATTCAGTAAATGTAAACAAAGGAGTAAAATAGCATGAAATCACTTGTTGAGAAACTACCCACTGGTAGCACTCTAAAAATGTAGTTAACAAAGGAGATCTCGAGGCCATCTTCTTTTCAGACGCCTCTGAGGGTTGTCAGGGATCGAAGAGGAAGCAAGGCTAGAAACGAAAGGGTTTGGATGGTTCTGAAGTTTGTTATGGAAGGATAGGTATCTGGATTGGGCCTGGTCAGAAACATAAGGAACATTAAGGTCGTCATAGTTATTTTGTTTGTGACAAAGTAAGGAGCAGTGAGGATTTTACGAAGGATTTTGGATTGTAAGGATTGGATACGAGAGGAATTCGATGGCTTAGTGGAGCCCCAGAGCTCAACTCCGTAAGTCCAAATAGGTCTTATTGTAGTCATGTATATGAGTATTTTGTAATTGACTGGGAGCTTAGAGCGTTTGTCTAGTAAGTGCTGGAGTAGTCGGAAACGTCGACTAAAGAAAATAAACCCGGAACCGGATCATACCTGCCTTTTCGACCTGAATCTCCAGGACTAGAAAAAATCCGTAATGTGCTAAAAACGAAAATTGGGACTTTTTTAACGGGACAAACTGTGACAAAAAGCGGGAGGTCTCGTCACCTTATCCTAAAGTCCGTGGTTCTATATTGTGGGACGGGTCAAACATTTTTATATTATTAAAACATTTGTAACGATACTCATTTTTTATTGTAATCAATAAGAACAATGAAAACAAATTTTATTTTCATATATTATACTATGTAAAATCTAGTATGCTTTGTTATTTACCTACATTGGCTTAAATACATTGTTTTTAAATAAATCAATTCCCTCTTTACAACTCAGCTTGCTCAAGGAAATTTCATGATTGGTCTACATTTATAAGGATTTCCCCCTCCTTAACTAAGGAGTAATATTGTAAAATCTTTATTACAATAACAATGGATCCCGTTAGAAAAAAAAGGAACAATCCTTTTTTTTCGTTATACGAAAGTTAAAATAAATCTTTTTTTTTTTTTTTTTAATGCATAAGCCCGTCTCGAAACTTCACTACGGAAAGAGAAAACAATCTGAACGATTTATGTTCAGATTAGGTTTTCCTGATTTTAACTTAAAAGTTTTTCCGTCTTAAATTAAGGGGGGAAAGGGGGTGGGGAATAAACTTGGAGATAAATTTAATCAGAGATATACTGCTGAAATGCTTATTATTGGGGTACCAACCTACAAAAAATAAATAACAAAACGGCGATAAATATTATATATATATATATATATATATAATATGTATCGCCGTTTTGTTATTTATTTTTTGTAGGTTGGTACCCCAATAATAAGCATTTCAGCAGTATATCTCTGATTAAATTTATCTCCAAGTTTATTCCCCACCCCCTTTCCATATATATATATTTTATATTTATATAAAATATATATATATATTTTTTAATATTCAATTTGCAGTATCCCTTTATAATGTAAGTAAATATTTATCAATCTTTGCTTCCAATGAACGAATAAAATAAATATTTTTTTAACGAATCGAATAGGTGCACAAAGTATTTTTAATGTCATCAAAACTATACATAAATAATAACACTTTAATTCTATCAAATCCATGAAATTTTTTAGTTTATTAATTACACCAGTTAAGTTACGGTGTGTCAGTAGATAAACGGCTGCGACTATATTAACTAACTAATAATAAGAAAGCTTCAAGTTTAGGTAGATTTGATTTTATTAGTTTTATTAGTGTATAGTGGTTAATATATAATTATCCAGAATTGTATATATGTATTTTATGCCAAATATATATTTCTTATATATATATTTTAACGGAAACGAACTACATCAAATTCAAGCATATGATTAAATTCTTCACAAATAAAGCAGTGTGACACATTAACATATTGTCGAGTACTTTATGACCGAAAAGTGTACTGAATTAGATACATCGACAACATTTACAATGAGGCTCTACAAACTATAAACAGCCTGACATTAGTAGGCAGTGTTTCTTGGGATCTTAGATGGGAGATTCTGAAGATTTTATCTAGGAGTTATCCTCCCAAAAATATTATAGGCGGTACAAATATGACATAAGAATTGGTTCGGTAAACAAATCTTATGATATTTCAAAGGCTCCAAAGACTCATTGGTATAAAAATATGATATAAAAATCATCGCATACCATCTCTCATAAAGCTGCATGTGTTTTGTCAGGAATGATTCCAATAGATTTAAAAATTCAAGAAAAAGTACTACTGTTTGACATTACAATAAACATATAATACATTCTGATAATTTTATTATTTCTTTTATAGTTTGTTTTACAAATTGAATTATTAAAAAAAAAAATATTGTAGAACAATCTAAATATATTATGTACTATATGTAGTGTGACTAATTACAATAGACATGGAGCATGTCTATTATTCACTCAATGCATAATATTCAACCAACTCATACTCCTGGAACGGCTGTGAAGATTCACTTCTCCAAAAAAACCTAATAAGTTCTGATACACATGATGCGGATACACCTAAACATTATTTTTATATCGCATGTTAAGGCCACAGAAAAGCATCTAAAATGATCTATAATTTCCAGTAGGTAGATGAATTGGGAGGAAGGAGTGTAAAACATTGGAAATTGAGTGTAGACAGCAATGTTCGACCACGAGAATTCGTGGTTCTTGAACTCCAGGCCATTAACTCATTATACAGAACCAGGGTCTTATCACTATTGCAAGCATCAATGATTATGTTGTCTACATAAATCTGGTCATGACACTAGGCAGCTTTAGGAATATTATGGGCTTCTTCCTAAAATAACTGTAGAATGACTCTCTGAGCAATAAAGGAAGAAAATTTCAACCCAAATGGTAAGTTAACCAACTCAAACTCCTGGAACGGCTGTGAAGATTCACTTCTCCAAAAAAACCTAATAAGTTCTGATACACATGATGCGGATACACCTAAACATTATTTTTATATCGCATGTTAAGGCCACAGAAAATCATCTAAAATGGTCTATAATTTCCAGTAGGTAGATGAATTGGGAGAAAGGAGGGTAAAACATTGGGAATTGAGTGTAGACAGCAATGTTCAACCACGAGAATTCGTGGTTCTTGAACTCCATTGTTGATGCTTGGCGTTTAAGTCTGCACCCAGGAAGAAGTGGTGTCCTAAGGAATTTAGGTGAGAGGTGAATTGGGCATTGAAGATGGAAAGGTTAGGAGGGCAATATGCTGATGCAATGGTGACAGGAAACGAAAAGGTTTTGTAACAACTGCAGTGGATTGTAGGAAATCGTGATTAAGCAATGGGAGTATATGATGAGAGAGGCATTGATATACGATGACAGTAGTACCGGCATGTGCTCAACCGTCAGGATGGTCTGTTCGATACGTTAAATACTCTGGTATTTTCAAAAACTGTTTTTTGGTCAGTCGAGTTTCAGTAATTAGGGCTACATCAATGTTCTTGTCTAATAGTAAGGCTGTTAGTTCGTCTGTGTGATTTCTAACACCATTCGCATTCCATTGGAGAATGGATATGGGTTTAATGGGAGTCATTTTAGGATTTTTTAAAGGAGGAATGAGATGAAATACCAGGTTTGTAAAAAGTGATATAGAGAGAGGGGTTGAGTTGGTTGTTTCGGCAGGGCCTCACATTCATTAGTCGGGGCTCTACCTCCGAGCAACTTTGCAAAGGAAACTTTAGAGTCCACGATTTTAGCGGGTCCTCTTCTTTGTTTAGGTGTAGCATCCTGGTTCCGGAGCTTGTATCTAGCTTTGAGGTTTTTGTAAATTTCACAACCTTTATAGTTGGGCGGATGACCCGCCAAGCATTGGGCGCAGACTGCAGGATCTTTTATTGATTTGGTACATTCACCAGATTTGTGGGACTCGCCGCACTTCACGCACCGCGGAATGTAGTGGCAATATGACTTAGTGTGGCCGTATAACAATTGTGGCACTGGACGATTTCTTTTTTTGGATATGGCTTTTCAACCTTTACACTGGTATAGTAAAGTCGATGTATGTCGTATATTTTTTCCACCCCTGGTGTTGGCTCCCAATCCACAAAAATTAGGGACAGTGGAATTTTAGTTTTTACTCCTGGCTGGACTCTATTTTCTTTCAAAACGTTTGTTATTTGGCGAACATTGAACCCTAACGCCATTAGCTCATCTTTGATAACCTCAGTTGTGGTTGAGGAGTGTAAGTTTCTTATCACCACTCGTAATTATCTATCTTCCCTCAGCTGTTATGTGTGAAAATCCGCACGTGATTCGGTCAAATACTTGATTATTTTTCGATAGGCTTCAGGTGTGGCCGGTGTTATTTTTGTGTCACTAGTCCTTTCAAGGCATGAAAAGCTATCAGGACAGATTTTATTTAGTTGGATACACAACAATTGAAAATGTCTAATATTTTTGACAAAGATCGGAGGAGGCAATGGTTCTCTAGGTATCGCCGCAGAATCCATCTCCTCTCTGTCATTTTGAAGCACCTGGTATGGGTTAGGTGTAAAAAAAGGAGACTCAGAGACCATTTGTTGTGAAGACGTACTTGGTTATGGTTGAGGTATAGAATCTTGAATTTTCGCTGGAGAAGTTCCAGGGAGTGTCGATCGCTTACTGCAACCTCTTAATGAAACCTCTTAGTGGACATCACTTGATGAAAATATCGCATATAAGATTAAGTAAACAAAGAAAAAAAAATTAAAAAAATAAATAAAACTTCGTCTGCGTGTCCTTAATCTTGGAGCAACGACGAGCGCAGCTCTTGTTTGCACCGTGGCAAAGCCGCGAATGCTGGAGAAGGGAATCTCAGACGTAGCAGATAATGGCGATATAGCGATTCCAGCATATTCCAGCATACTAGTCAATCTTATATTGACCATTCTTTCTTGAATTTCAAATACATGAGATAAGGGAAATGGGTCGTTAGTCTTTGGGAACGGTGCTGTTTTCTTCTTTTGCTATCGGTACTATGATAGATTTCATCCACTTAGTTGGAAATGTTTCGCTTGTCCAGATTTCGTTATATATATTCAGAAGATATATTTTCCCTGCTTCTGGTAGCTACTTTATGAACTCTCCTGGAATTTCATCGAGACCAGGAGCTGATTTTCCTTTGCACTCATTAAGCAAAGAATTTAGTTCATTTTAAAATTTAGAATTTAGTTGAAAGGGTCTATTGTATTCATCAGAATGGCTCTGCCCTGAAATGTAATTTTGGTGTATTTCATGATCATTTATCGCGTCATCGCTGCAGCTTGAGGAAGATATTTCTCTGAAATATTTTCCAAAGGCTTCAGCAATGTCTTGCGGATCCGTTATGATCTGTTCGTCAATGTTAAATCCTGAAATTAAGTTTTGCCTCCTAATTCCTCTGATGGCCCTGACCTTGATCCATATCTCATTCGTCGGGGTAAGGTAGTTTATGGAAGAAACATATTGTTTCCACTATGCTCTCTTACTTTCTTTGATTATTCTGTCTGCAATAGATCTCAGCCTCTTGAACTCGATTGAATTTTCAACAGTTCTACTTCTCCTGTATCGATTTATGCCTCGTTTCTTTGCTCTTATAGCTTCATTGCAATTGTGATGCCACCACGGTACATCATGATGTTTAATATTATCTTTGACAGTATTATCCAATCACTTTCTTTCCATCCAGTCCCACTAAAATGTAAGTAGAAACTTTTGTAAATATTTATATGTATATTATTAGTTTATTTTCAATTATTTTCATCTCATTATTCTTTCATTTATTTTTTTATTCTTAATCGGTTTAATCTAGAAAATAACTATTCTTTTTTCTCTATTATATCTATTAGTTAACTTTCTAAATACATGTATATATATATATATATATATATATATATATATATATATATATATATCTGAGGCTCAAAAGCGCACATTTCTGTCCTTGTTAATTATCCTAAAGGGAATCGTCCCAGAATAAACAAAAGATTATTATTTTTTCCGAAGGCGTGTGTGTTTTATCTCGACCCCTTTCCTTTTTTTATTATTATTTTAATCCACCGTTACGTAACTTTATATGTACAAATATTCATGGGGATAGGAAGATTATTTCCTTTTCTGCATTGACTTTGACACAGCGTTGTTCAATTTATTGGTAATATGACCAAGTGGATAAAGAAAGATGAACTAAAGTGTCAGGCGGATCAGCACTCAAATCACTCTTGGTCTGCGGTGTAAGGGATCAACCTTGACGTTCCGTACGGACGGTAACCACAAACGGAGGGATCAATATCCAGACTTTGTGAGAGGATGAAATGCTAACGGAGGGATCAATTTCCTGCCTTAGTATAAAGGAATACAAGTGGACGGATCAGCATCCATACTAGTATATATAGAGAGAATAGGATATTGGTTATTGGAGATAGTGAAATAAAAGGCAGTTGGTTGAAGACAAATTAGCGTATATGTGTGATATACTGATCAACTGCGTATAAGGTATACACCTGGAAGGGAGGGGACCACAAGACATTACAAACTTCTCGAAGGACTGCGGTAATCGGCTAATCGGCTAAGAGCCGTAACAATTACAGTTATTTTTAAGCTTTAATCAGTATATGTTATCGCCATTAAACTTTATTAATAAAAAGTATTTACAGTGTATATATATTTAATTTACGATTTGAGTATTTTACCATACAATAATAAGAAACGAAAATACATCTTTTTGTACATTGTACGAGCGAGCTCGTGTGGCGCTGACAGGTAGCGGGCAGATAAACTATTTGTCAATTGTAGCAAGTGGCGGGAATCTGCCGCCACAGATATATATATATATATATAACTGCACAAACAATAATTTATGCAATTGTGTTATATATTAATATTTATGAAATTGCCTTACTGAATTAACAATAGTTTTCCATTAACAATATATTAATGATTAAATTTGTTCTGACAATATAAGCTAGGACGGCTAACACTGGCCAACAGATCAAATTAGGACATTAAATCCCAAGGGATGGGTTCTGTGATGGTACATGTCAATACGTCAAGGGAGCTAGATATCTAAAGGAAATACTAAATTAATCTCAAACGGACGGATCAATTTATATGAAAGTAAATATATTATCATAATACATATTATATATCAGTACAGTGAATAATTAATTCTAATTGGTCAAGCTATAGTGTTTAAGCGCTTTAACTAGCAGAGGAATAATAACTAATATGTTCGTTGTTCTTAGTTTAAATTTAGTTTGATGATGGTTTTTCGTTTTATTAATCGACTATGATATGAATGACCTAGTGTTACATTGGATTTAGTATGTGAAATTCTTATTAATTCGGTTTATTTATAGCATTATAATAACGCAAGATTAAGTATAAATCACTAAAACCTACATTAATAGTGTTTTCAAGATTAATTTTGAAGCAAAGTTTTTAAATTCAACAAATAACTACTAATACTAATTTAATAATTTAAAAAACGAATTATGCATAAAATCTCCGACTTAAGATAGTCAGATTTTGTCAAGTATAAGATTTTTTTTCAGTTGTACCTTAAAGTATAATATAGTTTTACGGAGATGTTTTTACTTTTTTTTAATCAAGAATGGAAAATCGATAGTTTGTGAGAAATTTAAAATTAATAATATGTTGATACTTTGTAATTCAACTGACTAATACAAATATGAAATAAATTATAATTTCGTTATTTTGTGTCTTTGGGATATTGTCTTATCCTATAATGCCTTTACTGGAGTTCTCTGTTTCTGCCTACCTGTGGAAGCGGACAGCTTGAAGGTTCAGTGGTGAATAAGGTAGACCACATCTCCGTTCTCCCTTATATAGCTTTATTCCCACTCCTCCTACCCCTACCACAACTATTTCATGTTTCGCATTTCATTTTTGTTTGTTTCGGATTTTTTTCTCTGATATAAAATTCCTGAAATCTATGTTCATTTCGAACACGAGTATTCCACCACCACTATAAATAACATTTAAAAATTCGTAAAATGAAATTGTTTGATAAGTAAACCATCTTAAATTCTAATAAATCAATTCCTAATAGCATATGGAATTGGAGTTAAACATAATCCAATCCTTAAGTTTAGGTAAATTATGTAATCGCAATTTATATAAGTAAATAATAAATTCACGCAAAAATAATTTAGGAATATAACACATAGGAAACTCTAGAATTCTTAGGGGAGCTATCAGAACTCCAAAAATAATTTTGACATTAAGGGGCCACTTTCTTCGTTGGTCATTTTGAGAAATTTTTCTGGCGTTTTATTGAGAGTTCCGGTAGCTCTCCAAAGAAGTTCTAACAGATATCCTAATATACTTTTGCACTAAAACTTATATAAAATAAGGCTTGCAATTTGCATAAACCTTGTTATTCGTTTTTCATAACTTTACGTTGTTTTCCAATTCTACAGCTCGCTTCGAATTCTTGAGAAATCCGAGCATTTTTTCCGCTAAAATAGAATATTCAACATTCAATTCTCCGTAGAAAAACAACAAATCTCTGACTGGTTCTCTCTGGTTTTCCATAAGCCTCCGATTCAGTTAATCATAAAATCCTCCTTTCCAAACTCCAAAACCTGTCCACATTAAAGTGTGTCAATTCCTTCTTACCTTATAGATACCTTAAAATTATCACAACTAAAAAACTCCTTCCTCTCCTCTCTTACGTAATCTTGGTGTGAGACCACCTTCGCTTTCACCAACCCTTTTTTCCATTATAATTAAGGACCTTCCTGATTCCACCCACCATTCACAATACCGCTTATTTGCTGATAACCTGTAAACCTACCAGTCCTTTTATTCTCCTATCATACTTAAGGCGCTCATAGATTACAAGAAAATAAAGACAATAGTACTATCGCATAAGATGAAAGCAATGGGTTTTAGCTTAGTCATTTTAAGCCAAAAAAAAAAGGCCTATTTCAAAATAGTTCATAATTGGTTGTAAGTGACGGAATTATTTCCTAGTCGTGTGCAGAACAAATCATGAAACGTCCGCTTCTATCCAATATGGTAGGTTAATGATGGCTTCCTAGTACTTTCAATCTTTTTCTATGTTTTCCCTCATATTTCCATCAAAAAGCATTCTTGAATTGTGGAAATACTTATATAATTTCCAAGGATACTTGTTTTGAGTTCCATCGAGATTCAACCGATAAAAACAATTATAGACGACTTATAAATTAATCGATTTGACGTAAATTTTTCGGCTTCCAATTATGTCGCCCCCTGTTAACTTTGAAAGTATTGGAAAATTGGAAATAGTATTTCTTAAGTTTTATGGTATCCTAGGCCAAAGAAATGTTCGAAAAATGATTTTTTTTTATATTTACCTGAAAAATGGAGGAGATATGTTATTTTTAGTTGCTTTTTTTTTATTTATTTATTTAGACATATAATATTCTGTCACAGGAACAATAATTATATTGATAAATGAACACATTCACACCGTATATACAGAAAAGATACAAAATTAACAAAAGTAAAATAAAAAATAAATAATAATAAATAAAAACTATATACAATAAAAAAATAAAATAACCTAAATAAAAAAATAAAATAACCTAAATAAAAAATTAAAATAACCTAAATATTTTTAGTTTTAGATGAGTTATTTTAAGCTGAATTCCATCGCTGACAATTTGAACTGGATAATTAGTTATGATGTTACAAAGTTTCTTAAACAACTTTGACTAAGACAGCTTTTTATGGTGCAGAAATCAATAAAAGGTATTGTTTATTAGTATCATTTTTTTTTTTTATTTGCCTCAAAATGAAAATGCTTTATACTTTAAATTATATTAATAAGATGCATAAGTAGTTATGATATAAAAGGGCGATTTCATCGATGAAAATTTGGACTGGATAGCCAGTTATAGTTGTTTATAAGTTTCTCTGACATCATTGACGAATAAAGCATTTAATGCCACAAAAATAAATTGTTTTTAAACTTTGTTCATTAAATAATAATATAATCAGCCACTATTGGTGGGCTATAAGTGTATGGATTGCGCTAGGGAATTGGGTTGATGCATAATGCTCTGGTGAAAGTTTGAGAATCTGGATGGGATGATGTCAAGGACATATAGGACGTTAAGGTCATGGTGTAGGATTTTTTTCGTGACATAATATGTCAATGTTTTTGTCCTGTAATAAGGTTGTTAGTTCGTTGGTGTGATTTAGAATATCATTCGCATTCCAAAGGAGAATGGAGAGGGATTTGATTAGGGTCAGTTATGGATTTCTTGGCAGTGGGTTGAGGTTGAATACAACATTGGAAAGTAAGGAATTGAGAGGAGTGGTGAGTGATCTGAATTCAGAGAGGAAAGAAGTCAGTAGGCTTGAGGGGCCAGAGGCACTGTGAGGAGGAGGAATGAATGTCTGGGTATTAGGCATAGGTTCAGAGATGGGATAAAGGTCTTGAGATTGAGATGTAAATTCTCGAGATTGAGTTACTTGTAGCAGGGTCTTAGTTTGTGTGTTTAACAACTGAGCATAGGACACTCTTGTATTCTTACTCTTGTATTTTACTCTTGGTGGTCTGGATGTCCATTCTTCTCTTGGATTTGCATACATGCTTGCTTTCAATTTCTTATATGTTTGGCAATGCTTGTAGTTTCTGGATGCCCTTGATGGCATAAAGCGCACACTGCTGGTTTTCTTCTGGAATTCTTCCATTCCTCTGTTTTATGTTGATCACCAAACCTGAAAAATCAAGGTATGTGTTGGCAACAGCGTTTCGTATGATGTCGCGCTTAGTGTAGGACTTCTCTACAACAACGCTAGTGTAGTAAAGGAGTGTGAAATCGTATATATCTTCGACTCCTGGTGATCGCTCAAGGTCAACGAAGAATAATGGGAGGAGTATTTTATTTTTACTCCAAGTTGTTCTTTATCTTCTTTAAATATATTCACTATTTGGCGAACATGGAATCCCATCTCAGTTAGTTCTTCTTTAATGGCATCCAGCGATGTTGATGGGTGTAATCTCCTAGTCCCATATAACCCTGATCGCTCTCTCTCTTGGCCCATCTGATAAGTATGATAATCCGCATTAGTATCAGATAAATATTTTACAATTTTTCTGTACGTATCTGCAGTGTTAAACGTTAATTTCGTGTCATTAGTGCGGTTTTGGCATAAGTATTTACTTGATCTCACTATATTATTTATTTGTGGACACATTAATTGAATTTTTTAAATATTTTTAACGAATATTGACGGAGGCTTAGGTTCACTAGGGATCGGTGCTGCTTTTATTTGTTCATTCTGCGTGTTTGACAGCACTTGGAATGGATTAACTGTAAATAAGGGAGATTCTTCTAACGTACCTTGTATTGGTATACCTTGTGTTGACATATCTTGCGTTGATGTGCCGGGTTGATTTTCGACTTCTTCTACTGAACTGTCTGGTATTTTTTAGCTAGCGGGGTATTTTTTTTTTTTTTTGAGCGTCTTGCCATTTTCTTGGTTGGTGAACTCTTTGTGGTATCAAGACTCCTAGATCTTAAAGCTTGATTTTTACGTTTGGTCGCCATTAGAATGAGAAAATAACGCATCTCATGTTATTTTAATTAGAAGTAATTAGAAAAAAATGTCCATTGTCAATTACGTATATACTATTCGAGCTTGTAGAAGCCTAAGTAATATAAACCTGCTTCCGTCGAAGGGTAGCAACCCACTGGTGGGATTAACAAATGTATATGGCTACCTTGTTACCTATCACTAACCTCAGGTCTATTTACGCTGTTCACAATGCCTGGAAACTCAACGCAATCCGCTCTCCTTCAGCCTTCCAGTCCTTATTCCTGTTCTTTATCATATCTCCAACTTTTCATTGCGAAATTCCATATTCCCATCCTCCTGGAAAACTGAATTAGTCCGACCTTTGAATAAAATTTCTAACCCTACCACACTGCACGACTTTCGTCCTATTTCTCTCCTATCCAACCTTTCAAAGCCGTTAGAACACCTTGTCCAAAATCAATTCTCCAACTTCCTAGAGGAACGTTCCATTATCAACCCATTCCAATCTGACTTTTGACCTGGTTACTCAACGCAATCCGCTCTCCTTAAAATAACCTATGACCTGCAAAACTCCATTGAACACCAAAACCTTACTATCCTCATCCTTTTAGATTTTTCCAAAGCGTTTGACACAGTTGACCATAACATCCTCCTTACTAAATTATACAATCTTCCTCTATCCAACAGTACCCTGCGTTGGTTCAAATCCTTCCTTTCAAATCGGTCCCAGTATGTAGTTGCCTCAGGTCAACCTCCATCTAAAACCATCCCCCTCTCCTGTAGTGTCCCCCTCTCTATCTCCTACTCTGTTTGCTACTTATATTAATGACCTTCCACTTCGGATTCATCACTCCCAATACCATATCTATGCAGATGATTTCCAAATATATCTCTCCTTCCCACCCACCGACCTATTATCAGCCACAGAAAAACTTTATGAAGACTTGGATAGGATTTGTGACTGGGCAAGAGCTAACAAGTTAAATTTGAATGCCTGTTTCCCCTTGAAATCCGTAGGCTCCTAGTAACTTCCTTAATTTTTCTCCACCTTGACTATGGCTGTACGGTACATGGGGGCGTCTCTGGGGATCTCGAGGCAATATATTTGATTATAAAATATATATATATATATATTTGAGCAATAAAACGTTTGATAAATTGCTTTGTACGATTCATCTTCGGGATCCCAAGGGACGCCTTTTCTCGTTTTTATGCAGAGCTGAAGTGGCTTTATTCTTCCTACCGTCGTAAGTATTTCCTGGCATCCTTCCTCTTTCAAGTCATCCAATTCCACCGTTCTTGATATATCTCCGAGCTCCTTCAATTCAAGTCCTCTGTTCGTTCCCACAATACTCGTTCCCGTTCTTCTGATTTATACATAAGGGCCCACCGAACCACTGCTTTCGACAGATCGTTCATTATCCGATCCTCAACCCTAAGGAACTTCATCCCTCCCAACAACCGTCAATCCAAAACGAACTACCTCTAAAACCCGCCTGTTCAATCATTCCACCCAGTCCCCATAAAATTGTACATAGTTACTACTGCAAATATGTATATAAATTATTAGATCGTTCTTCATTATGTTTACTTCATGTTTATTTTCATTTTTTATTATTAACTAATTTAAATTAGAAAGTAACTTATAATTTCTTTTGTTATTTTTTTTTTATTTTGACTATTTCTTACTCTATATTTTGGTTTATGTATCTCTGAGGCTCCTTAGCCCACATTTTTGTCTTTCTGTATTATTCTAAAGGGACTCGTCCCAGAATAAATAAACCATTATATATATATATATATATATATATATATATATATATATATATATATATATATATATATATATATATATATATATATATGTTTGTGTGTGTGTGTGTTATATATACAAATCCTCCTTGTGCCTGTGCAAGAAGACAAACCGTTGAACTCGGAAGGTGTCACTCTTGACCAACATTGGGAGGCACTAGAGTCAGGGCTAAAACAAACAGCTAAGGAAGTAATAGGGATTCAGAAATAAAGAAAAGCCAAGAAATGGTTCACAGCAGCATGCAAAAAGGCAGTGGAGGAAAGAAGAAAAGTCCTCTGCTTACAAACTGATCAAGTTATGCTGGGAAAATACACAGCCGCCAGGAAAAAGACAAACAAAATAATAAGAACAGCCAAAAGAGAATTCCTCAAAGAAAGATTGCAAACTATTGAGGAAAACTGGCAGGCTGGAAATATATGCGAATTCTTCGCAGATATCAGGAAAGAAAGGGTAGGATATAAAGCGAGAAATACACAAATGCGAGCGAAAGATGGCAAATTGACGGCATCAAAAGATCCTAAGCATCTGGAAGGAACACTTCCAGCAGCTGCTTAATCAAGGGCACCTCACAAACGAAGATGACATGGACCATACGGAGGAAACCGACCTACTGGAGGTTGAAAAACCAGATATTCAGGATGTGGAAATAGCTATCGGCAGGCTTAAAAGAAGAAAGGCTTCAGGTATAGACAACCTACCACCAGAATTTTTCAAGGATGGGGGAAAAGAACTCAGAGCCAAGCTCTTAGATCTAATCCAGAAGATATGGGAGAAGGAACGGATACCAGAAGCATGGAACACAGGGTTGATCTGTACTATCCTCAAGAAAGGCTCCATGTATGAATGTGGCAATTACAGAGGCATAGCACTTCTCCCGGTCGCCTATAAAATAATGACTAATATTCTGCTAAATCGGATATATCCGTATTATGAAAACATAATAGGCGACCATCAAACAGCATTCAGGAGAGGGAGGAGTACGCTAGATCAGATATTCATCATGAACAACGATGGGAAGTTGATCAGGACGTACACGCATTATTTGTCGACTTCAAATCAGCCTATGACTCCGTTGATAGAAACGGTCTCTGGAAGATCATGACTGAGCTGACTCTATTAAAAGAAGCAGAGCAAATCGGACTACAGATCAATGTAGATAAAACAAAATACATGATAGTTAGCCGAAACATCAACCCTAATAACATGATCTGCGTGGATTCTAAGTCATTCCAGAAAGTAGAGAGATTCAAATACCTCGGCTCCACAATAACCTCAATAAATAATCAACTAACAGAGATAGATCAGTGAATAACAAGTGCGAACAGATCTTTCTTCTCTCTTTCAAAGGTACTGAAATCCATAAAAATCTCCAGAAATCTCAAAATAAGGGTGTACAACGCCGTGATTAAGCCAGTTCTGCTGTACGGTTGTGAAACCTGGGCTCTAACCGGCACATTAGAAGCCGAATTGAAGAATTGAGAGATTCGAAAGAAAAGTTCTAAGTAGGATAACAGGACCTATATGGGACCAGAACCTTGACACATGGAGGAGAAGGAACTATAAAGAACTGCTGATAGAAACGGGTCAGTCAATATCTCATGACATGAAGGCAAGGAGGTTAAGATGGACAGAGCATGTAGCTCGTAGTAATCCATCGGACGCCTCTACACGACAATGAATGCCAGAGTAGTACGCAACAGATTGTGTGGAAGGCCAACAACCAGATGGATAGATAGGATATACAAAGATACGGCTGAGCTTCATTCCGTAAACTGGAAAGCAGTAGCCCAAGATAGGAAGAGGTGGAGAAGGCTGGTTCAGGCGACCAAAGGTCTACATGGTCTGTAGAGCCAACCAAAAAAAAATATTTATATATTATTTTTCTGTTTAATTTATTTTTAATTATTGTACATAGAGTGTGAATGTGATCTCAGAACACTTATATAAACGTCACTTGAGACAGATTGTAATTTTTCTCAATAAATAAGTTCTAAATAAAAAAACTTTCAATGAACAGCTGATAGACCTTACGAGTAATTGCAAAACCATCAGTGCTTTTATACATGGTATTTGGAGAGAAATACAAATTTGCCTTTACTTGTTGACTTTCCCTGGTTTTACTTTGGTTAAGTATTTTGTCAATATCGAATTGAATAAAGAGATTGTTGTTATTCAGTTCATGTTATTTTGTACTCCACCTAAACTCAGTAAAATGCTAAACATAATATCACCATATTCTGGGAGTTAAAGGACCATGATAATAAAAATAAGAATAGGTATAGACTTTTTATTTTTATTTTAGCTCAGTGATTCAAATAAGTCATGAAAATCGTTAAATACATATTTACTGAAATATGAGATTAAAAATACCCTTGAATAACACTAAATTTTACATTTTTATAAAACTTCCTTGACTGTTAAAGTTGATAATCATTAATTAATGAAGAGAAAATTTATTATCATCCAAAGCAATCAAAATCTATAACATTCATGTATAAAGTACATACATAGCTCACGAATTACAAAAATAACCTGATAATAGGTTTATAAAATCAAAGAACAATATTTTAGAATATAAGTTACAACAAAAAATGTTCATCAATTAGTGTTTTTTTAGAAAAATTCTTTCTTCCTCCATATTTTCTTATTCTTGCTAAAATCTGAAACAAAATACCATAAGCAATACAATTTCCACATTATAAATTATAAGTTGAAGAAAATGGTTGCAGAATATTATAATTATATAATAGTAGATATCCACATTACAGCACAGGTCTTCGCAGCAATATGGCGGGATACCCATTTCCCGCCAAATATTCTAACCTATAAACACTCTTTACTCTATTTCGTTCAAAAATTCTAGCCTTTGGATATTGTTTTATTTACTTTAAAGAATGTTCTGAATAATAATAATGTGCAAACTAATTAGCGTGCTAGCGAAGATTAATACTGCATATTATTTAATACACTTATAGAATTTTATGGATTTGGACATCACGTGGAACGGTGTTTTTCTTTAAAATAATTTTATTAGTATAATAAATATAATATCGAAGTCTGAAGACTAGCCGAGGACCCCAATGGTCCAATGGAAGCCAGACCAGGTCTGATATACATACTTATATTTTTATAGGCTTATATCATACCCGTTAATAATAAAGAGTTCAAAAAGCTGTGGAAAATGACTGCGTACTACTTTGAAGCTTAAAATGGAAATCGAGACAACAATGAGCTGATTGAACTTAATAAGAAACAATAAAAATCACACATACGACATTATTTTTTACTTTCTTTGAGCGAAAATTAATACATACTAATTGTATATGTATTATATGTTGAAATTACTTGGTAGCCTTTAAGTAAATATTATGAAGTAAAATAGTGTAACAATGTATGATTCTTAATGCTATGGATATGGTTTACCATAGATTTTAATTTCAGAATAACTTTGACGGGGGTGCGGTCAAAATATAAAATACTAAACAAATAATAGTATATTAATTGCATTGTCCAACGTTGGACAACGCAATAAATATACTATTATATAATATAGTATTTGTCAGTCATCGTACTGTCTCCTGCAGTGCAAGATGGAATGCCCTGAAGAAGACCATAGGTCGAAACGTTGGATAATGCAATAAATATACTATTGCGTAATATAGTATTTAATATACTATTGCGTAATATAGTATTTAATATAATTACCGCACCCCCGACCAACTCCATATAAAAAAAAATATGATTCCTAATGATGCAAACTTTAATTATAGATAATAAATTTTAAAATGATTCAACAGGTTTGAAATGTTATTTGAGTTATTTTTTTAATTTTCTTACAAAAAAAAAAATGTATCTTAACTACCTTATTCTACCTTATTTAAGGTGTGTCATAGCACAGCTAAACAAAGGACTAACAAAGCTTGGTGTCTATAAAGACCTTAGGCTAAAATATATATAGCAATTGACAACAAGAAAGACAACCTAACTTAAAATAAAAGTAGAGAATTGGTTATTCCAAAACCATTAGATCTATTACTCAATGGTCTCAGTTTTTTAAATATATTGTAGAGAATATTATAGATCACCAATTTTCACTAAAAATTGTTAGAGAATGGTATATTTTAGAAAATTAAAAAACATGTTGATGTTCAGTACTTACCTCATCGAATAAAACTGTGATAGCCGCAGCAAGAAGAAAATCTTGTGAAAGAATTTCCACAAAAGAAAATACAACAAGATCAAATGTAAAAAGTCTAAATTCATTTCCATAGTATAGGACATTGTCAAATGAATGACCATTATCTGAAATCAACATCATCAGATCTATAATCCTATTTTTTTTTTAATAATAAATTTATTTATGTAAATAAAATAATAATTAACAGTAATTTTACATTAATATAATAGTCTGTAGGTCAGACCCCCTGTCGTTCATCCCTCCCCCCACATCGCTATAAATTGCATATCGTTATGTTCCTTGTAACTATTTATTTTTAAAAAGCCCATGTTCCCACTAAAAAACAGTGAACGCACTGCTCCAAAATGGCGTACAAAGATGGCGGACTGAAGACTTTGACTTGGGTTAGTTCTTTAGTCACTGAGAATCAGCATTTAGTTTAATTTTGTCACAATTTTCCAGTTTTAAAGCTGAATAGTCAGAGAATAATAAAACATGAAACAATATTTAAAAAACAGTTGGTTTAGGCAATAAAAAACACCAGCAAAGCCAAAATTAAAAAAAAAACTTTCAAGTTGAAAATCAAGCGTCGTTTGTAATTAAACAGCCAACAATAACAGGAAAAATCTTAAAGTAAAATATCTGCAGAATATATGTTTCTTTCTAAAACACTGATAACTTTTTAAAATATTTGAAGTAGTTTTGTGGAAAATGCACTTTATCGGCGGAGAAATGTTAATGAACTGAAATGAAAAAATAATTTTATTCTGGGACTACTGTCCCCTAAGAATAATAACAGAGTTACAAATTTATGGATCTTAGTCTGACATAATAAAAATACCAACTAATTTACTGTTAATTGTTATTTCCATTGTGCAATGGATTAAAATTAAACATTGTATAGATACAAGTAATTTTACATGTTAGGGGAAGTTTGAATGTGGAGTAGGTGTTGGAACAGGAGTTGTTTGAAGGAATTTGTGGATGAGGATTGGCGCATGTAGGTAGGAAGTAAGTTCCATAAGGAAGGAGCACGAATGACGAAGAATCTGCTGAAGGAGGAAGTTTTATGGGAGGGAATATATAAGTCTATAGGTTGAGACCTAGTATTGAGAGAGTAGATAGAGGAGCGTAGAGTAAGGAGTTAAAGGATGTAGGGAGGATTTTTGGTTCTGAAGACTTGGAAAAGGAAAACACCAAGGAGGAATTGTCGTCGGGAAGTAGGATAAAGCAACTTCAACTCGGTATACCAGAGTGAAACATGTGAACGCCTGGGAATCCGAAAATGTATCTTATAGAACAATTCATGAGTCTCTTTAGTCACATTTCCAGCCTGGCAGATAGCCCTCCATACACCTAACAGCGTAGTCGAAGTGGGGGAATACAAGGGAGGTTACAAGGAGCTGTCTGGTTTTTAGAGGAATACAATCACGGAATCTTAATAGTTTAAGGACTGGTGTAGGTGCCTATAGGCCTCTGCCACATCATTCAGTACCCATAAATGGCATAGTTATAGTGCTATAATAACGTTTTGGTACATATTATTGATTTTATTGACGAACAAATATTAATGCAATAATTAAATAGTCCAAAAAAATTACCTTTTTTTAACTATTATTTCCTTTATTCCACCCGGAGGT
This sequence comes from Nezara viridula, assembly GCA_928085145.1. Lineage (NCBI taxonomy): Eukaryota > Metazoa > Arthropoda > Insecta > Hemiptera > Pentatomidae > Nezara > Nezara viridula. The sequence goes on from OV725078.1 coordinate 42,648,118, forward strand.
GGTTTAAGAATGCTTTTATTATAAAAATGATATAATTATAATAATATTTTTATATTGTTCTTTATTTCTTAATGATATTTAAAACTATATTAAATAAATACATCTAGTAAATTTGTACAAATGGATATAATGACGTGAAAACACCCAATGGTAGTACTCTAATAATTCTACATTAGGAGATCCCGGGGCGATCTTCTTTTCAGAAGCCTCGGAGGGTTATCAGGGATTGAAGTGGAAGCAAGCTTAGAAACGAGAAGGTTGGATGGTTCTGAAGTTTGTTATTGAGGGATGGGTATCTGGATTGGGCCAGGTAAGAAACATAAGTAACATTAAAGTCGTTGTAGATGATTTTATTTGTAACAAAGTAGTGAAAATTGAGATTTCAGATTGTAAGGATTGGATACAAGAGGAATTTGATCGTTTACTAGAGCCCCAAAGTTCGATCCCGTAAGTCCAAATAACCCTTATTATAGTAATATATATGAATCGTTTGTAAATAGCTGGAAGTTTAGAGCGTTTGTCTAGTAAGTGCTGAAGTAATCGGAAACGCCAAGCTGTTTCTTGTCGTTTCATTCTGGTATGAAAATTCCAAATTAGAAGTTTCCCCAGGTGGAGTCCTAGAAAACGGATTTGTTCAACAGGGATAAGCGGAGTATTGTTAAAAGGAACTGTAGGACAGGAAGTCATAGGTTTACGACGAAGGGTAAAGGTGATTTGGTGAGATTTATTGAAATTTATTTTAATTCTCCAGTTTTGACAACATTCTTCACGGTTTGTGATGTAATTTAATAAAACATACGTTGTCTTCCTGTATATTCCTTTATTTTTCACTTTTTCGCAACTGGTTTCGGTCTTTTATCAGACCTTCATCAGGCTAAGTAAAATAATAAAATTAGCAACAACAATAATAACTTTTTCAAATGATAATAAAACCCAATTTAACAATTTAAAATCCAATCCCAATAAATTAATAAATAAATAATATATAAAAAGGCAATCGTTTTTCAAATTGCATCAAATAATGGGTACACCATAGAAATTATTGAATAAATACTTAGGAAAATTGAAAGGCAAAAATTTTAATACGTCATTTATAACAGTCAACAATATAATAATATTAATGCTTTCAGAACAATTACATATATAGGTTCTACTTATAAATTACATATACTTATAAAATTAATAGTATTTTTAAAAAAGACAAAAAAATTGTGGCCCTTAAACCTCTTACTAGTTTAAAAAACATGTTCTCCAGGACTAAACATGGAGTTGATCCTTTAAATAAGAGTGGGGTCTACTCGATAGAATGTTCATGTTCTGCCGTTTATATCGAGCAGGCGGAAAGAAAACTATCAAAGAACACCTCCCAGGTTACGGCCATGTATCACATTTTAAAGATCATTTTTTAAATTGTTTACATCCACAAAAAAGTAATAAGGTCAAACTGTTGCATGCCATTTCAAAAGGGAAAAGAATGAACTTTTTTGAAAAATTATAAATTAATAAAAATATAAAAAATGACATAATTTGCCTGAATGTATAAAATATTCTATTTGAAGATTCTGCACTCATAAAATATTTTTTTATTTAATTGATTTAATGGAATTTACAACTGTATAAACAACACAACTAGTAAAAATGCACACATTAGAAATAATGATATGAACAGACTTGAAGAGATACTGCCCAGTGGTAGTACTCCCTATTTAATTCTAGGTGAGAAGATCACGAGACCATCTTCTTTTCAGACGCCTAGGGGGATTGTCAGGAATCGAGGATGAAGCAAGGCTGGAAACAAGTGGATTCGGATGGAACTGGAGTTTATCATGAAAGGATAGGTACCTGACTCGGGCTAAATCAGCGGCATATGGAACATTAAGGTCTTTGTGAATGGTTTTATTTGTGACAAAATATGGGGCATTAAGGATTTTAAAAGAATTTTGGACTGTAAGGCTCGATACGATAGGAATTCGATGGTTTGGTAGAGCCCCAAAGCTGAACTCCGTATGTCCATATAGGTCTTATTATGGTTAAGTAGATGAGTCTATTGTAATTAATTGAAAGTTTAGAGCGTTTGTCTAGTAAGTGTTGGAGCAGTCGGAAACGTCGAGCAGTTTCTTGTCGTTTCAGTCTAGAGTCTGCGGATTTCAAGAGAGACGTTTATCCAAGTGGAGTCCTAGGTAGCGGATTTTACAACTGGAAAAAGTGGAATATCATTGAAGGATATTGTAGGACAAGAAGTTGTAGGTTTACCACGAAGGGTAAAGGTAATTTGATGGGATTTAATAATAATAATAATAATAATAATCTTTTATTTATTCTGGGACGAATCCCTTATTGTGCGTATTGATATATTGTCTCATTACATCTTATTTTCATTATTTACATAAATTTAATTTTTTTTTTAATTATCTTATACGTAGTTAGTATATTTTGATAGATTTTATATTATCTCAAATTTTCTATTTACATCTATTAATTTCTTTATATAACTTCATATTACTATTCTCTGTTTTACATTTTATTCTATGATTATCTCACTTCCTTACAGCATACTAAGACATCATATTTTAGCAACTACGTCACTCCATTTATTATAGGCCTACAGTTACGTTTTTTTCATCCCATATATTCCATTACATTTCGTTATAATTCATTTTTCATTTCTTATGTTACCTTATTTCATTAGTAAATTGTTACGGTTATTATTTATTTCATAGTTCTCTGTTACTGTTATTATTTTATTCATGATTACCTAACTTTTTTACCGTTATTTTATATTTCCTTTAAGTTTATTCTACCTACTCTATTTTACTTTAAGTTTATTATACCTACTTTATTGTACTGTAAGTTTAATCTACCTACATTTTTTAGACTATACCTTTCACCTACATTTTATTATTTTATTTTCAATGTTACGGTATGAATGTACTCTCTGAACTCTATTATAAGTGTCCTTAACTGAGACAGATTGTAATATTTCTCAATAAAATGTTTAAAAAAAAAAACTTCAATGCTAATAGTTTCTCATGCCCATTGTTATCTGTTTTTTTCTTAGCTCTAATGAAGACATGGACTTTTGGGCCAAAACGTCGGCAAAAATAAAAATAAATACAATTTACTTTTTTTTCTGAACACTCTAACCAATCTTCTCTTTAATTATTCACTACAGTCAACCATCAATCCACAATTAATAGTTTGTTGTTTATTATGATAGTTGCATATGAGCCTTTCAATTGACAGAATGACTAACTCCAATTTCAACATTTTTGAGTAAGTCATTTTAGTTACATTTCTAGTTGGATGATTTATAATATCTGTACAGACAGTGAATAAGTTGATTCCATAATAGGTGATTGTAGTGTTGATATATATAATTTTCAATAAAGGTATTCCCCACTAGAAATATCACTAAAATTAACAATCAAAAATTTTGAAATTGGAGCTAGTCATTCTGTCAACTGAAAGGCCCATATATAAATTGTGCTTATTTAGTTCACCTATAGAGTTGTTCAATTATTTTAAGCCTGTAGGAGTTTAGTCAGTAAGGATTGGCAAATTTCATTAATTCTACTAAATAAATATTTTCAGTTTTAGTTAAACAAAAACACACCATCAATCAGAATTGTATAACCAATCATATCATTTTTTTTTTAATAAGTTAAAACAATATTTTCCTATCGAAAATCTCATTTATTTATTAATTAAAAAACATTAATATGGACAGGTATAAATAAAATTTCATTTTTTTTTTTTTTATGTTACATAATAAATATTTATAAACCAAGAATAATTAAAATTGTATAAATACCATTATACAGAGTCCCATTGTTTTTTACATCACACAGTTCAATATCCAAAAGAGCTTCAAAGAATGACTTTTCTCTCACTTCGTAGTCCAAATCTTTCAATGCCTTTTTCAAAACATGTAAAAAAGGTTATAATCATAAACAGTTGTCCTTTTTTAAGTTGTTTTTATTTATATGTGATTGTATTTTTCATGCAGAGAAATTTTTCTGATAATAAAATCTTAACTTTGAGAATGAAAAATCAAATATAATAGATATGTAAGCAGAAATGGTATAAAAACAATTAACTTTTACTCAAGTTCATGCTCTCTGTTTAGGGAACACATCAAAATTCCTATTTAAATTTAATTTGAATTAAATCAAGAAACCACAACACAGCTGTTATCTCGAACATACTGCATATATACCTCAGTTGTTAGTGTGATGCCGCAATTACTGAAGCGTAGACGCTCACGTAGCGTGACAAATGCACGATACTGGCCAGTCAGAAAATTCGTTATTCCACTGATTTGATGAAAATGGAGTAAAAAACTACATCGGCCGGCAAGGGGCCAAGAAAGGAAGGGAGAGAAGATGAACAGGAAGACTGGCAAATAGAAGAAAAGAGAAAATGCAAGTATCCCAACCCACCTATATTTAAGCTCCGTATAAAATTACATATAATAAAATAAAGCAATCAATTTTACCTATTCACTTCTTTAATCCATTAACTCCTCTAATTTTATAGTCCACAGCAATAAATTTTCACCAGCTCTTAAAGCAGAATTATTATGACAATATCCCTGACAGTCTTGGAAGGGATTGGCATAGTAAAGTAAACACTCTCTATGCCAGATGTAAATATCGTTTCCATGGAAGAATTTTATGTTCGATTGGAATAGCTTCTCATTCCAATTCAACATAAAATTAAGCCACAGAACATAAAAAAAGGATATAATGGGTGAACTTGTAGCAAAAATATCATCCTTCAGATCCCAATCCTTTGATACTTACATTACTTCTCTCTCTGTTCACGACAATTCCCTCTGGAAAACCACCAAAAAAATCCTAAAATCCCATTACATTTCTCACCCCTTCTTCGATGCGATGACTCCTGGGCAGCGTCTGATGAATACAAACCGGAGAAATTCGCCAGACACCTCTCCAGTACATTCACTCCTCAACCAGAATCCAATCCCACCCATACCACAACAGTAGAAGAATTCCTCTCTTCACCGAATCCACTCTCCTTACCACCTAACGCGGTTAATCTATTTGAGGTCAAACATCACTTACAAAAACTTCCTCTAAGTAAATCTCCTGGATACTACCTCCTAATCCCACAAATCCTTTGTCAACTTCCACCCAAAGCTATCATATTCCTTACATATAATTATAACTGCATCTTTGGAACTACCCATTTTCCTCTCCTATGGAAACATTCTACCATCGTCCTTTTCCTGAAACCAGGCAAACCTGCCAACAATACATCACCCTATAGACCAATTAGCCTACTCCCGATCCTATCAAAGATTTATAAAAAGATCCTACTGAAAATAATTCTACCCATAATAGAATCTCATAAAATTCCTACCCATCAATTCGTATTTCATTCCCAACATTCTAATGTCCAACAAGAACTCCGGGTGGTGGACCATATATCCTAAGCCCTAGAAACGAAGCAATACTGTTCGGGTTCATTTCTGGACATAGCATATATTTGACGGAGTATGGCACGCTGGACTGCTCTTCAAACTTATATTCCATCTACCGAAGTCCTTATATCTAGTACTCCGATCCTACCTCTCTGACCGCTCATTTCCAGTTCGCTTTGTTACTGAATTCTCCGATTGTCATTTAATTGAGGCGGAGTTCTGTAGGGCATCGTCATGGGTTCCATTCTTTTCACCGCAGATATTTCTGCCCGTCCTGATACCCTCCTGGCAACATTCGCTGATGATACCGCTATCCTTTCAAGCAACTCAGATCCTAAAACGACGTCATTAAACCTACAAATGTACATCTCCCTGGTTGAACACTGGTGTAAGAAATGGCGCATTAAGATAAACTAATCCAAATGTAAACACATAACCTTCACCCTTTGTCGTAAATCCTATCCACCAGTTTATTTTAAGACCATCCAGCTTCCTTTCTCAGATACAGTCCGGTACCTTGGCTTTCTCTTAGACCGACGACTAACGTGGAACCCTCATACTAGAATTAAAAGACAGGAACTAAACCGACGATACGGCCAAGTATACCGACTACTAAACAGAAAATCTAAACTTTCCATTGAAAACAAGTTACTGATCTACAAGACAATGCTGAAACCTATTTGGACTTACGGACTAGAACTGTGGGGAACAGTAAAATTGTCTAACATCAAGCGCATCCAATTCTTCCAGTCAAAAGTCCTTCAAACAATAGTCGATGCTCCTTTCTATGTAACCAACAAAACCCTACATCATGACTTCAACATCCCATTTGTCCTAGACCTTATCCCAGAAAAATTCTCCAAATTTCACCAGAACCTTATGTATCATCAAAATCCTCTTGCACAATCCCTATCAAGCACCACCTATCCCTTTAATCCTCCAAGAAGGTTGAAACGACAGTGGCCTTTTGTAGATTGTATATATTGGAGTCGTGGCAATGGCCAGATTCTCCACTCAAGTCCTCTCGATCAATTTCCGCTGGCTTTAGTACCACCAGTGATGCGTTGAGAGAGTAGCGCAGGGTTCTTCTGGTGTTCCATCGCCTGATTGTAAATAGTGTATATAGGTATGCGTGTGGTTTTTGCTTAGTTTTAATTTTCTTATTTTTAGGTGATTTTATTTATTTGTATACTTTTTGATTATTATTTATTGTTATTTTGCTTCTATTTTTTTACTATTTTTTCACCTCTTCTGTAAAATATTGTAATGTAAGAGATAAAAAATTGAATATTTTAGTAATCCGATAGAAAGTATAATATTGTACGCAATAAAATTGGATTAACCACTATTATATGGTTGCCTCTATATTACAGAGTTTTCAAGAATATTCCATGCAATAAAAAATAATAAACTAATAATAAACCCGCCAGGGGCAGTGAAGTGCGTCACTGTTCTGTCAGGGGGCTTAACGAATCCCTGGGTCCTGATGTTCATTACACCGCAGTATAACTGAACACTACAAACATACACTGACATAAGCACACCTATATTACACACCTTCTGGCTACCTTCTCTAAGAAAACATGACAGAAGGTTAAAAATGCAACCTATCCAACAAAATGGAGCTAAGAAGTCGCTAAATCGCCTAGGACGAATCTAGAGAAAGGGCTACTCTAGAGGGTTTGGATCAGCAGCCCAATTCATCGGCAGGCGGTGGAATTCACACATTTTTTTAATATTGGGATTAAATATCTATGAGGATTGTTGTTCAGTATATCTTTGCAATCATCCTCGTAATTTGTCTGGGTCACTTCAATTTCAGAAGATATTTTATGTTTCCAATAAGATTTCATACCTACCATTTTTTTTGTTTAAAATTTCCAAACTGATAAATCAGAAAGCAGAAAAAAATTAACTTTTAACCATTAAAGTAATAAGAATTAGTACAATACCATTAACAAAATGATTTTTATCAGCAATCATAAGATCAACAATTAATAAGCAACATAACTTGTTGAAATTTGAAACATGAAAGTGGAAAGAAGTATAAAGATATAAAAGCTTGAGATAATGTAATTAGTAATATTAAACTTACATGCTCTATGAACGCAGCTAAAAACCGATTTATTGTTACATAAGATTGCATTCCATAGTCTGTGTTAGGTAATTGACTCTTCCCCTCGTTGGTAAAACCAGTAATATGAAAGTTTGAAATCTAAAATAAAATGTATTTATTTAATAACCAAGAAATAATTTTAAAATATTCTATTCCAATTACTTGAAACCTTCTAAAATTGAGAAAAACTAATAAGGCTGTACATACCTTATTTTACTACAACCATTATTTATAATAATAATAATAATACTTTATTTATGCAGGGGCGATCCCTTTATAATAATACAAAAATACAGAAATGTGGGCTAAGGAGCCTCAGAGATAAATAATTACAAAGTATATAAACAGTCATAATAAAAATTATCAGCTACATTCTGACTTTAATCAGTTAATAATAGAAAAATATAAAACTTAAGTAAAAATAATTCAGAATGATCTAATAATTTATGTACATATTTGCAGTAATATCTGTTTAAAATTTTATGGGGACTGGATGAATAAAAAATTATTATACAGGTGGGATTTAAAGGTAAGTACATGGTTTTTCCAGGAAAGTGTTTGATCGAAGGTTATTCCAAGGTTTTTGATGGTGGGGTAAAATTTGATGGGATTATCATGCAGGAACAGAGTTGGAATATTAGGAACAGTTTTAAGGAGGTGATTGGAGCCTATTAAGATTGCCTTCGTCTTTCTCGCATTCATCTTCATCTTGTTAGTTCTCGCCCAGTCACAAATCCTATCCAAGTCTTCTTGTAGTTTCTCTGTGGCAGATAATAGGTCGGAGGCCGGGAAAGACAGGTATATTTGTAAATCATCTGCATAGGTAGGTATTGGGAGTGATGGATCATGAGAGGAAGGTCATTAATGTAAATAGCAAACAGAGTAGGGGATAGAGTGGAACCCTGAGAGACACGACAGGAGAGAGTGAGCGTCTTAGAAGGAGGTTGACCTGGGACAACTGCTTACTGGGATCGGTCTGAAAGTATCGGTACTTGATAAATGTAGGTAAACAGATAACGAGACTAAAGGTTAACAAATGAAGAAATTGAAAAAATTAATAAGATAACATGAGTTGTAATATCGTTAGGATAGATTTTTTAAATATATATATAACTCTATAAGAAAAATAATATTTTTAGAAGAGAACTTTATAATATAAGTATAAATGTAAACAAGATTACGATGATGAATAAAAAGGTTATAGTATAATAGAGGTTATACTATAACCTTTATTTTCATCATCAAAAACTTGTTTACATTTCTATTTTTATTTACCAACATTCTATATATAATACTTGATATTTTAACTACACTGTCACCCACTATATCTCTGATGTCATCTTATTATTTCTTTATCAGACAACTGTTTCTTATTTATTATCTACTTATGATTCATTTATTTTATTTTAATCATGTACCTTTTATATTTTGTATCTTTTGTAGCCCTGGTGAACACTAGCGGATCCAGGATTTCATTTGGGGGGGGGGCTTCAGCCCGGATGATTTTTTTTTCATATACATATAACGATAATAAATTTGAAAAAAAATAAAGAAATTAATTACCTATATGAAATGGTGTTTAAGTGGTTCTTGAAGTCCTATTAAATATAATTACACGAACAAGAATACTTTAAGAGATAGTTTTTAATATTTTTTTCTGTAAAACATGATTATATTTTACCATTTTGGGGGGGGGCTTCAGCCCGAAAGGCCCCCCCCCTTAGATCCGCCTGTGCTGGTGAAGACCTACAAAGTTGGTTAAAACGTCGGCGTAAAAAATAAAAATACAATTGTAAAAATTGAGTATTTATTTGATCGCACCCCCCCCCCTCCTACTCCCACCAACTCCTTCTCATTTAATTTAAATTGAATGAATAAGCAAACAGCACTGCTACCATCTCTTGGACAGACAGATATGCAGAGATGGAGTCTAGACATGGATTCATGCCAACTTAAGAAAGGAGACATAGCTGGCCAGCAATCAATTACCATCTTTAACATTTTTTATAGGAAGAAAAATGGAGTAGAAAGTCTAGAGGCCAAGCAACGGGGCCTGAGCCTTGGAAGAGAGAAGAGGAGAGAAAACTTTGAATGGCAAAAATAAGCAAGTACCTAGCGATGAATTTTCAGCTACCACTCACCTAATCCACCTCAACTACAATAGTTTATAATATGCAAATCAAAATTTATAAACATATTAACCAATGTTCTTATAGATTTGGCCCTAATATCTCACATTATAATAGATACCAAATATAGCAATCATATTTTACTTATAGTCATCAAATCATTTAATTATACAGTCCGTTTAACCCCACAGTTTACTTATAATTGAATTCTTTAGCAGTACATAGCAGTTAAATAAGAACCAGTTCCCTATACCAGAATTATTAGGTCAATATCTCTGACAGCCCTGGATGTGATTGGATTAATAAATTAAACAAAGACCTTATTCAAATATTAATCAAGTGAACATTAATTGATTATACTAATTAAATATTTAAATAGATTAGATATAAATTATATGCTATAACACAAACAACATAAGTATATTCAGAAATCTAACAAACACTAGCAACATATTACAAGAACAGATATTTAATATAGTAAAGTTAACATACATCATATAAACTTATTATATTATAAAAGAAATTTTGTATGAAAATTTTAAAACATTTGACCATTGAATTCTTTGACTGACAGAAATCAGCATCTCTATGCATGTTAAAAGAACAATTTGAGTTTTTTTATTTAAATATTCAATAATCTCTACTTTATTTTAACCACCTTATACTAAACTCTCCTGAAACTGAGCATAGCCATTAGCCAAAAAATGAACAATGTCCTCCCAGACGTTCAAATTACAAAGGGTACGGAGGCCATTTGCATGCTCTGCATACCTTCACTAATTAAGATATAACAAACAATTCCTCTCTCATTTTTAAATTCCAACTAATATCAGTTGTACTGTATTTATCATTTATATATGACAAACGCACATGATTAATTAAATACTCAATAAATTTTTTTTCCCTCAAGATTGACATATGGATTCATAAGCTAACAAATTCATGACCATGTTTTTCGAATCAGCTTAAGCCCAAACCATTACCATTTTGAATCCAATTTCCCATTTATTTCCAAGAGATCTCCAACATCACATTAAAAAAACACCTTCAAATTATTAAGAAGCCACTTTCATTTTTAACTGTTGGTTGCAAACATTCATCCGAAAATTTAACTCCGAACTGTTCCAACATACTGCCTCCTTCCATTATGGAACATTTTCAATTTTCACTAATTTGAATAAAAATTTGTTACGAGAAGGACTTGAATGGCGGGTACGGTCAAATAAATATTAAATTTTTAAAAAATAGTTATCCATTGATATCTTATTCTTATTTTAGCTTTACTAGATCATTATTTATTCAATTTTCAATTTCTTTATCTGTCAACACTCATTTCCTTTATCTGTTAACATACAGCTATCAAATGTAATCTTTACCAGTTTGTTATACTATCATTTCTTATCTTTTATCGCAATCTGTTTACTTTTAACTTACACGCTATATTCTCCTTTGTTTTCTATTTTTATTCATACTTATTTTCTATTTTTGTTTGTATCTTCTATATATATATATATATATATATATATATATATATATATATATATATATATATATATATAATACTTGATATTTTAACTACACTGTCACCCACTATATCTCTGATGTCATCTTATTATTTCTTTATCAGACAACTGTTTCTTATTTAATATCTACTTATAATTCATTTTTTATTTTCACCATGTACCTTTTATATTTTGTATCTTTTGTAGCCTGATGAAGACCTGCAAGTGGGTCGAAACGTCGAACAATTAAAAATACTATTTTTTAAAATTTAGTATTTATTTGACCGCACCTCCCGACCAACTCCTTCTCATATTATATCACGGTCAACCATCTCTACATCATTGAAAATTTGTTAAATTCTTCTTCCATCCAATTTTTATGTTCTTTGGCAAACTCACTTGTTTGTAGATTAAATAAAAATGTTTTTTATACTATCAACACAACCCGTAAGGATTAATGACAGGAGTTTCTTTCTAATCAAGGAGAATGAAAATTAGGGTCCTTATAGCATTGGCTATACTTCAGTAAATTCTCTGTTAGATTGTGCAAACAATAATTTTAAATGTTGTTCAGCTGCAGGATTATGTTTTTAGACGTTGGACGTTTTAATTATCCAGTATACATGGTTATTTACAAATTTTTGATGTCAAAATAAATTTCAGAAATATAATTTTTAACTTCTTTATTTCCCTGATTTATTCTGAATTTCCCTGATTGCAAGTCCTGGTTTATGCAAAATTATAATTTTATGTCAGTCAATAATATGATGTTTTCCTATTTCATGAAATAAAAGTAACATGAAATGGAAAACTAACATAAATTAATGAAATATGGAATGTTGAATTAAATTACCAAAAAAAAAAAATCACTCAACTTTTTAGAGTTAATACAACAGCTCATATGATAATGAAGTAGTAAAATTCAAACAATAAGGTAATATTATTCAGAGAATAAAAAAACTTCAACATAATAGATTGGTATTTTGCCTTATTTTTAATTGTAAATAAAGCTAATTTAAATGTAAAATTAGATGGCTGATTGTCATTTCATGAACAATTTTTAAAACTTGACAAGTTTCATTGATTAGTTAAGTTTAACATTTTTTTCTTCCACTACTACATAGTGAAGAAATATTTCTTCATAATGATCTATTTTTACTAAGTTCATTAAATTAGTCCTATGAAGAGCTAATAGAAGGTGTAAGCATAGTAAAACCTAATCAGACTATTTTCTGTCTTTTAAAATTTAGTGTGTCAAACAAGAATTACAATTAGATTTAAACAGCATAGAAAGTTGGTGTTGATATAGACGATATTCAAGCTAAAACCATTTATCCGTTGAAAATAAGTCCACTCACACATTGGTAAGAATATTTACCTACAGTAACAATTTATTAAACCTAAAAAATGCTTACATTAGGATTGAGGGATAATAGTGATCTGTAAATCAATCGTAATTTAGGAGGTATCAACATTTTGAATGTTTGCCGGTCAGAAGCTGGAAGTAAACCTCTATGCCCTACTAAATCTTCTTCTTCCCGGTGTAACTGGTGCTTCAATGTTGCCATATCTGTGTCTGAGAAACCATGTACAGATCTATTAAAAAACATTACATAGATTAGTCACATTTTAGACCTAATAACTTAGATAATTTAAATTTACAGTAAAATAATTAATTTACAGTAAAACTTATATAAAGCAACACATAAATAAGGAAGAAAATTATCATCTCTCTCTCTCTCTCTATTGTCTCCAAAATAACAAGTAGTAAAATAAATAAAAGAAAATAGTGAATAATAATTATGATACATTAATTATAAGTGTTTTTATGGGAACAGGGCAGGTCGGTGAGTAAGACACAGAGCTTCTATTTTGCTAGTCCCAGCTTCAAGTGTGGCTGAGATAGGCAATAATTTATACTGGTAAACCAGCAGTGGATCAACTCGAGAGTCGAGAGGACATCTGGGACACATCCCGTCTTTATAAAGTAGGTACTCTTAATTAATAATTAATTTATAATTTAGGGGGAAACCAAGTGGTTGAGCGGAATCTTGGTCTATGTAATTATTTAATAAATTCATAAATTATAGATAGATGGATAGAAAATAAATTTATTCTTGGACAAAGTCCTTCGAGAATAACAAAATCGTACAAAAAGAAAGGATTATTTTCTTTTTCGAATATTTTCAAAATTTTCGAATCTGAGTTTTCAACGAAAATACATGTTTTGTGGTCTCCTGAGTCCAAATAACCAAGTCCCGGAAAATGGTCTGTGTTTGTGTGTAACGAGTCTAGCTCAAAAACGAAAAGTCGTATGGAAGTGAAATTGCGCATTTGAGGTATGTACCTCAGATGTTACAGCAACTTTTTCGTCAAAATCTTCTAACCGGAATTGGCACTTTATATATCCGATGTTACACATTTTCACGATTTACTTGAAAACGGCTCCAACGATTTTGATCAAACTCGGTTTATCAGTGTATTATTAACTGGTCTTTAATATCATTTAGGTCTTATCCCCATTGATGTCACATTAAAGAGCTTAAATGCCCAATGTTCATACACGTCTTCCTCCAAAATACCTATAATATTGTTTATTTAAAAAAACAAAACTCTCTTTTATTAACAGTAAATATCAAAAATGGCTAAATATGAAGTTTGAAAGAATATGATAATTGGAAACTGGAGAAAAAAAGGAAAATGCTTATCCAGGTTGAAAATAAATCTTCGGAAATAACAGTCAGAAGGTATATGTATAATATATCGTTGGAAAGCAGAGAATTTTAGAAAAAATAATATCAAATAAATAAAGTTCTAGATGGTAACGGAGAGTGAGGAAAAAAATTGCAGAGTGGCGCCCTGCCCCTCCCCCCACGTGGGAGCTGGAAAAAATTTCCAAAAAAGAATCCAAACAGCAGATATTTAAAGAAAACGGGGAATATAGGGAAAATTCATCCTCATAGACGAAGAATATCTTAATGTAATACAAAAAAAATTATTACCGTGACCAGCGCTAGCGAATTCTGCCAGGGGGCGCGCCCTCCCATGGATGAGGGATGGTTAGGTTTTAAAAAAAAACACCTATTCAAAGAAAAGAGAAATATAGGAAAAATTCATCCTCTGAGACGAATTTTCTGTGATATAAAAAAAATTACTATCGTGACCAGTACTAGCGGATCCTGCCGGGGAAGCACCCCTCTCTCCCATGGATGCTTAGGGGAAAGTTCTAAAAATCAGCTATTTAAAGAAAGAAGAAATTTAGGAAAAATTCATTATCATTTACTAATTTCCTAATGTAATAAAAAAAAACTATAATGGTGACCAGCACTTGGGGGCACCTTCCCTTGGATGGTGGAAAAAATTAAAAAGGAAAAATTCATCCTCATAGACGAATTTCTAATGTAATATAAAAAAAAAAAAAGAAAAAAAAAAAGAATATTATCGCGACAAGCACTAACAAATTCTGCAAGGGGGCGACCCTCCCCCTGGACGGTGGACAAAAAAGTTCCAAAAAGCAGCTATTCACAGAAAATATTGATGTAGTTTTTGGGCCCCCGTGAGATGCGAAGGCTTGTGCTCCTGTCGCAGCTTGTTCCTATTGACTCCGAGCTGAAATACATGATGGAGGAAAATTTATTTTAAAAAATATGAACTTCATTTATTCTTTCGAATAACCTTTTATTCGAGCGCAAGAAAATACAGTTTTTTTCTCGGACCCAGTTTTTATTCAGTTCCAATAGACCTGGAGGCTTTGCAACCTCAAGCAATTATAGTCTCCTTGAAGAATCCACACGATTCATAATACAGGTCACAATAATAATTTGTACGTTTCCCATTAGAAAGTGTTGTTCCTTTCTTAAAATAACTGCAGTTGGGAACGTTTTCATGAAGGAAAGTACTAATTATTTGGTCTCCGATTTGATCGGAATCTGATTATGATCGGAACCAGATATTATTTACTGAGTTTTTTTTTCTTAAAGTACTCATTCCGAAGCTGCAGGGCCATTTATTGTAATATTTCTCAGATTTTGACCATGCCGGTAAAAATTAGCGTTCATTGACCATGGTTATCGATCATATCACTTAATCAAATTATTAAGTTTAGGTACTTGTTCAACACAGAATTTGACGTTCTTTGATTTCTCAAAGAATAATTTTTTCGCTTTGAAGCACTGTTTAGTAATAACACATGAAAAAAAAGATCAGATGAATCTGGATTTTTTGGCTGCAAAAGTTTTCTCTTGGTGACCCGTGTCAGCAATTCAGTTTTTTACATGTCTAGACACATATGCAGAGGATCTCGTAAGTAGAGGGAAATATTAAAAGGAGTGATAGCCGAACTGAATAAATACAAAAAAGTTTATATAAACAATGGTTCGATTTTCAGCAGAAAAGTAAGGAATTAAAGTTTTGTTATTTTTTAAGTAAGCCACGGTTTTTGTTGTTGTTTTAATTTACGTGATTAACGATTGTTTCACTGTAAACTAGACAAAATTTACTTTAAATATAAATAGAGTTTGCTTTTGTTAAAACCATTTAAAGAGGACTTTTGAGCGGCTAAACTCAGGTAAGGAGTGGGGGAAGATGGGTACTGGTGGGGGAACGAATAGGGGTGGGGGATCACCTGATACAGAGTTGCGACCCTCCCCCCCCCATCCCTGAGAAAATTCCTGGAACCGCCACTATATATGAGCCTTTCTGTTGATAGAATGACTAACTCTAATTTCAACATTCGTTATTATTAATTTTATTGATGTTTCTTGTGGCAAAATATATACCTTTATTCGCAATTCTATATTTCAACACTGCAATCATCTATTCTGGAATAAACTTACTGTCTGTATATATGTAACTTTTCCAACTAGAAATATTGAAATTGGAGTTAGTCATTCTATTAACTATAAGGCTCAGATACTGAAGTTGTGTGATTTATAAAAGCAGAAGACTAGATTTTTATTGCCTACCGTCGATATAATAAATAGACCTTTTGTAATTTTAATGGTCTTAATGATTGTTACCTGTAAGCTTTCAGCTATAGCTCCGTTAAAATTGTACTTCAAAAATCTTATAATAGTACAACATTGCCAGAAAACAGTTTTTATTCAAAGTAGAGCGGTAAGTGAATTTTTTGTGTTGCGCGAACCAGATTTTTTTTTTTATAACTTGTTTCTTGAGAAATATTATGATCTGTCTCAATTAAGGACATTTTTAATAGTGTTCAAAGGGCACATTCACACTCTATGTACAGCAAATAAAAATAAATTAAACAGTAAAATAATTATTATAATGATAACTAAAACTAAATGTATACAAACAAAAACAAAACCAAACTAGTCAAAATAACAACTTAAATTCAAACATACTTGTACACAATATTTACAGATCTCATTCATTCAGGATAACTCAAAGCCAAGAGTCCCCCCCCCCTCCACTCATGGAAGAATAAACAGGACTGTAGGAGATTCCAGCATCTCTCACTCAGCCACAATATTAGTATTAAGAACGTAACTAGTAATCTATAAAAGTAAGAACTAGTATATCAGCAATTTGTTGTCAAATGAAAATTTAGATTTTCTGTTCAGTAGTCTACATAGCTGGCCAGATCGAAGGTTGAGTTCTTGTCTTTTTAGTCTAGTATCTGGGTTCCATATTAGTCTTCGGTTTAAGAGAAAGTCAAGATACCTGACCTTGTCTGAGTAAGGGAACTGGATGGAATTAAAGTGTACTGGTGTACAGGAATTGCGTCGGAGCGTAAAGGTAATATGTATGCATTTTGATTTATTTACTTCAATGCGTCTGTTTTGTGCAAAGCTATTGTGTCCGATTGCCGCGTTGGGCGAGTGATGGGAGCAGATCAGATAAGATCTGAAAGATAAGATTTAATCCGTACTAAAAGCAACAATTGCTCCGCAGACTGGAGGGCTCTCTCACTTAAGTATGATGTCTTTTCCAGCATAAAAGGGTAAGTCAATTTGCACAAATCATAACCTACCGCTTCATCAAAATACAGACCACTGCATAAATAAGTCGAATGTTGCCTATTTTGAACTCATTTGAGTTGTCTGCCTTGATTAAATTAAAATTGGAAAGTAGAGTAAACATTTTAGTCCACCGGACACGATTATATTTTTTTTTTGTTGCCATATTAGCGATATTTTGCAGTATGTAAAGGAGGAATATTGGTAGGTTATAAAAGTTTTTGTAAAGATCGTCTATTTCCGGGCTGATATTCGCATGTTGCCTATTAATTCGTTTTTTATAATTTATTTTATGTCGTTTCTTGCTTTGTTGCGTATTTGGGGGTGCCCGTGTAATAAAAATTGATTTTATTTTGTAGAAATCGTATATTTCCGGGCTAATATTCGTATATCGTCTATTAATTCGTTTTTTTTAATATATCTTATGTCGTATATCTAATATAACGTATATCTGAAATAATCCTGGAGAAGTTAAAGTTATACCAAATAACGAAAAAAATATATATCATTCACACTACATGTTGGTAAAATAAAATTGAGATTCATAGATTCTTCAGTATCTCATGGTCCAGTCTCTCATTTTGGACCTCTGCTTTCAATTTGGGTTTATAAATGCGTTACATGCCACAAAAATAATGTGAAGCCACAGGAAAGATTATTGAAATACAAGCAAAGGCACCTCTCCTTGATTGAGCACTGGTGTAATAACAGCCTCATTAAAGTGAATGAATCCAAATGCCAACTTATTAGCTTTACACTCCGACGTAATTCCTGTCCACCAGTACACTTTAACTCCATCCCACTTCCTTTCTCGGACACAGTCCGGTATCTTTTCTTTCTTTTAGACCGAAGACTAACATGGAACCCATATACTAGACTTAAAAAACAAGAATTCAACCGACGATACGGCCAACTACACAGACTACTAAACTGAAAATGTAAACATTCTATTGAAAACAAATTACTTATCTACAAGACTATACTGAAACCTATGTGAACATACAGACTTGAACCGTTGGTGCCAGCAAAAAAAACGCATTCAATCCTTCAATCTAAAGTCCTTCGAACAATAGAATTGAATTCGAACAATTAATGCTAATGGGGTTATGTAACCAACAGAACCCTACACCATGACCTTAATACCCCTTTTGTCCTAGACCTTATCCCCGAAAACGTCTCCATATTTCACCATTACCTTACCTATCATTCAAATCCCCTTGCACAATTTCTTTCCAGAACCACCCATCCGTACAATCCTCCTCGATGGTTGAAGCGGCAGTGGCCGGGAGACCTTTTGTAAATATATATATATGACTTTTGGCAATGTCAAGATTCTCCACTCAAGCCATGCATGTGTGATTATAGCGCCTCTGCTCAGCCTCTACTGGTCTTTAATACCACTAGTGCGGCTGAGTGAGGGGTGCTACAATCTCATTGAGTCCCCTAAAAATCTTGAGTGAATTTCATTAACTTAGTTTCTTTTTGTTTAGTTTAATTTATTTTTTATTATATAAATTGAATATATAGACAAGGTCGGATGTCAAAAGAACATCCTTCACCTGATCGGGACCAAACGGTTAAAGTGGTATGGCCACTTAATGCGGATAGATGAGAACCGCTGGCCAAAGAAAATTTATACCTACATGCCACCTGAAAGAAGGAAGCGTGGAAGGCGAAAGAAGAAATGGATAGAGGACGTGGAGAAAAGCATGGCAGCCAGAGGGCTTCGTGAAGGAGATTGGATGGACATGGAGCAATGGCTTTTGGGTGTTGGGGATATGACTCTTTAAGTTATACAAAACCCCCTCAAAAAAAAAATTGAGTATATAAAAAATATATACTTAACATTAGTATTAATATTTTTCTGTATTATTTATTTTTATTTATTGTAAATGGAGTGTGAATGTGCTGTTTGAACACTATTATAAATGTCCTTAATTGTGATAGATGGTAATATCTCTCAATAAATATGTTTAAATAAGTAAGTAGGACCGAATTTGTTTCAGGTTGTTTTGTAGACCAGTAATTTGTTTTCAGTTGAGATTTTCTACTCGGTAGTCTACGTAGGCCATTTCGGCGTTTGAGTTCTTGTCTTTATAGTCTAGTATGTGGGTTCCATGTTAGTCTTCGGTCTAAAAGAAAGAAGATACCTGACTGAAATAGAAAGCTGGATGGAATTAAAGTTGACTGGTAGACAGAATCTTCGTCGGAGCGTTAAGGTAATATATTTGCTTTTGGATTCGTTTACTGTAATACGCGATTTATTACACCAGTGTTCGATCAGAGAGAGGTGTCATTACAGAGTGAAGGATACTGCTTAGGCAACTTTCCTAAAGAGAAATTACTTTTTTGTAAAGGGAAATAACTATAATGAGTTCCACATAGGCAACATTCGACATTATTTTGGTAGTGGACTGTATTTTGATTAAAGTGGTAGGTTATTTGGATTGTGTAAAATAAAATTTACTCTTTTATGCTGGCATAGACATCTTATTTAACTGAGAGTGCCCTCCAGTCTGGTATAGTTGAGATACAATGGGTTGAGAGCGTCTCGCCGCTCGGCCTACTCAGATCTCTTGTCTTTTAGATCTTATCGGATCTGTGTTCACTACTCGGATCTGTTTTCACAAACAAAGAAACAGAGAAAACCAAACTTATAGATTGGTCATAACTAGACAAGGCGCAAACGAGAGAAAAATTGCTTTGTTTATGATAAAGAAACGGAGAAATCATTCGAAATATATTTTTGGAAAATTAAAAATAAAAGTTAGCCAGATCAAAAATAGGCTAAAAAAAATACAATTCATTAATAATAAAAAGGCTCCTCATTAAATTTAAGGAAAGAATAAAATATAAATATCAATAAAATGTTTCTTCAGAAAGGAGAGGTACTAACTTGTGCATAGGTCGCACCAAAGTGGCTGTAGCAGTCCTTAATTTTACCATCCTAACTACACCGTCAGGCCCTAGAAGTCTCCCTAGAAGTCTCACTATTATCCTGGCAAGCCGCCACTCCTACAGTGGAACATGTTTTCAATGTAGAATAACAAGGGTTCCCTCTTTTGAATTTCCCTGTCAGTATTCAACTTGTTGCGAGGCATCAAATTATGAAGTTACTCATTATACCATATCTTCGTAAAACTTACGAAGAGTCTTGGAAATCATGTCACAACGGCTTGTCAAAGGAAACACAGGCGCATCTTCTTGTTCAGGTCTGGCTAGGAGTGTTGACCTATAAAAAAATGCACTGGGGTGAGATAATCAGGGTTATCCGATGGCTAATATTACAGACAGGTCGGCAATTGAGAACGGCTTCAACTCGTACCAGTAGTGTCTAACATTCCTCATATGTTAACGCATGATCCTGGAGAATCGAAATGAGGCGATGATGGAGGAGTAAAGGTCCCCTTTATACCCGCCCTACTTATATGATAGGCAATGGGTTCGCTGTGGTTCTTAACAAATTGATAAAGCTCCTTCTACTTCTTGGATGCTCCAACGAAATTTGTTCCATAATCACTATAAACATGCAAAGGCAAACCACGCCTTGCAATAAATCTGTCTAATGTGGCAATTAATAAAGGAGTGGATAGGGCCGTCACAAGTTCTTGATTGATGTCCTTGGTAGACACGCATACAAAGAAAGTTAACCAACATTTCGACTTAGGAGCATTGCGCTTACTGAAAATCTTCATAACGAAGGGGCCGCCATAGTCTATTCCAACTTGCTGAAATGATTGACCCTTGGTCACCCTGAAAGACGGTAAGTCACTCATTTTCAGAGCCTGTGGCTTCACATTATTTTTGTGGCATGTAACGCATTTATAAACCCAAATTGAAAGAAGAGGTCCAAAATGAGAGACTGGACCATGAGATACTGAAGAATCTATGAATCTCAATTTTATTTTACCAACATGTAGTGTGAATGATATATATTTTTTTCGTTATTTGGTATAACTTTAACTTCTCCAGGATTATTTCAGATATACGTTATATTAGATATACGACATAAGATATATTAAAAAAAACGAATTAATAGACGATATACGAATATTAGCCCGGAAATATACGATTTCTACAAAATAAAATCAATTTTTATTACACGGGCACCCCCAAATACGCAACAAAGCAAGAAACGACATAAAATAAATTATAAAAAACGAATTAATAGGCAACATGCGAATATCAGCCCGGAAATAGACGATCTTTACAAAAACTTTTATAACCTACCAATATTCCTCCTTTACATACTGCAAAATATCGCTAATATGGCAACAAAAAAAAAATATAATCGTGTCCGGTGGACTAAAATGTTTACTCTACTTTCCAATTTTAATTTAATCAAGGCAGACAACTCAAATGAGTTCAAAATAGGCAACATTCGACTTATTTATGCAGTGGTCTGTATTTTGATGAAGCGGTAGGTTATGATTTGTGCAAATTGACTTACCCTTTTATGCTGGAAAAGACATCATACTTAAGTGAGAGAGCCCTCCAGTCTGCGGAGCAATTGTTGCTTTTAGTACGGATTA
The DNA here is from genome assembly GCA_928085145.1 of Nezara viridula. Classification (NCBI taxonomy): domain Eukaryota; kingdom Metazoa; phylum Arthropoda; class Insecta; order Hemiptera; family Pentatomidae; genus Nezara; species Nezara viridula. Next base: position 42,669,818 of record OV725078.1, read on the forward strand.
AATCTTATCTTTCAGATCTTATCTGATCTGCTCCCATCACTCGCCCAACGCGGCAATCGGACACAATAGCTTTGCACAAAACAGACGCATTGAAGTAAATAAATCAAAATGCATACATATTACCTTTACGCTCCGACGCAATTCCTGTACACCAGTACACTTTAATTCCATCCAGTTCCCTTACTCAGACAAGGTCAGGTATCTTGACTTTCTCTTAAACCGAAGACTAATATGGAACCCAGATACTAGACTAAAAAGACAAGAACTCAACCTTCGATCTGGCCAGCTATGTAGACTACTGAACAGAAAATCTAAATTTTCATTTGACAACAAATTGCTGATATACTAGTTCTTACTTTTATAGATTACTAGTTACGTTCTTAATACTAATATTGTGGCTGAGTGAGAGATGCTGGAATCTCCTACAGTCCTGTTTATTCTTCCATGAGTGGAGGGGGGGGGGACTCTTGGCTTTGAGTTATCCTGAATGAATGAGATCTGTAAATATTGTGTACAAGTATGTTTGAATTTAAGTTGTTATTTTGACTAGTTTGGTTTTGTTTTTGTTTGTATACATTTAGTTTTAGTTATCATTATAATAATTATTTTACTGTTTAATTTATTTTTATTTGCTGTACATAGAGTGTGAATGTGCCCTTTGAACACTATTAAAAATGTCCTTAATTGAGACAGATCATAATATTTCTCAAGAAACAAGTTATAAAAAAAAAAATCTGGTTCGCGCAACACAAAAAATTCACTTACCGCTCTACTTTGAATAAAAACTGTTTTCTGGCAATGTTGTACTATTATAAGATTTTTGAAGTACAATTTTAACGGAGCTATAGCTGAAAGCTTACAGGTAACAATCATTAAGACCATTAAAATTACAAAAGGTCTATTTATTATATCGACGGTAGGCAATAAAAATCTAGTCTTCTGCTTTTATAAATCACACAACTTCAGTATCTGAGCCTTATAGTTAATAGAATGACTAACTCCAATTTCAATATTTCTAGTTGGAAAAGTTACATATATACAGACAGTAAGTTTATTCCAGAATAGATGATTGCAGTGTTGAAATATAGAATTGCGAATAAAGGTATATATTTTGCCACAAGAAACATCAATAAAATTAATAATAACGAATGTTGAAATTAGAGTTAGTCATTCTATCAACAGAAAGGCTCATATATAGTGGCGGTTCCAGGAATTTTCTCAGGGATGGGGGGGGAGGGTCGCAACTCTGTATCAGGTGATCCCCACCCCTATTCGTTCCCCCACCAGTACCCATCTTCCCCCACTCCTTACCTGAGTTTAGCCGCTCAAAAGTCCTCTTTAAATGGTTTTAACAAAAGCAAACTCTATTTATATTTAAAGTAAATTTTGTCTAGTTTACAGTGAAACAATCGTTAATCACGTAAATTAAAACAACAACAAAAACCGTGGCTTACTTAAAAAATAACAAAACTTTAATTCCTTACTTTTCTGCTGAAAATCGAACCATTGTTTATATAAACTTTTTTGTATTTATTCAGTTCGGCTATCACTCCTTTTAATATTTCCCTCTACTTACGAGATCCTCTGCATATGTGTCTAGACATGTAAAAAACTGAATTGCTGACACGGGTCACCAAGAGAAAACTTTTGCAGCCAAAAAATCCAGATTCATCTGATCTTTTTTTTCATGTGTTATTACTAAACAGTGCTTCAAAGCGAAAAAATTATTCTTTGAGAAATCAAAGAACGTCAAATTCTGTGTTGAACAAGTACCTAAACTTAATAATTTGATTAAGTGATATGATCGATAACCATGGTCAATGAACGCTAATTTTTACCGGCATGGTCAAAATCTGAGAAATATTACAATAAATGGCCCTGCAGCTTCGGAATGAGTACTTTAAGAAAAAAAAACTCAGTAAATAATATCTGGTTCCGATCATAATCAGATTCCGATCAAATCGGAGACCAAATAATTAGTACTTTCCTTCATGAAAACGTTCCCAACTGCAGTTATTTTAAGAAAGGAACAACACTTTCTAATGGGAAACGTACAAATTATTATTGTGACCTGTATTATGAATCGTGTGGATTCTTCAAGGAGACTATAATTGCTTGAGGTTGCAAAGCCTCCAGGTCTATTGGAACTGAATAAAAACTGGGTCCGAGAAAAAAACTGTATTTTCTTGCGCTCGAATAAAAGGTTATTCGAAAGAATAAATGAAGTTCATATTTTTTAAAATAAATTTTCCTCCATCATGTATTTCAGCTCGGAGTCAATAGGAACAAGCTGCGACAGGAGCACAAGCCTTCGCATCTCACGGGGGCCCAAAAACTACATCAATATTTTCTGTGAATAGCTGCTTTTTGGAACTTTTTTGTCCACCGTCCAGGGGGAGGGTCGCCCCCTTGCAGAATTTGTTAGTGCTTGTCACGATAATATTCTTTTTTTTTTTCTTTTTTTTTTTTATATTACATTAGAAATTCGTCTATGAGGATGAATTTTTCCTTTTTAATTTTTTCCACCATCCAAGGGAAGGTGCCCCCAAGTGCTGGTCACCATGCGTTTGACTACAGCTGTGTGGTGTACGATGGCCTCTCGGTGGAACTGCGTGATAGACTCAAAAGACTTATGAATTGCTTCGTAAGATTTGTAATTGGAATCCCGAGACGCTCCCGTGTCTCCCACCACTACACTGAGTTAGGGTGGCTCTTCCCCTCCTTAAGAAGACAATATTTCCTTGGCACTTTCCTTTATCAAATCATTACCGATCATCGTCCTTCTTATGCCTACAACCTTCTCCAATTTAAGTCCTCAATCCATTCACTCACTACAAGATCCCGACCCTCTGACCTATACATCCCTTCTCATAGATCTGCCTCATTCCAAAATTCCTTTATAGCCCGCTCTGTCAACTTTTGGAATTCCCTCCCGATCAAAATTCGACATGCCCCTTCCCTGTATACATTCAAAAACCTCCTATTCCAATTCCTGTTCCAAAAACAGTCTGATACCAGCTAACTATTGATATTATATATGTATTGTGTAGCAATCATATAATCATAACACTTGGTAAGAGATAGTACATGCATTTCCTACTATCGACGAAGGAATTTCAATACATACATTTTTTTTTTATTTTTTTTTTTATTCAATTATAAGTAACTGTTTATTTTTATATATATATTCAAGTAAAGTTTTTTTTTTTTTTTTATGAAATGAACTCATTGTATCTCTTTTTCGTTCTTCATTTCTCAAAGTGTATGTTTATGTTGTTCAACCCTTAAATATAATTTTGTTCATAGTTCAAGTGATTCGTTCATAGTTTTAATTGTTTTGTTCATAATTTTAAATGCTCTGTACATAGTTTTATCTGTTTTTATATAGCTTGTGCACCTAAGGTTTTCTTTACTTTTTATTTTATTTTATCAATTTTATTTATTGTTTCAATGTTCAGGCCAGTAATATTCTATTATTTTGTACATTATTGTTATTCTGAAGGGACTTAGTCCCAGAATAAAGTTTTTTTTTCTATCTATCTATCTATATAATAAGTAAAACATAAAATAATAAAAATTCGTACAACCAACTATACAAACATAAATAAATGATTTTTAATTATTCAATATTATATTTGTTGTTTTTTTCACAATAATTATGTTGAATTTTTAGTCATAGTAAAATTTCCAGCCATCTTTTTTAAGTCCATCACCCTCTCCCCAAAATCAAAATCGAAAGTCTGCGAGTATGCTACCATCAAATATCTATAATATTTAAACGACAGTGACATTCTAACCAGATATAACCAGGATATCATAATAAAAAAAAATTATATGAAATAATAAGGCAAAATAAATAAAAAAATGAAAACCTGAAAACTAGTAAAATATTAAAAATAAATAAAAATAATATATAACCAACCTTCCATGGATGTAGAATCCAAAATTTTCAAGAGATAAAATAAATACACTAATATTTGCAAGAGAGCAGATATCAACAAATTCTTGAATTGGATTTTTAATGTAATGTTCATACACTCCATAAATAAAAAGACACTATAAAAAAAACAACAATTAGAATGAAAAACAGAGTTAAAAAAACAATAAATTAACAATAATAAATATAGTTATGAATAAAAATTATAATAGTTTTAATTTAAAAGTGTTTTTATCTTCTTAATTTTAAACTGATAGAATCATGCTGACATTGTTGATGTAATATATATTTAAATTAGCATTATTTTAAATTAACAACAAGCCAACAGTTGAATTGACGCTTTTTATCTTCTAAATAATAATATCATATTATTTTGTTGTTCGCTTCAGCCTTTACTGTTCGTTGTTAACAGCAAGATCAGTTGTATAAAACCTAAAAAGCTAAGGGTATCAGTAAAATTAAGGGGATCATATTCAGAAGATATACGAAAGTTGGTTTTTATTAAAAGAAATTTGACATCGGAAGAATGAACTGCTTTTGGAGACAGGGAAATTGGAATATTTGACGTTAGGAATCCCATCCCACCCACACCGAAACAGTAGAGGAATTCCTAACATCGCCTATTCCAACGTTTTCACCGCCTTTCTCCTAACTCTCCTACCTACTGGCCCAAAGACCCTAACCGCAATCCTGAAATCCTTGATTTCTTCATTCACAGCGGCTTAGGCCCCCTCCATTGTTCCATTACACACCTAAACAAACTTTCCTCTGACCATAGTCCACTAATTCTCAATGTTTCACTAGAACCCGTCCCCAAACCTTCTCCATCGTCATTCATTAAAGACTCTGTTAATTGGAAACTTTCCGCCAAATCCTCTCCGACAAAATAGATCTCAACATATCCCTGAAAACTTCCGATGATCTTGTGTATGCTGTAAATTCATTTACTACTTCAATTAAATAAGCTGCTTAGACTGTCTCCTCCCCAAGAATTCCCAAGAATATCAATTTACCACAACACCTCCTTGACCTAATCCGTATGAAACGACTCACCAGATCACTGTGGCAATGTACCAGACATCCCACTGATCACCGTTTCTATAATTACTATTGCAATAAATTGAAGCGAGAATTAGCCTCCTATAGATCCGAATCTTTCAACTTCTACCTATCCTCCCTCTCTTCTAGTGACAATGTCCTTTGGAAAATTACTAAGAATATAATAAAATCTCACCAGATTCCCAAACCCTTTGTCGAGATGACGGCTCCTGGGCAGCATCTGAAGAAGATAAAGCCGAGGAGTTCGTCAGTCACCTCTCTAATATATTTTTTCCCACCTGGAATCCCATGCCACCCACACCGAAATAGTAGAGGAATTCCTAACATCACCCATTCCAATTTTCCTTCCACCTAAAGCAGTTTATCTTTCCAATGTCAAATTTCATTTACAAAAACTAACCTTTCGATAATATCCTGGCTATGATCTCCTTACCCCCCAGATCCTTCGACAACTTCCATCCAGAGCTGTTATATTCCTCATATATATCTACAATCGCATCCTACTTATCACTCACTTTCCGCTGTTATAGAAACATTCCACTGTAATCTTTTTTCCAAAACCAAACAAACGTCCCAACAATTTGACATCCTATACACCAATTAGCCTACTCCCAATTCTTTCAAAAATCGTTGAAAAGATTTTTTTGAAACGAATTCTACCCATTATAGAATCCCAAAATCTTCCTATCCATCAGTTTGGTTTCCGCTCTCACCATTCTGCTATTCGACAAGGACTCCGAGTTGTTGATCATATTTCATCAGCCCTAGAAAACAAGGAATACTGTTCGTATGCATTTGTGGACTTTAACCGGGTATGGCACTCCGGATTGCTCTTCAAGCTTAAAATCCATTTATTTCAGTCCTTGTACCTAGTCCTCCGATCTTACCTCTCTAACCGCTCCATTCAAGTTCACTGTGGTACAGAATTTTCCAATATCTATCCAGCGGTGTTCTGCTGACATTCCTATTAATCCCAATAACGTCCTTGCAACATTCGCTGATGACACCGCACTCTTATCAACCAACTCTGATCACAAAATAGCATCCTCATATTTGCGAAGGCACCTCTCCTTGATTGAGCACTGGTGTAATAACTGGTGCATTAAAGTGAATGAATCCAAATGCTAACATTTTACCTTTACACTCCGACTCAATTCCTATCCACCAGTACACTTTAATTCCATCCAGATTCTGTTATCGGACACTGACTGGTATCTGTGCTTTCTTTTATACCGAAGACAAACATGGAGCCTACATACTAGACTTAAAAGGCAAGAACTCAACCGACGATACTGCCAACTATCCAGACTACTAAATAGAAATTCTAAACTTTCTACTGAAAACAATTTACTTATCTGAAAGATAATCCTGAAAACTATGTGGACTTGAACTGTGGGGGACAGCGAAATTCCCTAACATCAAACGCATTCAATCTAAAGTCCTTTGAACAATAGGATTTAATTTGAACAATTAATATTCCATTCTATGTAACCTATAAAATCTTACACCATGACATTAATATCCCAATTGTCCCAGACTTTATTTCTAAAAATCCTAGAAATTGCACCAGAATCTTACCTATCATCTAAATCCCCTTGCACAATCCCTATCCAGCACCACCCAGGCCAGCAATCATCCTCGAAGGTTGAAGCGGTAGTGGCCCAGAAACTTTTTGTGATTAAATCCTATAATTCAACCTGATTCAAATTGCTTGACCTGGAGTTTTGGCAATTGCCATATTGATTCTCCACTCGAGCCATGTATTTGTGATTATAGTGCCTGATCAGCCTCTACTGGTCCTTAATACCGGTAATGCGGCTGAGTGAGAGACGCTGTCATCTCCTAGAGTCCTGACTTTCCTTCCACGAGTGGGGAGAAAGGCTTGGCTCGGAGATCTTGTGTAAATGAATGTTTTAGATACTTGTATAGAATAATGTGTGTATTTGGGTAGTTATTTTGATTAGTTTATTTTCTTTTTGTTTAGTTTAGTTTATTTTAATTATATACATTTACTTGTAGTATTATTATTTGTCTGTATTATTTATTTTTATTTACTGTGAATAGAGTTTGAATGTGCTCTCTGAACACTATTATAAATGTCCTTAATTGTGACAGAGTGTGATATCTCTCAATAAATATGTTTAAATCTGATATTAAGATTCTAGGTTAGCTTCCAGTTGGTTTCGAGTGACACTATCTGGATCAGAAGAAGAGGTACTCACGCAAATAGCCTTCCTCTATTATACAGTGAACCGTTACAGGGAATTAATGACTGAAGTTTTAGAATAATTTAAAAAATTGTTTTTAACTTTAAAAGAAATTGATATATTTTGCAGACTCAGTCTACTATTTTTGCAGACAAAAATATATTATTTTTCTGTATAATTTATTTTTTTATTGTACATAGAGTGTAAATGTGATCCCTGAACACTATTATAAATGTCCTTTGAGACAGATTGTAATATTTTAAACAAATAAGTTAAAAAAGAAAACATAATTATTAAATTTATCATGTTATTAATACTTAAATTAATAATCAATATTAAGCAGAAGTGAGAACGTTATTCATTATAGAAGTAATATATTTATTACCTGAATCATGTATATAATGCAAAACACCAGGATTCCTATTGCTAATCTATGTATTTTATTGAACTTTATATATCCTTCTAATGGAGGAGTGGTGATTCTATGAAGCTCAGGAACTGATAATGCCCAGTTTTCTATTCCCCATACCTTTAAGTAAAAGTTAAAAATAAGTAAACAAATAATACGAATCGTAACAAGCTTATATATTATTTTCTTTTTTTCATATAGTACATCCTTATTTATTTATGCATAAATTTTTTAAGTATGGATTATCATTTTCATGACCATTAACTATATATATATATATATATATATATATATATATGCAAATTGACGGCATCAAATGAAAAGATCCTAAGCATCTGGAAGACACACTTCCAGCAGCTGCTTAATCAAGGGCACCCCACAAACGAAGAAAACTCCTGGAATCATGGTTTTCCCTCCACGGTTGGGGGAAAAGTCTGGCTCGGAGTTCTCTCCCCAGATTATAAATAGTGTATATAGGTATGTATGTATTCTTTTTATTTATTTGTTTTTAGGTTATTTTATTCTTATTTATTGTATATATATTATTTTTCTGTATAATTTATTTTATTTATTGTACATAGAGTGTGAATGTGATCTCTGAACAATATTATAAATGTCCTTTGTGACAGATTGTAATATTTTTCAATAAATAAGATTAAAAAAACTGATAGGTCCAAATCCGACCAATGTACAGCTTATTTTGTTACTCATAATTCTACCCACAAAATAAAACTTCACAAATGATGTAGTGTATATATAGTTGAGCTCCATGCAATAGCCTCAGCCCTCCACTTCTTCATGTCAATAACCTCCAAAACCATTGCAATAATAACGGACTCAATAACGGCAAGCGCTTACCCTTCAAAGACGGAGAAATGCCATTCTAACGCCACAAGATAGTCTTCCTCTCAAAGAAGAAATATTTTGTAGCTGGCAATCTATGTGGAGTGAGCGCCCGTCAAGCAAACTAATATATATACACTGACAGGCGAAAAATTCCACCCTCTTGATTTTTCCATGTTTTCTTCTAAAAATATTTCTGTAAAGTTGTATTTGTATATAATACATGGTATTTGTAGATAATACTTAGTATTTATGGAATTTTATAATCCTTTTTACCTTTAATAATCAAAATGTGATTGGGTAAGAAAGATTAGAGAAAAAAAAATTGAAAAACGAATCATTATTATTCTAAAAGAAATTAATTACATCATCGTTTAGTAGCGCGTGTTTCATCCTCTTGCCTTCACTACTTCTTGAAGACGCCTCGGCATACTTTCCACCAGTCGGGAAATGTCCCTTTGCTGGAGAATAGCCCATTCCTCCCGAATAGCCCTTTCAAGGTCCTGCAGTGTATCAGGAAGTGTTGCACGCGCTCTTATTCGTCTTCCGAGGTTATCCGATAAATGCTCAATGGGGTTCAAATCTGGAGAACGTGCTGGCTAGACTAAAACCTCAATATTGTTCTGTTGAAGAAACGTCTGCACTATGTGGGCGTGCATTATCGTGCATTAGAATAGAACGATCACCGATTTCGTTGAGGATAGGCAACACATGAGGTTCCAAAATCTCATCTACATAGCGAATGGCCGTCAAAGACCTTCCACGAACAACAAACAATTCTGTGCGGCGCTCCATTGAAATCCCAGCCCACACCATTAAGGAACCACGTTGGAAAGGTTGGCTCTGGGAAAAATTACAGGCTGCATATCATTCGTTTCTTCTTCTTCGTTTCAGTTCCGTCTGGAGATCGAAGAGCGAATCTTGACTCATCTGTAAAAAGTACAACACTCCATTCGTCCATAGTCCAATGGCTGTGTTCTCGAGCAAAAGCCAGCCTTGTTACTCTGTGAGTTCTGGTCAACTCTGGTCCTCTTACTGGACGAAAAGCCATTAATCCATACTCATTTAATCTTCTCCGAGCTGTACGTTAAGAAATTTGCACATCTCGAACTTCTTCGAGCTGATGAATCGCTTGAACAACGGTAAGGTGCCGGTTTCGTAAAATTCAAAGTCAAAAACCGGTCATCCCGTGGTTCTGTTACCCTAGGCCGTCCAGAACCGGGCCTTTTATTGTAAGAACCAGTTTCCCGAAAACGCCTGACGGCGTCTCGTAAAGTTTCATATGGAATTCCGATGGCATTAGCTGCATATCTAATGGAACGTCCATCATCAATAAGTGCCACACCACGCGCAACATACTCAGCACTAAGAGGCATTTTTAAACTTAATATTGAAAAAATTAAAAGCCGGAGACTAAGAAATGTGCTGAACTAATGATACTGAATAAACATTTTGATTCCATAGAAAGTAAACATTGGAATCTAGAATCATTTCATTGAATTAAGGATTAAGGGTTATTGTCCTCTATATTAACATCCCTAGTTGAAAACAAACAAAAATATTACCTATTTGTTGGTTAAAAACAATAGACCAATCCAAAGCAGAAATATTTTTAGATGAAAACATGAAAAAATCAAGTGGGTGGAATTTTTCGCCTGTCAGTGTATACAGGTATTTAGGTAATTTTGCCCTATAATATAGCGCTGGTGATTTAGGGTAGTCTTGAAGTCAAGCTGCTCTCCACTCCAAATCGGGTTGACACCCTCTGGTTTTTTTTTTTTTTTTTTTTTATTATTTTAATGGAATTTACAACTGTATTACATAGAGAATACAATAAGTAAATGAGAAATTTGTAACATGGCATGTACAACATGAAGAGAAACTACCCATTGGTAGAACTCAAATTAAAGTTCTATATTAGAAGATCCCGAGGCCATCTTCTTTTCAGACGCCTCGGAGGTTATCAGGGATCGAGGAGGAAGCAAGGTTTGAAACGAGAGGATTCGGATGGTTCTGCAGTTTGTTATGGAAGGAAAGGTATCTGGATTGGGCCAGATCGGAAACATATGGAACATTAAGGTCTTTATGGATGATTTTATTTGTGACAAAGTAAGGAGCGTTGAGGATTTTACGAAGGATTTTGGATTGTAAGGATTGGATACGAGAGGAATTCGATGGTTTAGTGGAGCCCCAAAGCTCAATTCCGTAAGTCCAAATAGGTCTTATTATTGTCATATATACTAGTCGTTTATAATTGATTGAAAGCTTAGATCGTTTGTCTAGTAAGTGCTGCAGTAGTCGAAAACGTCGGGCGGTTTCTAGTCGTTTCAGTCTGGTATGGGGGTTCCAAGTGAGTCGTTTGTCAAGGTGGAGTCCTAAGTAGCGGATTTGCTCAACAGGAATAAGTGGAGTATTATTGAAGGATACTGTAGGACAAGAGGTCATAGGTTTACGACGGAGGGTAAAAGTGATTTGATGGGATTTGTTGGAATTCATTTTTATTCTCCAATTTTTACACCATTCTTCAAGGCTTGTGATATGTGATTGAAGAATTTGGGATGCAATTAAAGGATCGTTATTAACTGATAGGATACACGTGTCATCGGCATAGGTGGTGATGACAGTGTTGGATTGGGTTGGGATGTCAGCTGTATAAACTGTGTAAAGGATAGGACCTAGGATACTACCTTGAGGAACACCGGCAGACTGAGTAAAAAGAGATGAATAAGCATTGTTATGATTGACTTCGAAGTATCTGTCAGTAAGGTAGGAACGGATAATGAGGAAGTATGTAGGTGGTAGGAGTTCACGGAGTTTGTACATCAGTCCCAGATGCCAGACTCTATCAAACGCCTGTTCAACGTCGAGAAAGACTCCCGTGCAGTACATTCCGCGCTCCAATGCAGAGGAGACTACATCTACCACACGATTACCCTCTGGTTAATAGTGATTTTATTTTATCACATCTCTTTTCGGACAATTTGTTTCTTTACCAATCGTGAATAAAAAAAAACACAGTATTCCACAATCACTCAATAAATCCGACGAATCTGGAACTACAACTTGTCCTTATCGCCAACTCTCTCTTCCTTTTGTTCTAACTGGTCGGTCCACACTCAGCGACAGCCAAACACAGGGCGCACCCACGCTACTAATTTTTATCACGATTCACTATACACATTATTTTCAGAAAGTTAATTTAACTCTTATCTATTCACATCATACATCATCTCTATATACATTAAATTACATTATCATAAAATAAACATTTTCTGGCTCATGATTATCATTTTTCATTTAACCCTAATTTGGTTGTCTTTTTTTCTAATCTTTTCCTAATCCATATTTTAAATATTAAATTGAGAAAACTAAAATCATGTTTTTTTTTTAAGTAACAATTAATACTCCGATCCTACCACTCTTACCGCTCCTTTTTAGTTCGGTGTTGTACAGAATTCTCCAACTGCCATTCAATTGAGGCGGGAGTTCCTCAATGCAGCGACTTGGGTCCCGACAGTTCTGTTTACCGCTGATATTCCTACTCATTCCGAAACTCCCTGGCAACATTCGCTGAAGGCACAGCCATCCTATCATCCAATCCAGATCCTAAAACAGCATCCATAAACCTACAAAGTCACCTTTCTCTTACTGAACACTCGTGTAATAATGGCACATCCAAGTAAATGAATCCAAATCCAAACAGATCACTTTTACCCTTCAGCGCAAGTCCTGTCCACCAATCTATTTCAAATCTATACCACTTCCTCTCTCAGACACTTGGCTTTCTTCTAGATAAAAGACTAACGTGGAACCCAAAACCAGACTTAAAAGACAACAACTTAACATACAATACGAACAGCTGTGAATCTATCTATACAAATGAATAGACAATCTCAACTTTCAGTCAACAACAAACTACTAATCTACAATAAAATCCTGAAACCTATCTATACGTACGGACTAGAGCTGTAGGAGACAACAAAACATTCTAACATCAAAAGCATTCAATCCTTCCAGTCTAAAGTTCTCCGAACAATAATCTATGCTCCCTTCTATGTAACCAATGAAACGCTCCATAATGATCTTCATATCCCATTTGTTATTAACGTAATTTCAGATAAATTTTCCAAATTTCACCAGAACATCACTCATCATCTAAAGCCTGTAGCACAATCCCTATCTAGCTCCAGCCATCCCTACAATCCTCCCCGGAGGTTAAAACGGCAGTGGCCCCGCGACCTTATGTAAATATGTATATATTGGAGTACTGGCAATGGCCAGATTCTCCACTCAAGTCCTGAGCGTCTGTGCTCTAGTGCCCTCCATCAGTCTTCACTGGCTTGCAATACCAGTGACGCGGCAGGGAGAGAAGCACTGGAATCTCCTGAAGTCCTGCCTTGGCTTCCACATTTGTAGAACAAAGCATGACTCAGAGTCCCCTGGACGAATGTAAATATTGTATATAGGTGTGAATGTGTTTTATCTATTTTAATTTCATTGAGTTTCTCTCTAAATTCTTTTTTTTTTTTTTTTTTTTGTTAATTTTCTTGTTTTACTTTCTACAACTCTTTTTCTTTTATCTCTATTTTAGTTGTCATTTGTATGTACATACTGTGTGAATGTTTAATGTAGCCCTAATATTAATGCCCTCCAATGTGGCAGAATGTATTAACTTTCAACTAATAAAAAAAAAAAAAAGTTACAATGGCTGGATAAGAAAACCATACGCTATTTTAAAAATTCCATCTACCATCATAAACACAAAAAAACAACTTGATATTTACCAATGAAAATGCAATAAGTGTGCAATGATTCAAGGAAATGGTCTGGGGGTCAGTTAGAGAAAAAAAACTTAAAATAATAGTTAAATATTTATTAGAGACCGACGTTGCAACCAATATTATAGGCCAGGATAAATCTTCATCAGTGGGAATAGCTCCGTGAGCCAGACAGGGGGTAAAAACATCAACAGCTAATACATATTTAACAACCATTTGATTTTTTTTCTAACCATCTCCCGGACAATCTTGAAGATTTAATAAATTTGATAGTATAGATAATTAGAACTTACCTTCAAAACCAAGACAGTAAAACCCAATTGTAAGACTAAGTTAGTCCTCCTTTCAGATTGTATTTCATTCCATTTATTAGAAACAAAATAAGTTCGCCATGCACTTACTGAAAAAGTTTGTTGTTTTTGGATACGTGGTTGTTCCCAGTCAATTAAGAAAATATCAACATTTATGTGATACCATATCATAGATAAAATTTCCACAACCTACAAATAATAAGTTCCTGAAATTAATCACAAGTCATGTAGGTAGATTTGTTTTATAAAGATTTCAAATATATTGTTAGCATACAAAAATTAGTGGTATAATTAAATAATTGCAATCCTTCTATATATCTTTACATTTAAATGTTAAATACATTCACAATCAGTGCGGTCTATACCTCAGTACAAAGCGTATGATAGATGTTCAGTTAGTTTTATAATCAGTGGTTTCAGCAGTTTTGCCATAGTTTTTAACTAAAGCCAACTAATAATTGTGCTGTAGCTACGGGCAGGATTGAATCTTCACCACACCCGCATCTCGCTTCAAGAGAAGGAAGGAAGCAACAATTTCAGTTTTAGACGGCTTACAGGTACCTAACGTAGACATTTTAGTTAATAGAAGTGGAGAGCGCATGTTCTGGGATACTACTAGCTACTAGATATCTCTCAGTGTCTACAGTGACAAGATATGGATTGTGTCGATTTTGTACCTGAAAACAAGATGGCGGCCGGGCACACTCCGCCTCTTAGAGAGGAGTGGAGGGAGGAATGTGGAAGTCGCATGATCGAAAAGAGGCGTGGTCGCATGACGTCATACAAGGAGATAACCTCGTAAGTTCATAAAAACAAGATGGCGGCCGGGTATACTGAACATTCGAAAGAGGAGTGGGGGGAAATGTGGACGTTGTGGCTAATGGTCACATGACTGATCAAGTGACTAAAAATGGGCGTGGCAAGGTGGTTAAGATAGGGATAAGGTAAAAGTGAACGTGGCCAATGGGTCATGTGATTGACCACGTGGTGGTTAAGGATGGTTAGAGGTACGAAAAGGCAACGTGCCGTAGTTTGAATTCAAATTTCCCGCCGATATGATGTCACTGAAATCCTGGATTCTGATTGGCTGCTCACAAAAGTGTGCCAGAAGCCTCTAAATTACAGTACTATTTATATTCTGTATTTATAAATTGTTTTAAAGGGATACTAGGGAGATACTAGGGAGATACTAGGGATACTAGGGAGCGGGGTAGCTCAGTGGTAGGGCACTGAGCTTCCAATGCAAAGGTCCCGAGTTCGAACCCCGGCTCATGGCAGAAAATTTATTTATCTGTTACATTGGCCGTGGGGCGACCTTGGGTCAGAAGTCCCTCCTGGGGCACACCCAGCCTCTATAAAGTGGGTACCCTTAATTAAATAATTAATTAAGGGGGAAAACCTGACGGTTGAGCGTGATCTCGGTCAAATCACCTCCTTGCACAACCGTTGACCTAGAAACAGTACTTTCCCTAAATAGTACTGAACCCCAGACCCTTCATGGGTTGTAGTGGTACAGGTTTTTTTTTAAAGGGATACTAGTAACAGAATAATAAATTTATTTTCATTTATTTAACGAACGGACATAAAGGTACCAATACCTTTGTTGCGGTTTTCGCCACTTGCCACAAGAGACAAATAGTTAACCTGCCCGCTACCTGGCAGCGCCACACAAGCTCGCTCGTACAATGTACCAAAAAATGTATTATTAATTTCTTATTGTTATATGATAAAATACTCAAATTGTAAATATAAATTTGTATATACATTGTAAATACTTTTTATTAACACAGTTTAATGGTGATAACAAATTCTGATAAGCATAAAAATAACTGTAATTGTAACGGCTTTAGTAAATAACCGATTTAGTCATGGCGGAATGATTAACGCTGTCCTTTTACAAAGTTGCCAGAGGTCCTTGGGTCTCCGCCCTTCGGGGTGTAGATGATCAGTATATGTATTTTATACACTTTTTGTACTCATCAATCTGCCTTCTTATTTCGCTATGTCCAAAAACCTTTTATCCTCTTCTCTCACTCCATACAAGTCTGGATGATAATCCGTTAGTATTACATCCTTCCACAAAGTCTGGAGATTGATCCGTCCGTTTGTGATTACCATCCCTGAGGAGAGTTAAGGTTGATCCCTTACACCGCAGACCAAGAGTGATTTGGGTACTCATCCGCCTGACACTTAAAGTCATCCTTCTATTCAGGTTCCTTCACCCACTTAGTCATCTTACCCCTAAATTGGAGAACTCTACTCAGTAGAATATCTCGACACAATTAATCAGTAGTACTTATCAAGCAGAAATATTATCGCTATTTCTGTTCCTTCTAAAAGAACCAGTATGGCAAGGTGAATAAAAATTAATTTTTCTCTCTCGCCCCTACTCTCTCTTCCCCTATTCCTCTCTTCTTCAATTGCACTAAAATTCAAAGTTCCAATATAATGTATAATAATTAGAACTTATTTTGTATTTTTGCATATTGACAATGTAATGTTTATAATCAACAGGGTTTGTACCTTTGTAAGAAAAAATAAAATCTTAATCTCACCCACATACAAACGAAATATATTGATATATAAATACTTATATACACAAATAAATTAAAAGGCTAATATTTTAAACTTCAAAAAATGATAAATAAATCACTTACTTTCAGGGGAAATGACACAATAACGTAGGTTCTTACAAGATATGTGAGCCTAGCAGATGGAAGCAATACATGTGCAACAATCTGCCACTTGTAATAAACAAAGCTGTGAATTGCGGCACAGGCACTGATAAGAAAGAAGACATTTGCTAAGTGGCCACAAGAAATAATGCATAAGTGTAAAACGGCAACCAAGTCTATTGCTCGTTGACCAGATCTCTTTGTATTAGACCAAGCTTTAACAAAAGACCATATTGCAGAGAGGGAACACAAAACAGCAATAGCAATCTGTAAAGAAAATAATAATAAAATGATAAACATATTATTATTATTAGTCTATATTCATACATTCAATAAATATTTTAAACAGCAATTAATATTTTAATGCATGTGCATTTAGAGAGTGGTAGCCATGTATGTCTGATTATAGCGCCTCTGAACAACTTCCATTGGTCGTAAATACCAATGATCCGGCTGAGGGAGAGGCGCTGAGATCTCCTAGAGTCCTGCCTTTCCTTCGACGAGTGAGGGGAAAGGCTTGTTTCAGAGATCTTGAGTGAAAGAATTTTGTAAATATTGTATAAAATCATGTATGTATTTAAGTATTCATTTTGATTAGTTTAGTTTCTTTGTTTTTAGTATAGTTTCTTTTAGTTTGTATACATTTACTTTTAGTATTATTATTTTGCTGTTTATTTATTTTTATTTGGGAAGCGAGGTAGCTTAGTGGTAGGGTACTAAGCTTCCAATTCTCAAGGTCTCAGGTTCGAATCCCGGCTCATGGCAGAAAAATTATTAATTCTGTTTCATTGGCCGTGGGGCGACACTGGAGTAGAGATACCCTCCTATGGCACACCCAGTCTCTAAAAAGTGGGTACCCTTAATTAAATAATTGATTAAGGAGGGAAACCTGGCGTTTGATCGTGATCCTGGCACGATTCCCTCCCTGCACAACCGTTGGCCTTGAAACAGTATTTTCCCTAAATAGTACTGAACCCAAAACCCTCCATTGGTTGCAGTGGTACAGGTTTTTTTCTTTTATTTTTTATTTATTGTACATAGTGTGAATGAGCTACTCTTTATTACTATTAGTATTGTCCTTCGATGTCACAGTTTGTAATATATCTAAACAAAGAATTTTCAAATAGAGAGTGGTTAGAAGATCAAGTGTCAAAAATACCAGTTATACAAGAAAGAAAAT
This sequence comes from Nezara viridula, assembly GCA_928085145.1. Classification (NCBI taxonomy): domain Eukaryota; kingdom Metazoa; phylum Arthropoda; class Insecta; order Hemiptera; family Pentatomidae; genus Nezara; species Nezara viridula. Next base: position 42,687,217 of record OV725078.1, read on the forward strand.
TGAATGCATATTGGTATACACAATTGCCGATTGATAAAATTTCTCCCTATTCCTTTGCAAGAATGTTGAAGTTAACGGAAGCTGTATCACAGGTAGGGATTTTATCAGACCATGGAAGTGAATATAACAGTGGCGCTAGATGCAAATTTTGATGGCTTGTCTTGTTTAAGAGGTAACATTTTTTTTATTTATTGAGTAATATAACATTCTATCACGTAAACAATAGTTATGGTGAGTTAAGACCACATTCATAGCATATACAGGGTGCCCCATAAGTAGAGGGGAATATTTAAAGAGGTGAAAGCAGGCCACTAGGACTGCAAAAAAGTTTATAGAAATAATGATCCAATTTTTGGCAGAAAAGTAAATTTGTGTTGTTTTTTGAGTAAATCATGTGTTTTGTTCCATAAGAAGCCATAACTAAAGAAATATTTAATTAACTTAATTATTAATTGCTTCACTGTAAACTAGACAAAATTTACTTTAAATTAAAATGGAGTTTTTCATTGTCAAAAGCATCCAAAAAGAGCATTTGAGCGGCCAGACTAAGGTAAGTACTGTTTTAAAAAAAATCATAATTCTTCATTCGTGCCTTATTTTTTATCCTCATCTAATTATACTATAGACACCCCACTTTTAGAAAAACTTTTACGTTTAAAAAGCTTTAAATTCATAATAATTAAGTTGGGGTTTATTAGGCCAAAAATTGAGATTCACCTCAAAGTGAGTAAAAAAATTATGTGATTTTTTATCCTGTCACTTAAAAGTACTTGTGTTTTAATCAATAATGACTTCCTCAAAGAAATATTGGAAACTATTGTGGAGCACTGGCAGACTGAAAATATATGCAAATTCTTCGCAGATATAAGGAAAGAAAGGGTAGGCGAGAAATACACAAATGGTAGGGAAAGACAAATTGACGGCATCAAGAGAAAAGAATCTTCCAGTAGCTCCTCAATCAAGGGCACCCTATAATCAAAGAAGACATGGACCCCACTGAGGATATCGCCCCGCTAGAGGTTGAAAAACCGAACATTCTGGATCTCGAAGTACCTTAAAAGAAGAAAGGCGTGAGGGATAGACAATAGTTGGAGGATGGGGCAGAATATCTCAGAGCCAAGCTGTTAGAACTAATTCAGAAAATATGAGAGGAGGAATGGATACTGCTTTAGGAGAAAGTTGTCGAAGGGTAAGGTAATCATATACAGGAGATAGATTAATTTTTGTGATTTAAATTTCACTTTGGAAGGATGAATTGCTTAGGGGGTAGGAAGAGGGGAATAGGCGATGTAAGGAATTCTTCTACTGCTGCGGTTTGAGTGGGATGGATTTCCGGATGCGGAATAAATGTATTGGAGAGGTGTCCACCGAATTCCTTTGCATTGTCTTTATTAGATGCTCCCCAAGAGCCGTCATCTCGCCAAATGTGTTGAGAAATTCGGTGAGGTTTTGCAATGTTTGTTGTGATTTTAGGAAATATTAAGTATTAGTGGACTATGGTCAGAGGAAAGTTCGTTTAGGGATGTAATGGAACAATGGATCTGTGAAACACAACTTTTCATTTCTGAACAGTTTCTCACATTTTTTATGAATCTTTATTTTTTAAGATTGACCTCCAGATTCCATATATGACAGTACTTTTCTAACCTATTTATCATATTTTGTAATGTGTATTAATCATCAGACAAATCACCTTCTTGCACAAGCGTCAACCAAGAAACAATGATTTCCCTTGTAGTAGTACAGGTATGAATCATCAGAAATTAAGAAATCATCCGCATAAATAAGATATATTACAACAGACTTCAATAATCCCGCCTCGAAATCCTGGAAAATCATTTGTTAATAATAAAGACAATAACGGCGATATAATATATCCCTGTCTAAGCCCTATTGTCTTTTGAAAGACCCAGTTAATCCTTCCGGAGCCCAGACCGATGCTTCCGTACGGTTACACATCTTGCTCAGGATTTCGACAAATTTTGTAGTCACTCTCATTGCATATAGTTTATAAAAGAGGGTTCTTCTTACTGATAAATCTAATGCGGCGCTAAAATCAACAAAAAATGTATAGGTGCTGGTGCACCGGGAAGGTTTGCTAATATAATATTGTTGTTAATATTTTCCAACAAGCATTCTTTTGGTTTACGGATAAATTAATACCTTGCCAGTGAACAAAACATACAGGTTTACGGGTAAATTAATACCTCACCAGGCCATTATTTTGAAAATAGTAATAACAATAATATATCATCAAAAAATAAGCATATATATATATATATATATATATATATATATATATATATATATATATATATATATATATATATAACTTACGTCAGTTCGAACAAGAAATAATAAAAAAAAGGGAAAAAGGATCCGAAATGAAGCACGTGGTTACTCAAAGAATACTGACTTTATTGCCTTAGTAATGCCATATATATAGTATTACACTTTGTTTACACTTCATAGATAGGATTAACTTAGGATTAACTGTTATATTGTCTTACCTCTAACCATAACTCCCCCCCGCCAGTTTATGAACATTCCTCATAAACTAATGCAGGGTAACTGACGTAATACATAACCAAAATACAACAACTACAAACAAACAAAAAGAAAAGATATAATCGCCGTTGGAGTTCCTAGAACAGCCAGAGTAATAATAAAATAAAAAAACAATAAAAATAAAATTAAAAGACACTGTTATCTTACAGCCAAAAGTGAACAACAAAATCAAATTAACCTTTTAGCGTCGGTCCCTAGCTTGTAGGAGACAGAAAAGAGGATATCCCACTACTGTAGTGACTCCGTCTCTATCGGGAGTTTTAACTGTTCTATGTGAACGGTCCTCCTTTTTCTGGGATCCTTCAGACTTTGGATCGTACAAACGTTGTGCTCTCTAAGTATGATTACCTTGAATGGTCCTTCGTAGCGCGCCAATTCCTTCCCCCTATTGGATCCGACCCTACGATAGACGACCGTCCCTATTTTTAATGCACCCATTCTATCTCTGAGGTTCAAATTAACCTTTTCCACCCTTTTCCGCTTCTCTTTCTCTATTCTCCCTTTCGTTTTATCCCACACTTTCCTTATTTGCGCTCTGTTACACGTTATCTGTTGAGCGTGGTCCTCGCTCGTGACTGTTTCCTTCCAATCTCGACGCCGTATATTTATTCCGAACAGTACCTCGACTGGGGAAAACCCTGTAACGGAGTGGATTGAATGGTTGTAGGCCGCTACCGCCCTCTGCATTGCTACGTCCGCTTCTAATCCCTGCTCCCCCTGATATATACGTAGGTGATCACTTAGGGTGCTATGCAACCTCTCGATACCTACCCTTCCCTTTGGATGTCCCGGCGTATTGAAGTGCCAAACTATATCCAAGCGCTTCGCTTCTTCTCGGAAGGTACTGATGTCGAACTCCCTGCCTCCGTCCGACGTTATGCGATCTGGCACTCCATCGAACTGAACCCACGTTTGGAGAGCCCCCACGACAGCCTCCGCCGACCTATCCTGTACCCGATGTGCCATTGCCATTTTGCTAAAGAGGTCTATCATGGTGACCAATTTAAAGCCTCTCCACGTGAATGTGTCGATTTGCACATCTTTCAACGGCGTATCTCCTGTAGGGGTTTCTTCTTGTACTCCTTGAGGTGGTCGTCTGTCATACTTAGTGCGCGCGCACACTTCGCACATTCCAATGACTTCCGAGATCGTTTTCCGCATACCATCCCAATAATATCTCCTGCGTAGTGCGTGGAATGTTTCCTGTACCCCCCGATGGTTCGTCTTGCCCTGGTGATGTGCCAGTGTTACCTCCCTTTGCTGCTCCCTGTCCATTAACGTTTCAACCAAGTATTTACATTTAATAAATGACCTGTCGACACCTATTTTCTCTGCCCTCCAGAGTTTCTTGATCTTTTCCCAAATGGTTGCATTGCCTACATACAGATGGTGAATTTTCCCCGGCTCCGAAGCGTCGTGCAAAGCCTTGCAAATCTGTTCCTCTTTCACCCCTGGTTGGGACCAAATGGTATTAATTTTCTTCTTCCCATATTTAGTGAAGTCGATCTTCATAAGCCCCGACGTTCTGGTCTTCCAAATCACTTGTCGTCGCTTATCGTTAATGATCTCCTCACATTCCTCCATGTCGGTAGGCCTTTCATCCACCGAGCTCTCTTCTCCTCTCGATTCCTCTGTTCTCGCATCCCCGGGTTCCCCTTCACCTTCCGGTGTCCATGCTCTCAAAAACTGCCGCACGTCCCGCGACGACTCCCCTTCTTCCTCCTCAATGGCATTTATCATTACGGCTCTGGACAGCCAGTCCGCTACTATATTCTCCTTGCCTGGCTTATACCTGACCTCCATGTTATATTGACTTAGGAACTGCTTCCATCGCGTGACCCTTGCCGATGATTCCTTCAGGTTGCCCACCCACTGCAACGGTTTGTGATCGGTATGCACTTTAAACTTCCGACCAAAAATATACGGTCTAAAATGGCCGACCGCCCATACTATTCCCAAGAGTTCCCTTTCCAGGGCGCTATACCTTGTTTCCGCTTCTGTGAGTCGCCGACTCGCATACGCTATTGGCTGTTCCCCGTCCGTTCCTTCCTGCGCAAGTACTGCTCCCAACGCATACTCACTTGCGTCAGTGGTGATAATAATACCCTTGTTAAAATCGGGAAAAGCAAGTACCGGCTTTTCTTGCAACCTTGCCATGCGCTTTCGCACGTTGTTCTCTATCGCTGGTGTTATTGCGATCTTCCGGCCTTTCTTTAGGAGATTATTAAGAGGTGCTAGATATTCCGCCATCTCCGGGACAAACCGACGATAATAATTCAACGTCCCCAATAATCTCCGGATCCCCTTGACATCTCTGGGCATCGCCATCTTTTGTATCGCCTCTACCTTCTGCTTATCAGGCTTGATCCCTTCCCTCGAAATCGAATGTTCCAGAAAATTGATCTCATCCTGCCCCAGAATCGACTTTTCAGCAGACAATTTTAACCCCAACTGCTTCACTCTGTCAAAAACGCGGCGCAAATGATCAATGTGTTCCGTTTCATTTCTACTGATGACCAGGAGATCATCCATATATACCTGGCAGAATGCTTCATCCAGTCCCCTCAAAAATTCGTCCATAAACCTCTGGAAGGTTATAGGAGCGTTTTTCAACCCGAACGGCATGCGAGTAAACTCATAATGCCCCTTTCGAATGAAAAAGCTGTCTTATGTTGATCCCTGGGATGCATACGTATCTGGTGATAACCTGCCTTTAGATCGAGAGTGCTGATGATTGTGGCTCCGCTCAGTCTGTCAATGATGTCCTCAAATCGTGGGAGCGGGTATTTCTCATCCAAGGTATTGTCGTTGAGCTTCCTGAAGTCTACCACTACCCTATACTTCTCTTCCCCTGTCGTGGTCTTCTTCTTCACTGCCCATAGGGGACTGTTGTACGGTGACGTGCTATCCACGATTATGCCTTGCTTCTTCAAGCTCTCTATCTCATCCTTGATGTGTCTCCGTAGCGCTTGCGGATAACGTCGTTCCTTAACGTATGTCACTTTCTCCTGTTTTAAAGGAATTTCATGGACCGTTTTCAGTGTCGCAGTCAACACTTCCCCGTCTTTAAAAAAAATATCCGCGTACTCCCTCTTTATCCTCTGTACCCAATGTTCCGCTTGTTCTATTGCCCCGACATTTCCTGTCCCGTCCACCCTCAATCGCTTACACCGATACTTCTTCCCTCCCATTCGAACAACCCAACCTGTACTCCTGTAATCTATCCTCGGCCTTACCTTACTTAATAAGTCACACCCTATTATGCCTCCGTACTCTCTCGGCATATTCTCCACCACATGAACCCTCAATTTCCCGATTCCGGCCACCCATCGATCCAGATCTAATTCTACCTCCCCCTCGACTCTACAAGGACCACCCAAAGTAATCAACTTACACTTACAATTTTTTATTTCTGGTATCCTCTCTCCTTTACACAATTCCTCCAGCATCTTTTTACATAATATTGTACTAGAGCTCCCCGTATCTACCAAACACTTCCCCCTCCCCACAACACTTATAATTGGCAAACCAACGCACTCACCTCCAATATTATTGACTACCGCGTGGCTGCCTCTCCTCTGCTCCTCTCCTCATTCGTCTGATCTTCCTCTCCTGTCCGCAACGGCTCCTCCTTCTCCACTTCTCCTGCTACTTCTTCCTCCTCGAGCTCTTCTTATCTCCGTCTCCTCTTCCTCGGTTCCCGATGTCCCTGATGACTCATCTGACTCCGATACTGCTCCTCTCTTTCTCCACAATCTCTGGGCGTTCACTTCCATTGGTTCATCCCGGCCCACGTCTCCCCGTCTACTGATATACGGGCATTGTCTGGCAATGTTTCCCTCGGTTCCGCATTCGAAACACCTGGTTCGCGGGCAATTCGCCACTAGGTGGCCTATCTTTCCGCACCCGTGACATCTCCTGTCTTCCTTTGTCCATTTCTTCCTTCCTTTGCCTGGCTTTCTCTCTCTCATTGCCGGCCTTTCTCTTGTACTAACCTCTCCTCCTCTTTTCTTCCACCCCTCCTGTCTTGCTTTGAACCTCCCGGTTTCCGCCCTCCTATACGAAACCCTGTTCCATCCATACTCGTTCCATTCATCCCCACGGGCTGCTTCTTCATCCCGAGCACTTGCATCTATCATCTCTTGAGCACACTCCACAAAGCTCTTGTCCCTCGGTAGTCCATCCTTCTTTCCAGTATCTCTCCCTAACTGAACTTTAAGGATGGTTGACAAAAATGCCATCCTGGCTCCCGTTTCCACCGCATCTGCCACTTCCCTCGTCTTCTCTGTTACGTGGTTAAATCGTGCCAGCAGATTTGCAGCATATTGCCCGTTGGTCTGATGAGGCTGTTTCCTTTCCCGGAACATCTGCAAGATGTCCTCCTCGGGCGCCCATCGACCTCCTCCAAACGCCTTCTTCAGCCGATCCTTCACAACATTCCATGGAGTGTCTTTATCCGCCTGAATCATATTCAGCACGCTCCTCTTAACCCGGCATACCAGGGATGCCCTTAATGCATTGGCGTCCATCGGGTCTATCAGGTTTTCCTCCGCCTTAGCCAATACACGCGATATCACCCGATCGCCACCTTTAAGGAAGTGAATCAACTCACCCACTCCTTCATCGAATCTTTCCAAGTCGGATATCGCTCTCCTAAGATCCTGCGACGTCGCCGTTCTCACCTTCAACCACTCTAACGTAGTTGCATGTGCTGATGCCAACGTTTCCGTAGGTAGTGGAGGAAAATCCCTCGCTAACGCCTCTGACAGCGGAGGGAACGCCGGCGGTGGAGCCAACGGTGCTGCTGGTGGTGCCGTCGGCGGTGTCGCCTGTGCTACCTGCTGTGCGGTGGATGCTGGTGGTTGCCCTATTCCGTTCGGCATCCTTCCTCTTTTTTATTTCTTGTGACGTTAATAACAACAACGAAAAGAAAGAGAAAAAAAAACTACTTCCCCGACTGAATCTAAAGGTCCCGGGTTTCGGCACCACTTACGTCAGTTCGAACAAGAAATAATAAAAAAAAGGGAAAAAGGATCCGAAATGAAGCACGTGGTTACTCAAAGAATACTGACTTTATTGCCTTAGTAATGCCATATATATAGTATTACACTTTGTTTACACTTCATAAATAGGATTAACTGTTATATTGTCTTACCTCTAACCATAACTTATATATATATATATATATATATATATATATATATATATATATATATATATATATATATATATATGGTCCTGGGGTAGCCAGATGGGCTAAGGTAATCAAAGTTAAGCAACGTCGAGCGTGGTTAGTACTTGGATGGGTGACCGCCCGATTTGGGTGACTGTCCATCAAGGAAAGCCATGCTGCCAGAGTCTCTCCCTCCCCCGCACCGGGTGTGTGAGCCCCGTCAGCCTACTGCAGGCAACTCATACCGACCGGGCGTAGGACAGATGACCCTACCCCGTTTACTTAAATTGGGAATCGTTATGTGGTTTACCAGGATGTTAGTAGCCCTCCTGAGGTTTGGTCCATTGACGGTCTGTTTCGGGGAAAGAAATATATGTCCTCGTGCGCCTGCTGACTCCGAGCAACCATAATCCATGGATCTAGGGCGATTTGTCATTGTCCTTGAACCCGAGTGAGTCGGTGAGAAGGACACAGCCAGATTGGCCCCAAAGGGATCGGCTATGGAGCTATGGGTGACTTGCCGCTGCACCATGGAGACCATGGTTCGTAGCAACGTGAGGTTGGGTGACCCCCTCCAGACTATCTGAGTTCCGCAAGCAACATACCTCTGTAAGGAGACTACAGCTCGCGGCCAAAAATCTTCATGGTTTGTAGTGCCAACCGAAAAAAAAAATATAATGAAATGGAAATGTCCCAACTTATCGTGGAAAATCGAACGTGAAATTTCAATTTGGACAACAATTATGACAAAGTTACGTATAGGTTCTGGTATAAGAAAATTGGACAATTGGTTTACTACTTCTACAGTAGTGGAACTGAACCTATATATGACTTCTTTCGTTATATGAAAAAATATCTGCAAACCATAAACGGTATTAAGTAAAGAGAACTAAAAATTGCGGTCAGCTGTACCTCCTCTATTTACTGGATCTCATAATGCATCTTTCCAACCAGGATTAATTATGGAATAGTTTTTTTAAAACGTAAATAAAAGCGAAGCAGTGAACAGAAGCTTCATTTCAGAGAAGAATGTAGAAATATGCACATTGTTAAGTGCGAGTAATATTCGATATCTTCAATCACTAGAACACTTTGCTCTATCATCAACATGGAAGAAATATTAAACCTAGAGGGCAGCCCAGCGATTAGAAATCCAATCGAATGCATACAACTTCATTCTCATCATTCCTACGCGTCATTTGGTGACGAGTTTAGTATCAGTTTACAACACCAAGATTTGTAAACATCCTGCACACAAACCAGCCACAGTCTACACTACTTCGAAAGAATGTTCACCCAACAAGACAGAGTGACAATTCCGAGGTTATAAAACAATGCGATAGCTTTTTATTTCGATGAGATCCGATATGAGTAGAACGGACTAGAAGTTGTCAGGCGAAAAATCCTGGAATCACGTCTACATAAAAAAAAAAACTCGTTTTGTTAGGGAAGGACAAATTAATTCCTTGATATATCAAAGATGGTGTTATCCATAGGACAAAATTACAAAGTTATCATCGCCAGAAGGTGAGTTTAATGTGACTATTCCATTTGCGAAGTTGCTTGGAGTGTTCAAAGATTATCCATAGATCATATTGAATGTGATACCATATGTAATGGTCAATGAGCAAGAAGAACTGGCTCTTATGCGACACCTCAGGTCTAAAAGTATGTTCTCTATTCCTTTTCGTAGCTGAGAACTCTTTGACTATCAACCCTCCCCCTTGAGCGAAAGACAAATCTGATTTGTGAAAACATTGAGTCAAAAACAATGAGTTGGAAAATTTCAAGAGTAAGGTACCTCTGATCGTGATTGACCGCTCGAAACAAACCGAGTCTATAAAACTGGTGCGGTTAGCGTAAGACTAGAGTTTGAATCGAAAAAAAAGGAGTCCACCGCTTATTGTCTCATTATACATCATAAAGTTATCCAATAAAATCCATTGACCGGCATAGTTTGTAGAATAGTATAAAATTAGCAGACACTCTCTCTAGAGAATAAGTCGTCAACTTGGCGCCATGCATAGTAGATCTCTAATGTTTTGTGGACGAAAATGCCGAATTCATCGTTTAAAAAACTCGCGGTAGATCAGCTGATGCGAAGGTTGTGTTCTCAACTCGTCTCACAGTTTTTGCCTATTTTTTAGCGGAATATCTCTGATTATTCACTTAAAACAGTTCAAGTGTACTTCAAAGCAGTTGATGTTTACAATTTGATATATTTTTTTAATTATTATTATTTTCATTTTTCTCTTACGATATGTGGCATCAGCAAGTGATGGCCATTAGGGTGCCCAAGAGGACTCGGTCAGACGGCGTTAGTACACCTTGTGGTTCTCCAGCCAAACAAAGAACTGGTCCCTGCCTACGAAAAACACCTCCAGTAAACAAAGTGAACGCTTCAGAACAAGAACCTCAGCCCTAACCAGATACCTCTTCGCAAAAAATGGTTGAAGAATCTCCTTTCTTTACTCAAAACCCGTTCGAAGTGCTTCAAAATGACAGAGAAGTAATTGAGTCTGCTGCAATACCCAGGGAACCAAGGCCTCCTCCGATATTTGTGGAAAATATCGAAAAATTCCAGTTGTTCTGCCCAACTAAACGAAATCTGCTCCAGCAGTTATTCGTGCCTTAACAGGGCCAATGGCACCAAAATAACACCAGACTTTGTTGAAGCCTACCGAAAAATAGTGAAGTACTTATCAGAAACAAATGTAAATTTCCCCACGTACCAGCTGAGGCAGGAGAGAGTGTTACGAGTAGTGAGTAGAAACTTAAAGTAGTGATAAGAAATTTACTCTCCCCAACCCCCACTGAAGTGATTAAACAAGAACTAACGCTTGGTTTCAATGTATGCCAGGTAACCAGCGTTTTAAAGGAGGACAAGAAGCAGCCAGGGCTAAGAAATAAAATCCCACTACCATTGTTTTTCGTAGACTTGGAGCCATCACCAGGTATCGAAAAAATATATGATATCACAAGAATATACTACACAATGGGGAAAATTGAGAAACCATACCCCAAGAGGGAAATCGTGCAGTGCCGTAATTGTAGACATACGGCCAGAGACATATTGTCACCATCTGCCACGTTGAGAAGTGCGGCGAACAGCACAAATGTGTGGAGTGCATCGAACCTATACAAGATCCTGCAGTGTGTGCCCGATGCTTGGAGAGACACCCGGCCAACTACAAAGGCTGCCAAATTTACAAGAATCTCAGAACCAGACACCAGAAAAATCGGATTCAAGATGAAGCACTCAGACCAAGAAGAGAGAGCCTTTTAGAATTGTAAAAAATAATTTATCATTCTCCCAACTACTTCAAGAAGTTATTCAAGTGGTAAGAATTCAACCGATAAATGTCAAGCCCAGCCACTACAACAACCTCAACCCCCAACCTCAAAATCCGCTTCATCCTAATATACCTAACCATCAACAACAAATTTATCATATTCCTCCTCCTTCAAATGCAACAGATTTCACCAGTTTGTTCATTCTTCACCGATATCAAATCTTTTGTTAGACCTCTCATATCACTCCTCACAAATCTCGTATCTCACCTCATCCCTCCTTTAAAAAATCCTTAAATGACACACATCCCAAAACCCATATCCATTCTCAATTGGAATGCGAATGGTGTTAGAAATCATACAGACGAACTATCTACTTTACTACTTGATAAGAACATTGATGTGGCACTAATTACTGAAACTCGACTAACCACTAAACAACTCTTCAAAATACCACAATACTTGGCATACCGTACTGACCATCTTGACGGTAGAGCACATCCCGGCACTGCTGTTATTGTACACCAATCCCTGTCCCACCACATACTCTCATTATCTGCTCAAGATTTCCTAAAATCAAACCATTGTAATCAAAACCTTCTCCTTTCCTGTCACCCTAGCATCAGCATATTGCCCTTCTAACAGATCCATATCCAATGACCAGTTCAGTTCTTTCCTTAACTCCTTAAGACATCACTTCATCCTGGGTGCAGACTTAAACGCCAAGCATCACGAATGGGGTTCAAAAACCACGAATTCTCGTGGTAAATCCATGCTGTCTGCACTCAATTCAAAGTTTCAACCTTCTTCCTCCCGACTCACATACCTATTGGCCAACTGATGCTAACCGCAATCCTGATATCCTCGATTTTTTTATCCACAGTGGTTTAGGACCCCTCAATCATTCCCTTACCCGACTTGACGAACTTTCCTCAGATCATAGTCCATTAGAACTCGAATTATCTCTCCGATATTCCTTAACACTCTCCACCCTCCTTCATCAGAGACCTAGTTTAGACCCAGGAAACTGTTTCATCAAATGATTTTCGATAAAACTGACCTCAGAATAACCTTGAAAACCCCAAAACACCTTGACATTGCAGTACATTCCTACACCACCACATTTATGTATATTCAACAAGCAGTATGGACAGCTTCCTCTCCAAATCGTTCCTCAAGAACCCCTAAGATAAATAGCTTACTCCAACATCTCATAGACCTAATCCACACCAAACGCCGTGCCAGATCATTATTGCAACGTGCCAAACACCCCATCGATCACCGCTCCTACAATTATTATTGTAAATTATTAAAGCAAGAATTATCATCCCTCTGATCCCAATCCTTTGATACCTACCTTACTTCTCTCTCTGTTCACGACAATTGCCTTTGGAAAACCACCGAAAAAGACCTAAAATCCAATTACATTTCCCACCCCCTTCGTCGATGCGGAATGAATCGATCCTGGCTGCTCATTATTTTGCTCCAAAACGTTGGTTACCTGACGTACTTTGAAACCAAGCGTCATTAGTTCTTCTTTTATCACTTCAGTTAAGGTTGAGGAGTGCAAATTTCTTATCACTACTCGTAACGATCTCTCCTGCCTCAGCTGGTACATATGAAAATTTGCATTCGTTTCTGACAGGTACTTCAATATTTTTCGGTAGGCTTCAACAAAATCTGGTGTTATTTTGGTGTCATTGGTCCTGTTAAGGCACGAATAACTGATTACGAATAAACGAATTTTTCGATATTTTCCACAAATATCGGAGGAGGCCTTGGTTCCCTGGGTATTGCAGCATACTCCATTACTTCTCTGTCATTTTGAAGCACTTCGAACGGGTTTTGAGTAAAGAAAGGAGATTCTTCAACCATTTCTTGCGAAGAGGTATCTGGTTAGGGCTGAGGTTCTTGTTCTGAAGTGTTCACTTTGTTTACTGGAGGTGTTTTTCGTAGGCAGCGACGAGTTCTTTGTTTGGCTAGAGAACCACAACGTGTACTAATGCCGTCTGACCGAGTCCTCTTGGGCACCTTACTGGCCATCACTTGCTGATGCCACATATCGTAAGAGAAAAATGAAAATAATAATAATTTAAAAAATATATCAAATTGTAAATATCAACTGCTTTGAAGTACACTTGAACTGTTTTAAGTGAATAATCAGAGAGATTCCGCTGAAAAATAGGCAACAGCTGAGAGACGAGTTGAGAACACAACCTTCGCATCCACTGAGAACAGCATATTGATAGAAATGATAACAAAAACCTGAGAAAAATGAATGTGTTTCAATTAATATAAATTATTTTACAATGAACTATGTCTGATTCATGTTATCTCCTTTTACCATATTCCAGACTTTGTTTTCAAACAGGATGATTACAGACCCTAAGGGAGAAGCATATAATATGAAGTTATAAATCGTACATTGATTTGATTTATAAATTATATTACCATAATAATATTTTATATTTTTACTATTAATACATTATTATTCTACTCACATCAAACGACCGTTTTACTGTATCATTTTTTTGAAAATATACATTCAGGAACACTTTAAAATTAGCATTCTTTTCTATTTCTTCTTTGGTGACCTCATCATAAGATAATATCAGCAATGGTGGATATATCATGCCTTCTTCTAGACCATCTCTAACTCTTATTCTGCAATATAATAAATGATATTTCATTATTTAATCACTTGTAAATCATTTTAATAATATATTTTTTTTTTAATTTTGTCCAATGAATTGATGAGGACAGTGCACTCCTGGATTGCTAAGGTTATACATCTGCTAAATAATGAAAAAACAAGGCGGATTTGCATATCCTAAACTTAAATATTCAATTAATTTTGTCACTCGAAGACTCTATTCCTGGGCCCAGAGATATCATGTTGCGTATCAAGTAGTACGAGCAAGTTATAGCTATAATAATTGAACGCAGGAGCAGAATATCTGAACTGGTGGAGAAACTAGCAAAATGGAACTCAAGAAAATAATCAGTGGCGCAACGATGTTCATCATGAGACTAAATTCTTCTTCTTCATTGTTTGCACGCGAACACATTAACCCTTGATGAAGGTGACCCTTCATGGATTTCATCTTTATTAAAAATAAATATTGGTAAAACCAGATAAACAGTCTTGTCTTCATTAATTCCTTACAAATATTTAAAAGAATTTATTTTACCATTTAAGAGTCTGGATCCGACCGTCAAATAGTGAGTACGTTCTCTGTGTCTCTCGTTCTTTTAACCAATTTCCAGATCGTGAGTAATATAATTATTAATAACTAATCAGTGGTGTACATCACTGCATACACACTGAATAGTATCAATAGTGAATATTGAATAAGAACATTTACAGCCGCTACAAAAGAAGAATATAGGTATTGCTAATACCGTATTAGACCGACTGTGATAAGAGAATAAGTTAGCTATAAGCCTCTATCGCTCCCTAGTACATAAGAACTGAGAGAGCTGGCGCACCGATTACTCTATCCGCTCCACCCCCACCCAGCTTTAACCACCACGTGAATAGCCACGTGACCCTTAGGCCACGCACCCTTTTACCTCGACCCTAACTTAACCACCTAGCCACACCCCTTTTAGTCACGTGAACATCAACCCCACCCCTTTCCTATCATGCGATCTCCACATTTCCCCCACTTCTCTCTAAGAGGCTGAGTGTGCCCGGCTGCCATCTTGTTTTCGGATACTTACGAGGTTTACGCCTTGTATTACGTCACGAGGCAACGCCCATTTTCGATCATGCGACCCCCAAATTCTCCCCCCACTCCTCTCAGAGAGGCTGAGTATACCCGGCCAGCATCTTGTTTTACTGCAATTTGAGAGACTGCCATATTGTTTTTCCTGTAATCTTCCTAATTTTTATCTTTTATGTAACCTTCTTAATGTTTACCTTTTCAACGTCAAGTGACTAGTCACGTGATTGCCTTGTTTTTACTATAGCCTTCCTAATGTTTACCTTTCTAGAGTTACGAGACCGTCGCCATATTGTTTGTTCTGTAACCTTCCTAATGTTAATCTTTTATATAACCTTCCTAATGCTAATCTTTTATATAACCTTCTCAATGTTTAGTTTTTTTAGATCACATGAACGTCTCCATTTTGTTTTTTTCTATAACCTCCCTAATCTTTACCATCACCTAACTCTGTGTGGGCTAAGTAATGATACGAGCCATTTCCATCCTATCTAGAATATATGTAAACAAGTACTTTGAGCTATTAATCTTATATTTACTTTAAATCTTTAATCAAAGTGTTAACAATGGACTTTAAAATTTTTAATGAACTTTTGGGCATTTAATCCTACATGTATTTCTAATATTTAATCAAAACGTAAACAGAAAACTTTGGGTCCTTAATTTTTACATGATAAACATTGATAAAGGATGTTAATCACCTATCTTTTAATTTTCTCCTTTTCCGCTAGGATGCTTATTCTAATTCAGGGGTTCCCAACAATTGGGAACATAGGTACCCACTTGTGCCACGAGCAAACATGTGCCCGCCTATGTTTAACATAACATTGATCGGTGATCACCTTGGCTGCTATTAGATATGCCATAGAAGTATAAATAAATTATTTGAAAAAAATAATACATTTATGGAAAATAATATTATCACTTTCTTTGGAAGTAAAAAAAAAATTAATGGTACAGTTGTTAACAATGCATTAGAGATATTTCATAACCAGTATAATCTACATAGCTTCTGATTATTTTTAATTAAAAATGCGATAATCTAATATAAGAAAACTATTTTGAGCTATTAATCAATTAATGTTTAATTTTAATCTTTAATCGAAGTATAAACAATGGACATTAAAGTGTCCTTTTGGTAATTTAACCCTACATGTATTTTCAGCACCCGTTCCACGGTTTTATAAAACTTCCACAACCTATACATGTGATCATGGCGCCAAATTTGATTTTGAATTTAAGTCATACCACTCTGACTTGTATTTACCTCAACCTAACCATAACCCCCTTAATAGTCACGTTCTATCTTACTAGGTTGCGGAACCTACTTAAGTTCGATATTTCTATGGCTTTTTTGTAGCCCTTCCGGTATTTACTTAACCCATCCAATGTTTTCATAACCTTTTCAATTTTAAATTGTATGTGACCTTCCTAATTTTTACAATTTTTCTCGATAGGGTGCAGCACTTATTCTACGTTGTAAAAACTCCGCTAGGGTGCTGAATCTTCACCACTTGGTGGAATACCTACTTCATATAGTGATTTCTTTTGTCTTTTTTATATTAATTTAAAATTCTCAATATTTGCCAAACTGGTCTTATTTTTTTCAAAACCCTCCTCGATATTTACATCTTAAACCGTGCTTTCAATTCTTACATTATCAGTTCGCAAGGGTGCAGGACTTAATATATTTCGTAATTCGTTGTCTAGGATGCGACAACTACTCCACATGATGATTTTTCTTTGGCTTATTTACATTTCATTTCTCAACGTTTACATTATCTTCTGAAGGGACAGGTACCGATATTAAACTTTCTTTACATATTTGTCTAAGCTGTTATTTTTAACATTATCGATGTTTCTCCTGCAATCCGTTGAAGGCTCGGCTGCCCATCTCATAATGGCTGAACGTTTCCGACGAGAATTCTTCGAATCCATGCATTTTCTTTGTTGCTATTCTTTTGGTGTAGTCTTTCTAGAGCTTATTATCTAACAATAAGAGGAATCGGCTACTCACTCTATTAGATGTGAGCGGCATCTAAAATTTTAAAGTCCATTGTTTATACTTCGATTAAAGATTAGACGTTAATATATAAATAATAGCTCGAAATTGTTTTCATATATTAGTTTAGCACATTTTGAAATAAGAATTAAAAATAAGTAGAAGCTATATAGGTTATAACTGGTTATGAAATAAATGTAATGCAGCGTTACTAACTGTACCATTAATTTTTTTTTCGTGCAAAGAGATTTATAAAAATAAATAGTGATGATAATATTTTCCATAAATGAATTATTATTTTCAAATGATTCATCTATATTTCTAAGGCGTATCTAATAGTTGCCAAGATGGTCATCGATAAAGGTTATGACTACAAGAAGCATCCTAGCGAAAAAGGAGAAAATTAAAAGATAGAGGATTAACACCCATTATCAATGTTTACGGTGTAATGATTAAGGATCCAAAGTCTATTGTTTACGTTTTGTTAAATATTAAAACTACATATAGGATTAAATGCCTAAAAATTTATTTAAAATCCATTATTTAAACTTTGATTAAATGTTAAAAGTAAATATAGGATTAATAGCTCAAAGTCCTTGTTAACACATTGTCTTGTGTGAATGCTATTATACCCGAGCGTTGCGTAGCGACTAATAGTGAAAACAGATCAGATAAGATCTAAAAGATAAGAAATTTGATCCAGCCGAGCGACAATTCGCTCCCAGACAATTCGCTCCTTTACATTCCAAGGCAAAAATTTTCACAGACAACAATTAGAGCAGACTGGAGAGCCCTCTCAGTTAAGTAAGATGTCTATGCCAGCATAAAAGAGTGAATTTTATTTTACACAATTCACATGAACTACCACTTAAATCAAAATACAGTCTACTGTCAAAATGATTTGAATGTTGCCTATGTTGAACTCATTAGAGTTATTTTCCTTTACTTTAATTAAATTTGGAAAGTTGCCTAAACACATATATTCGAGATATGATGGAACATATCACGACCAACCTTAAATAGTGTTAGGTAAATGTAAAGTTGGGGAGGTTATAGGAAAAACCAAAATGGAGACAGTCACGCGATTGATCACGTGATCTAAAAAAGCTAAACATTGAGAACTTTATATAAAACATAAACATTAGGAAGATTACAGGAAAACAAGCAAGTACCCTTTTCACGCAGACCAGCCTTTCCTTACAGGAGGATTTTGGGAGACTGAGCAAGTCACAGTTTCGATTCCGCCGAATCGGGAAGGTGCATTTTGCGAAGGTCACTTTATAAATACCATGCACTCGTGATCTACAGGGTAGATTCGTTGTTTCTCTTCATTTTCGTTCTAACCAGCCAATTAGCCTTGATTCCACTAGAGAGATAGCTCTACGCAGATTTAGAAATCTGGAAAATAGATTTATGAGAGAAGCGGAGTATAAGTCTGCCTATTGATATTGCGAAACTTATAGACCATTTTAGATGCTTCCCTGTGGCCTTAACATGCGATGTAAAAATGATGTTTAGGTGTATCCCCATTGCCGAAACAAATCAAAATTTATTAAATTTATGTAGACAACGTAATCAGTGGTAATCTTTTCTGTTAAATGAATATTGCAACGTTTGTGGCTTCTTAAGGTTGATTGGGATGATGGGTTACCATCTAGTATGTCTTCATTGTGGAAGGTTTTCCTTGAAGGATTTCCGAACTTGAGAAATATTTGCTTACCTCGTATTGTCAGCCAGAAAGAGGTGCCCTTGTAAGTTTGCGGACGCTGTTTCAGAATCTGAGTTGGAAGAAAGGATAGCAGAGTTATCAGCGAAAGTTGCCAGGAGGATATCGAGATGGGCGGGAATATCAGCGGTGAAGAGAATGTAAAGGATGGGACCCAAGACGCTGCCTTGAGGAACGCCAGCCTCAATTGAGTAAGTCGGAGAATTCGGTACCACAGCGAACTCGAAAGGAGCGGTCGGAAAGATAGGATCGGAGTACTAGGTATAAGGACTGTGGTAGGTGGATTTTAAGCTTGAAGAGCAATGCCATACCAGGCCAAAAGCTTCGCTATGTCCAGAAATGAACCCGAGCAATATTGCTTATTTTCTAGGGTTGAGGATATATGGTCAACAACTCGGAGTCCTTGTTGGACAGTGGGATGTTGGGAACGAAATCCGAATTGACGAGAAGGAAGGTTATAGGATTCGATTATAGGTAGGATTCGTTACAGTAGGATCTTTTCAAAAATTTTTGAGAGGATTGGGAGTAGGCTAATTGGTCTATAGGATGCTGTATTGTTGGAAGGTTTGCCTGGTTTCAAGAAGAGGACGATGGTGGAATGTGTCCATAAGAGAGGGAAGTGGGTAGTTCGTAGGATGCAATTGTATATATATGTGAGAAATATGATGGCTTTGGATGGAAGTTGTCGAAGGATCTGTGGGTTTAGAAGATCATATCCAGGAGATTTGCGAGGAGTGATTTTCAGTAGAAGGTATTTGACCTCAGAGGGACTAACAGCTTTAGGTGGTAAGGAAAGTGGGATAGGTGTTGAGAGGGATTCTTCTACTTTTACTGTGTGGCTGGGATGGGATTCCGGATGAGGAGTGAAAATATGGGAAAGGTGTTTGGCAAACTCCTCGGCTGTATCTTCATCAGATGCTGCCCAGAAGCCATCTCCTCGTCGAAGGGGGTGGGAAATATGATGGGATTTGAGGATTTTTTTGGTGATATTCCAAAGGAAATTATCATGAGCAGAGAGTGTGGTGAGGTAGGAGTTGAATGATTGGGATCTGAAGTGGTTAATTCTTGTTTTAATTTTTTAAAGTAATAATTGTAGGAGTGGCGGTCGGCGGGATGTCTGGTACGTTGCCATAATAATCTGGCACGGCGTTTTATGTGGATTAGGTCAAGGAGGTGTCAAGGTAAATTATGTTTCTTAAGGATTTTTGAGAAGTGATCAGGGGAGGAAGCAGTCCAGACTGCTTCTTGAATTTTGGTAGTAAATGAATGTACTGCATTATCCAGGTCTTCAGGGGTTTTCAGGATTACGCTGAGGTCAATTTTATCGGATAGGATTTGATGAAAGAGTTTCTAGTTAACTGGGCCTCTGATGAAGGACGATGGAAAGGGTTTAGGAATAGGAGCTAGTGATACTTGGAGTATTAACGGGCTGTGGTCTGAAGAAAGCTCGTCAAGACGGTCAACGGAATGGTTGAGAGCACCTAAACCACTATGGATAAAGAAATCGAGGATATCGGAATTACGGTTAGGATCAGTGGGCCAGTAGATAGGTGAGTTGGGTGGAAGAAGGGTAAAATTTAGGGAATTGAGTACAGACACCAATGTTCGACCACGAGAATTCGTGGTTCTTGAACCCCATTGTTGATGCTTGGCGTTTAAGTTTGCGCCCAACATGAAATGATGTCCTAAGGAAATGAGGAAGGAACTAAATTGGGTATTGGAGATGGATTGGTTTGGAGGGCAATTGGGTTCCTCAAGGCAGCGTCTTGGGTCCCATCCTTTACATTCTCTTTACCGCTTATATTCCTGTCCATCCCGATATCCTCCTGGCGACTTTTGCTGATGACACTGCTATCCTTTCTTCCAACTCAAATCCTAAAACAGCGTCCGCAAACTTACAAAGGCACCTCTTCCTGATTGAACATTGGTGTAAGAAATGGCGCATCAAGGTAAATGAATCTAAATGTAAACACATTACCTTCAACCTTCGGCGTAATACCTGCCCACCAGTTTATTTTAACTCCATTCAGCTTCCTTTCTCAGATACAGTCCGGTATTTTGGCTTTCTCTTAGACAGACGACTAACATGGAATCCACATACTAGACTTAAAAGACAGAACTTAACAGACGATATGGCCAGCTATATAGACTACTGAATAGAAAATCTAAACTTTCTGGTGAAAACAAATTACTGATCTACAAGACATCCAGAACCCCATCTGGACTTACGGACTAGAACTGTGGGGAACAGCTAAATTTTCTAACATCAAACTCATTCAATCCTTTCAGTCTAAAGTCCTCCGTACAATAGTCGATGCTCCCTTCTATGTAATCAATAAAATCCTGAGGGAGAAGCGTAGGGATCTCCTAAGCCTCGCTTTTCCCTCCACATGTGGGGGGACAAGATTGGTTCGGAGATCACCTGGCTGATTTTAAATAGTGTATATAGGTATGCATGTATCTAAGATGTTTATTTTACTTTTATTTCTATTTTTACTTACTTATGTGTATATATATTTTTTTTTCTCTTTTGTTCTTTTTTCTTATTCTTTTGTCATTACTTTATTTATTTATATTTCTGTATAAACTGTATGAATGTACTCTCTGAACTCTATTATAAGTGTCCTTAACTGTGATAGATTATAATATTTATCAATAAAATGTTTTATAATATAAAAAAAAAAATAAAGTAATCTAGCTCTGTAAACAAAATATTTCTGACATTTGGCAGGAGATCGTAACTAACTCCACTGGAAAAGTTAATTGTACTCTACGTTTTTCTCTTTCAGCGTACGATTCAAGGTTGTTAACCACTGAATCAGTTGTCATCCCTGAAACTACGAGTCAACTTCCACAAACTTCTCTCCTCCCCCAATTTCAGACATTTTATAAAGGTTTTTTCTAAGCTGACCCAGACTATTGATCTTTTTATGTACATTATTACAGATCATCCGATCAACGTCGGTCATGACGTGCCAAGATTGATTCCCACCATTTTCGGATTTATTGTTTCAGGTCCTTTGAGGTGAGAGAGCATATCACTAAAAGATTTTTCATTTTTTCTTCAAACTAATGAAGAGTTGAATAAAACAGTGGTAACATTTTGGGAATTTGAAGAAGTGTAGTAAACTCCAGTAACCTTGGAGACGAAAGAAGACAAATTATGTGAAAAGCACTTCCAGGAAACTCATTATAGATTCAGGCCGCTATGTTGTTTCTTTACCGGTAAAGGACACCATATTTAATCATGGAAATCCGAGAAACCAAACCTTTAAGCGTCTTCTCAATCTTAAGGCAAAGCTGGAAGAGAATTCCTCACTAAAAGAAGATTATCAACAATTCATGCGGGAATATGAGGACATGGGTCACATGAAGGTCATGGAAGGGAATACCACTGCTGTGTAAACTTTACCACATCACGCGGTAGTGAAAACTCACCACAGCTCAATGAAGCTAAGAACGGTGTTCGATTGTTCATGCAAAACACAAGATGGGTCTCGGAGCGATCATTTACTGAAAGGACCGAAATTACAACTAGATATCCGCGACATATTAATTAACTTTCGAATTCACCAAATAGTTTTTATCGCGGACATTGTTAAGAAGCATCGACAGATTCTGGTACACTAGAAAGCATCAACATACTTTACTTCGGCGCTTTAACCCGAAGAATGCAGTTCAGGAGTTTTAAATGTGCATTGTTACATATGACACGAGTTCGGTACCATTTCAGGCTCAAATGGCCAATTAGTAGGAGATGAAGGTGAGTAATATCCACCGACTTCCAAAGCCTTGCAGGAAGAAGTTTATGTAGACGACATCGCAACGGGTGATGCATCCGAGGACGAACCATCGGAACTTATCGAATTGTTAGGTAAGGGCTGCTTTCAATTAAACAATTGGGCAATCAACAGTCGTAATTTGCTGAAGTCTTTAATGGCGTCAGAAGGTGTGCATCAAGCAGTTTGCCTTTCCGCTGATGGTGAACATAAAATCAAACTTCTCGGCATGCATTGGATAAATAATCTAGACTACTTCTCTTATGAAATAACCACTTCCTTTTTTTTTTTAACCACTTCTAATATGTCTCTTTTTACTTCCATTCTTTCTCAGAGTTCACGGTTCCCAATCTGCTAAAATACATTTCTGGTATACCTCCGGAAATCGATCTGCAAGTATATTTTTTTCTGTACTCTGTTAAGTTCCAAGTCACAGGGACATACAATATTATACTTTCAACAAGTGCACTATATATTAGCTTCTCACTCTTGTTAACGATATTATTGTTTCAGATAAGAGAATTCAGCATGCCAATACCTTTTCTACCACTGCCGATTCTTTAATTTAACTCAATTTTTGTGTCCCTGTTACTTTTTACTGTTGAAGTAGGTTAACATAAATATTCCATTCTGTAAAGACTTACAATGGCCCATTACTTACCCAAATCTATGTACAAGCAATTTTTTTTTTTTTATAATTCAAGCTTAAGCCTCATTGTTTCTATTGATTCAATAATTTTCTAACAGGTAGCTTGCACCACCTCCTCTTGTGATATCTACTAATGTCTTTTTAGAAAATTGCCATAAAGACTTTCATCTAAAAATGTTCTCAGATTCATTCAAATCTATAAAATGTGGTAAATTTTGCCCAAGAAAAATACTTAACAAGATAATGACTCATTATTATAATTTAATAAAAACCAAAAAAAAAAACTAACATAATAACCATACCTTAAGGTAGCAGATTTCAAATATCGAATTATGTAAGGCAATGAAGATGTGTTGTCGCCTAATTTATAACTGCTAACAGTATCAACAACAAACATACGACGAGTGAGTTGCCATTGTGAAATATCATTTACCTAAAATTATACAATCAATTTTTTATCACCTATTAATCAGAATTAAAGTTACTTAATAATTTGGTAACAATTATACTACAACATAAATCCCAGGGTTCAAAAACTGTATCCAAGAACCAAGGCCAAGCGAACAGGATTGCACTAGCAGTTAACATACTAATATATATGGCAGTAAGCAACATTTAATCCCTGACAAACTTTATTTTTACTTCCTATGTAAGATATAAATACATGGAAATCGCTTGAATCTACTACCATATGTAGAAACAGTATTACCAATATTATAAAAAAAAAATCTGTATTTTTAAAGTTAATACAATTTTTTTATTTTTGTGTGCAACAGAACAAAAAAATATTTCTGATTATATTACATGAATTCAAATGTATATAAATAAAGCAGTTACAAAAACAAAAAGGTGTTACCCCTAAAGTGGTCAGTAAATTTTTGTCATGAAAAAGCAATTCAGATTTGTTTTTAGCATTTATTAAAACTCTAGAATAAGAATTTATTTTGAAATTAAAAAAATAATAAATTGTACTACTTGATTGTATTAGATTTTTTTTTTTTTTTTGCCTTTCACTAAACCATTCACAAATCTTCAGGATTTTATCGTAATTCGACGTTACTGTAAATACAAAACCTTTTACATTTAATCAATTATATCTTAAGGTTTTAAAAATACCACAATATTCAATTAAGAAAATCATTTTAACAAGTAAAAGATGTTTTTATTTCATATATACAATGAAACATGACGGTTTTCATTGGATTTTCAAATAATAAAAATCCTTACATTATTATTATTATTAGTGGTAGACAAATATTTGACTAGATAATATATTCGGGAAGTTAGTCGGGGGTTACAACACAGTAAGAAACACGATAAAAATTTTATTTTATTTTGTGCCAATGTTTGGCCTAAGTTTCAGAATTTTATTAGGGCTGAAGGAAAGAAAGTAAAATAGCAACCAAACCACAATTATTATAAAGTTATCATAAAAAAATGAGATATGTGTTACCAGCTAATAAATAAATTCTTAGAAGTGAATAAAATTTATGTTGTGTGTGATAAATTAAAATGTAGAGTAGTGTGAAAAATTCATCGAACAAACCAAATGTTTATAAAAATGATATTTTTTTCAAATTAAAAATGTTTTAGAACATGTAGATATAATATATATTTAAATTAGCATTAATTTCAATTAACATCGAGCTAAGGGACCAATCCATTCAAAGAGAAGAAGAAGAACAGTAAATTTTATTCTGGGACATTAAGACCCCTCAGATTAACTACAATTAACAATGTAATGATGTCTGACATTAGAAATAATAAGGAATAAATTAAATTACATAGTTATCTACATCTTAAATTAAAATAAAGAAAAGACATTAGTTGACATATGAAATTATAGATAAATCCAGATGTGCGAGTTCACATATTTGTACATATAAACAATTTGACTGTTACACAATTAGCTGTAAGATAACATTAAATGCGACTGACAGAACCGAAAAACGTAAACATTATTTTAATGGATTTTAAATGAAGTCAATGATAATTTTCTCCGTATGGAGGTGAGTAAGGAATTCCAAAACAAAGCAGAACGCATAATGAAGGGTTTTTTTCAAAATAAACTGCCTAAATAAATGAGAAGGAATATACAGGTTTGTGAGCTAGGATCTCGTGTTGAAATAATGTATTAACGAACAAGGAGTGAACAAGTAAGGAAGGTAAGAAGGTTTTCTGGTTGTAAAGATTCGGAAAACTGGACTCCTGCCGGTGACGCGGCTGAGAGAGAAGCGCTGGGATCTCTTAGAGTCTCGCTTTGTCCTTCACACGTGGAGGAAAGGGCTGGACTCGGAGCTCCCTTGGCTGATTGTAAATAATGTAAATTAAGTATGAATGTTTTTCTTTTTTTATATATTAAGTATGAATGTTTTTCTTTTTTATATATTTATTTGTTTTACTTATTACTTATTTAATTTGCTACCAATTTCTGTATTTTTTTTATTATTATTATTATTATTTTTTTAAAGTTACATTTCTTTAGTTTCATAGTTTTTACCTTTGTTATATAGATATATATTTTTATTTTTTATTTATTTATTTATTTTTTTTTTTTATTGCATTGTATATATAGTATGAATGGGCCTCACTCAGCTTTAGTACTCAGTGCCCTTAAATGTGGCAAAATGTATTATTTTTCAATAAAAAGATTTAAAAAAAAAAAAAAAAAAAAAAAAAGATTCGGAAAAGGGATACACCAAGAAAACATTGCCATCGAGAAACTAGATATAAACACTTCAATTCGGAATACCAACTGGTATTCGACTGAGACTTGGGAGCGCCTAGAGAATCCGTAGATAGATCAAATGAAACAATTTATTAGCCTATTCAGTCTAACCTCATGTCCACTAGACAGTCCGCCATATATAAGGCAGCCATAACCGAAGTTGGGAAAGATAAGAGAGGAAACTAGAAGCTGACAGGTCTTAAAAGGGATAGAATCACGGATTCTCAACTGTTTAAGAGTAACGATAGATTTTCTGATAATTTAGGAAACATGGTGATTCCAGGACAGGTGTTGATCAAATATTACCCCAAGGCTTATAACGGAAATGTGGAAGCAAATAGGTTGGTCATTAATGTAGAGTAGCGGATAATGAGGAAAGCAATTAGGAAGATGCTTATACCAAATGAGAATGCCTTTGGTCTTTTCAATGTTCAGTCTCGAACCGTTGTTAGCGTTGATATTTTCTACGTCTTCTTGAAGCCTGGGGGTCATCAGCATATAGGTGATATTGTGAATGATGGATAGAATCAGGGAGGTCTTTGATATAAATGGAGAAAATAATTGGTGAAGGGGAAGATCCCTGAAGAAGACCACGAATTAATAAGAGGGACGAGGAAGGAGCTTTATTGGGAATGATGACTGTCTGGGATCTCTGAGACAAGAAGGAATGAAACCACAAAATCTCACATTATTCGAGAAGGAGAGATTTCAGAATTTGTAAAGGGGGATTTCATGATTAACTGAATTAAATGATTTTGAATAATTTAAGAAAACCAAGATAGAGATTATCTGTTTATCTACAGAGAATTGAAGGCCCTTGGGTGATTTTTAACATGGAAGATTGAGAGGAAAAGTGGGATCGGAAACCGGATTGGAGAGGATTAAGGAGAGCTTTTTGCTCTAGGAAGGTTTTTAGTTGTGAATGGACTCATCTTTCAAGTGGTTTTGAAAGATTGGAAAGAATTGAGATCGGTCTAAAGTCGGAAACTTTGGAAGGAACCGGGACTTCGCTCAGCGGACGGACAATTACTTTTTCCAAGCAGATGACAAACCGGAATTTCGTAAGAAAAAGTTATAGACATACAAAAGGTCAGAAAAGATGACAGGATGACATGGTTTGACTAAATTCACTGGAATTTGATCCAGACCATAGGCATTCCTTCTGGATTTGAGGACAGAGGAAAGAAGGTCTTCGGGTGAAATATTTCTAAAACGTAAATTTTCAGGGTTAAGAGAAGTTTTCGAAATGCGGTATAAGAACGAGAACTTGGTAATTATCGGTTGTAATCGCTGGTGAGCTATTAAAACACCAACCAGAATACTTTTTTTCCGAGATTAATTTTTATTCCTTCCGACTTAGTAATCGTTCCATCACAATTTTGGTCGAAAATGTCGAAAAGTCATCAACGATCATCCTATCACATTCAGCTCCTCCGTTAAAAACCTAGGAATCACCATAGACGAAAACCTCTCCTGGAAACCCCATATCGCCCTCATCAACCGTAAGTCAATAGGTACCCTTAAGCTATTTCATCGCTCCCGCCACCTACTCCCACAACCCATCCGCAAGCTCCTTGTATCCTCTCTCATTTCCCCCCACTTTGACTACGGCTGTGTGGTGTACAGAGGCATCCCGATGGTACTCGAGGATAGATTGAAGCGACTCATGAATACGTGCTTAAGATTTGTCTTCGGTACATCGAGGCGGTCTCATGTGTCCCACCTTTACAACGAGTTAATGAGGCTCTTCCCTTCTTTCCGCAGACAATATTTTCTTGGATCTTTCCTATTCCAAACGATCAACACCCGACACCCTTTCTACATCTACAGTCTCGTACAGTTTAAACCCGTGGTCCACTCCCAGAAAAAAAGATCCCGTGTTTCCGACCTTTATATCCCTTCCCATAGAACTAAGACGTTTGAATATTCCTTTATTGCCCGATCTACTGCCTTCTGGAATTCCTTGCCTTCTGATATCCGCCATGCCTCTTCCTTGTCCTCATTTAAATATCATCTTTACCAATTCCTTCTCACATTCCAAAATGACGTTATACAATTAAATAAATATTGCGAAACAGATTTTGACTGAGGTGAATGGTTGTTAAAATTGATAGAGTTTTAATTTTAAAAATCAACCCATGTTTATTTTATTTTGTTCTCTTTTCATTGAAATAATGTTTTGTTTTTTCAAAATGGCGTTGTTTTTACTTGTTTTAATATAATTTTACTGAAGATACTATATATTCTTTAATATTGACTAATGTAATTTTTGGCCAGATGTAGTTTTTATGTTTTTGTTCATATCTGTTATTCATATGGGACCTCGTCCCAGAATAAAGTTTACTTTCTATGTATCTATCTATCTATTAGGTAGGAAATGAAGATTTTCAACAAATATTATTATGAATGAACATTATGAATCAAAAGTAAAAAGAAGTATAAGAAAACCACACCATAATAGTAGATGTGAAAATTTATTTAATTAATTGAAGTATAAGTATAAAACAGTAATTAAAATTTATTTTAAAAAAGTATTATTTACAAATAAGTCATAAATCTGAAATAAAACAAATGAATTGTCAACTTTAGAGTTAATTTATACCAATAAACATTGCATTAAAAAAAGCGTGAATACATCCATCAACAAATTAACATTTAACTAAATTAAAATAAATTAATAGATAGCTCTAAAGAAATTGTGTGAAACTAAACAAATATAACATTCCTCTTCTACTTATCTGACAACTCTGTACAAAGATTTGTATGAATGTCAGTAGCATTATCTACTGCTTGTTTTATCAGCTACTTTTTAGTATCGGATTCAAAGTATCAGATACATGCAATCTTACTTTTAGGTGACAGGATATGAAATTATATAATTTTTTTTTACACAACATGAGATGAATAGACTTAAAGCTTATTCAACGGGGAAGTTTTTCTAAAAGTGGGGCATCTATAGTATAGTACGAGAAGATTAAAAATAATCGTGAATAATTTATGATTTTTTTAAAACACAACTTAGCTTATTTTAGCCGCTCAAAAGTCCTGTTTAAATGGTTTTAACAATAACAAACTCTATCTCTATTTGAGATAAATGTTGTCTAGTTTACAGTGAAATAATTGTGAACTACTTAAATAAAAAAGTTTTTAGGTTTCACTTCCTATTCAGAAAAAAAGTCTTACCTAAAAAAAAACTTGGATTTTCTATTTTTCTGGTGAAAGCTGGCCCATTATTGATATGAACTTTTTTGTAGCTCTTGAGGTCTGCTAGAATTCCTATAAAACTTTCCCTCTACTTATCTATAGAGTTTCACTCTATAATATACACTCTATAATATTATACGTGTATAATATACACTTCTGGTCATAAAATCTAGCACACCTCCAAACTGCACTCTTCCCGATATATTACACTGAGCTAATTCCTTACTTGGTCTTCCCCATACTAAAACTTGTCCGTCTGCACCATAAAGGCTATACCTGGCATGACCATAAAGGAGAACAGAGGCTAAATCATCTTCTGCCCAGGCAGCGTGTTCACTTCAAAAGTGAAGGCGAGCTTCTCGGTGTGCTGTCGTTGGAGATTCAGGTTTCAGGCTCAAAAATATGTCTTCTTTCTATTTCTATTTATATTTCTATCTTTAATATACAGTTTTTATGTAAAATTGAAAATGCGCCGGTTTTTTTTACCATCAGTTTATATAACTATAAGTAAAAAAGAACAAAACATGGTTCAAAACGAATCACTAGTGACATAGATATGACATTTGGTCTGGATAAATGTGTGGTGCTCCATGTAAAAAAGGATCAATATTAATGTTAAGTGATCAATATTCATAATATTCTAATAAAGGAATAAGCAGACATTGAGGAACTGGAAGCCAATCAATACTTGAGCATGCATCTTGGGAAACATTGACTCCATGGAGGCCAGAACCCAGTAATGGGTCGTTGCATCGATTGAGAGAGAGAGAGTTTTTAAACTAATGGTAGAACTTTAACTGGATCCTCTCTACATAAGTTGTATAAAGGCAATTTAAATTAAACCATAAATATGGTAATATAAAATTTAAATAGGCAAGTAAACATCTGTATCTAAAACTTCTAAACTAATGAGAAAAAGAATAAGTATTTACATTACCTTATTGACAAATTTTTTGTGATGCTTGTAGTTTTGAATTAATAATGGTATAGAGTGCAACATTGTTTCATTATTGCTTATATATTTAAGATAAATATCATAAAATATTGGTTCTCCTTTTCCAAGAAGCTCCTTTGCATTTACAGAACATGTAACATAGTATTCAGATGCAAATCTAATTTCCTCGGGAAATTCTTGTAAAGGACACAAATTCAGAGATTTTAAACCAAGTTCTTGTCCAATCCAAGTTCCATTGATGCTCCATTTATTTACTAATATAGTTAGATGGCTTTCCTGCAACAAAATATCTATCATTCTGATATCAGATATCAATAAGGATATGAGAGTCTGACAGCAGCTTTAATAGTGTGCATATCTGTCCATAAAGTATTAAGAATTTCAATTGGTTTTCATGAATAGTACTAATACTTGTTATAAAGATAACTGAAAAAAAGAATTTCTAAAAAATACACTACCATCAGTGAAATTAATTGATAAAGTAAGGTTAAGGTGGTTGACACTAGCAGATCCAGGATTTAATTTTGTGGGGGACTTCAGCCCGAAACCTTTTTTTTTCATAAAAATAACGATAATTACTTTGGAAAAACAGAAAGACACTAACTACCTATATGAAATGGTGTTTACGTTATTCCTTAAGTACTTTTAAATGTAATTACACGAACAATAATACTTTAAGAGATATTTTTTAAATTTTTTCCCCATAAAACATGGTTATATTTTTCCATTTTGGGGGGGAGCTTCTGCCCGAAAGCCCCCCCGTAGATCCGCCCGTGGTGGTTGATAGCATTATAGAATCCATTTTAAACAGTAAAACTACATCAGAGGTGAGCTATAGATTCAAAAAACAATCTATGTAGTCTAGACGATGACTACGATTGAGAATACAAAATCCGCACTTCGGTTTCTCTTCAGATTCTTGTGTGAAATACCCTACTGATGAGAAAACTGGATGTTGCCACCTCTGAATGTGGCAGGTTTAGGCTGGAGGGAGGGGGCGAAAGCCCAGAAGTTACTGTCCTCTAATCCCTATAACTCGACAATCAATCACCGTAGAGATTCGAATTCGGTCTCAAATTGTTCGTGTGATAATGCTGAGAAAATTTTGTTATTTCTTATTTTTTTGGTATTAATAAACCGGAGTTGGTATTAATTACCGGTGAGTAAATCGAGCGCGGGGTTTTATATAGGACTCTTCTAAATATATTTATCATTTATTTATTTATTTTATTTGTCTCATTTATTTTTATTATTTTATATGATAGATCGAAATGTTTCCGATGAACTACCCTTCATTTTTCATATGAAATTCAAATTTAATAACTATGTGCTAATGTGTGGTGGGCAAACGTCATTAACATTAAGATCTTCATATTTATTTCATATTCACAGTCCAAATTAAATTTCATGAACAACACTTGAGTTATAAAGCTGCACATAATGCACACTATAAATGCGCGATCTTCGTAAAAAGCATTATTTTCCATTTTCTGAAAAACATGTGACGTATCATTTCTATATAGTTTTTAATGCTGGATGATGCTATGAAATTAATGTTGTTAGAAAACGTATCTGTTTAAAATAATGAATCTCAAAATAAGAAAAAAATAGGCTAAAATACAAAAAAAAAAAAAAATCCAAATATAAATTTTTATATTTAAAATACAATTTTAATTTTGCCATAAACTTTCATAATATTGTATTTTAATTTAAAATACAAATTTATATAAATAGGAAATGAACATAACTGTATATAATCTTTAGGAATTGCTTTTATCATTTTTTTTCACATATTAATCGTGACTCTTGCAAAGTGGTAAGCATGATCATTTTTTTTTCAATTGTATGTCATCTTTCGGCAATTGATTTACATTTACATGGCTCAACCAATGCGTGGGATAGGGTTACGTTCGTTTTCATTTTTGGATAAATGTAAATATCTTTTATTTCCCCAACCAAGTCTTTTATTTTAAATTTCAATAACTCGTTAAAGCATGTAACACTAGTATAATGATACGTATATTATAGATATTACTGCCAAATGACATGTGAAAAATCGCATCTTCTTTTTGCAGCCTTCTAAGCATAAACCTAGACAAACTATTTTTGAAAGCTGGCTCCAAAAACCAATTTCTAGTATCAAAGCATCCAGTATCAGGACTCAAAATGAAAGTTTCTGATATTCTGCATTTCACAGCATGAAAAATATAACAGAACATTCTCGAATTTACCTGTATGTATCGAAAGTACCTTCGAGTTTAAAACATTTTTCTAGAACTACGAATTCACCACATATTTAAAACTCCCCATCTACCACTCCTGAAAGTTTCACGGCATTTTCGCACAGAAATCTGACAAGCTGTAATTCTGAAGAAAAAAGATTTAAACTAATTTAAAATCTAATCATCTGGAAGTTGATTCGAGAATGTTCTGTCATATTTTTCATGTTGTAAAATGCAGAATATCAGAATTTCTCATTCTGATTCCTGATACTGATGTTTTGGTACTAGAAATCTATTTTTGGAACCAGCTTTCAAAAATGTTTGGTCTAGGTTTATGGTGGGAAAGCTGCAAAAAGAAGATGCGATTTTTTCGTATGTCATTTGGCAACAATATCTCTAATATAAGTACCATTCTACTAGTGTTACATGCTTTAACGCGTTATTGAAATTTAAAATAAAAGACTTGATTGGGAAATAAAAGATATTTACATTTATCCAAAAATGAAAACGAACGTAACCCTAACCAACGCATTGGTTGAGCCATGTAAATGTAAAGTTCTGATCGTTCTTATTCCACCTCTCACAGACCCTTCCAATAAACACAAGTGTTCCTCAAGGCTCCTCACTCTCTCCAACCCTTTTCTCTATTTATATTAATGATCTTCCGGACTCCATTAATTACTCCCGTTACCACCTTATACGTTATATGCCGATGATTTCCAAATTTACCAATCTTTCCACCCTTTTGAGATGCCTGAGGTACCAAAAAGCTACAAGAAGATATTGACTGCATCAACAGATGGGCAGAAATAAATAAGTTAAAGCTGAACACAGACAAAACTAAGGCTATTTTTATCGGGTCCCGGCATCTCAATAGTTCCCTTCCTTACTCTCCTCTACTCTACTTTAATAACCACCCCATTCATTTTTTCAAAACAGTCAAAAATCTAGGAGTTATCTTTGATCAGAACCTTTCCTGGAATAACCATATTTCTCAGATAACCCAAAAATCCATAACTGTCCTTAAACAATTCCTAAGGTCCCGTGATTCTATTCCTCAAAAAACTAGACAGCTCCTTATAACCTCTTTCGTATTCTCCCACTTCGACTACGGTTACTTGGTGTATGGAGGGCTGCCTGAAAGACTAGAGGTGAAATTGAAGAGACTTATGAACTTTTTGATAAGATTTATCTTTGGAATTTCCTAAGTTCCTCTTCCACTCTCTTAATACCATATCTCAACCTATTGATTAATATATCTCTTTTCATAAATCTACATCCTTCAACAAATCCTTCGACATTTGTGTTACCTCCTTCCTCGACCTTAAATTCCTTCAAACAACTTTTATTCCACCTCCTACTTCATTTTCAAACTTCCGAATCTATGTAATACTTATTGGATTCTGTAATTACAACCTCTCACTAACAATTAATCGACAAGTTTCATTTGATTTTATTTCATTTATTTATTTATTCTTTGTATACATTGAAACCATATAAAATGTACTAGTGTTAAAGTGTTTACTATTGTTATTCAGGTATGATTGCGATAACAATTGAAATTAACATTCAAATGACCTCTTTGTGTCCTGTCAAACCAGACTAATGGACCAATGTTCTGTGCCATGTTTAAAAATAAAATTATTTTTTCATTTCATTTCAAACCTTCTTCTGGAAACCACACATCTCCCAAATTTCATGCCGTACTATTTCCACCCTGAAACTGTTGAAACGCTATCTCCTTCCATTCAAAACCCGTCAACTCCTGGTTTCATCTTTTGTTTTCCCCCACTTCGACGATGGCTGCATGACTTTGAGACATGCACTTCGAATATGGCCAAACTTAAACGTCTAAAGATTGCTCAATACGCTTTATCTTCGGGATATCAAGGAATACGCATATTACTCAGTATTATTACCCAGTCTCACAAGTACCGGTCTCCTTTTTATCCTCTCATGACCTAATCTAAATTTCATATAATACCCATACTCCGCCGATCCTACTTAGAACCATAACTTTCCGTTCCATTCATGACCTCACTCGGGAAAAAATCTTACCCTATCTGGAAACCCTTGATTGTAATGGAATATATTTCTGTTCCTGTATTGACTCTATGGTTGACATTTTCACTTCCAACCTCCTTAATATCCTCGATGCCCATGCTTCCATCAAAAAGATCTACCTTTTGTCGCCCCCCCCCCCGGCTCCCTGGATGTGTCAGCAAATTAAAGACCTTCAGAAGAGACGTTATGCTGCTCGCAGACGCTTTAAACGTACTAGGCTCTTTGACGACTACCAAGCGTTTAGGGTGCTCCATAACCTGTCACAAACCAAAATCCGACGAGCCAGATCCATCTATTTCCACGATTAGGTAAACTCTTCGTAAAATCTCACTCTGTGAATCTTCCAGATCACCTTCCTCAGCAGTCTTTCCAGTCTCACCTGATGATTTAAATTCATATTTTACATCAACTTCCTCTTCTATTCCTCTATCAACCTCTTCCTTCTTTACTCTTGGAACATCATTTAACGACTACAACTTTTATTTGTCAGATATTTCTCTTACATACCTCATGTCCGACGTGATGAAATGTCATTCCAACCCTATTGGTCAAGACGGTATTCTCGTCGAATTAATCAAATTGTGCCTCCCTGAAATCCTTCCCGTTCTTCTTTTCATCTATAATGTCTCCCTTCAGAACTCAGTATTTCTGTCCTTATGGGAAAAAACCATTGTCCGTCCTTTAATTAAAAATCCTAATCCTTCTTACCTTAAGATTTCCGCTCAATCTCAATCCTTTCTACCCTTGCAAAACCTCTGGAACGAACAGTCCAATCCCAAGTTTCCAACTTCCTCGAACAGTCCAACCAACTTGACCCTTACCAATCTGGTTTTCGACCAGGTTACTCCACAAAATCCGCCTTAATCAAAATCCTTGGTAGTGTTCAATCCGCCATAGATGGCAACAGCAACAGCTCTATCCTTCAGTTAAATACTTAGGTATTTTCATAGGCCAAACCCTCTCCTGGAATCACCATATTTGCCACATATCCCGACATTCAATTTCCACCCTGAAACTCTTCCATCGCTTCAGCCATCTCCTGTACCCATGTCCACACGTAAAATCCTAATATTTGCCTCATCTTCCCCCACCTTGAATACGGCTGCGTAGTGTACGTTGGCCTCTTGTTGGAACTCGGAGACAGACTGAAAATAATCATGAATGGCTTAGTAAGATTTGTCAATGGAACCGAGACGTTCTCGTGTTTCCCACTAATACACCGAGTTAAGTTGGCTCTTCCTCTCAATATCTGGAATATTTTCTTGGCATATTCCTTTACCAAATAATCTATAATCATCGTGCGTCCTACGCATACAATCTCCTTAATTTCAAGTCATCTATCCACTCCCTCTCCACAAGACCTCGTCATTCTGACCTTTATACACCTTTCCACAAATCTGCCTCATTTCAACACTCATTTATTGTCCGCTCAACCACTTTTTGGAATTCTATCCCACTTCAAATCCGCCATGCACCATCACAAGATTTCATTTTTCTCTATGCATCACTTGTATCTATATATTCTTTTTTGAGTATGGAAAACATGTCCAGTTACTTTCAATCAGAATTGTTTTTTGTTGGTTTTTCTATTTAGAAGATTTTAAGTCTTTGAGATGTATTTAATTGATTACTAATTGTTTAGGCAACTTTTCCAATTATGGCAAAATAACTCTCATGAGTTTCAATAAGGCAACATTCAAAATTATAAGGCAACATTCTAATTTTAAAGCAGTGGATTGTATCTTAAGGAATTGGTCGGTTAATGATTGAGCAAAAAATAGCTTACCGTCTATATGCCAGCTTACATCTTTGTTAGCTGGAGGGCCCTCCGCCGTGACTGGTGGTGCTTGCTGGGTGACTGCTAATGAACAAGTGGGGCGAGCCAACCAGATGCTCACAAGGCTTAAGTGTTATTTTTTATCTTTTAGATCTGCCCCCACC
Organism: Nezara viridula; assembly: GCA_928085145.1. NCBI lineage: Eukaryota > Metazoa > Arthropoda > Insecta > Hemiptera > Pentatomidae > Nezara > Nezara viridula. The sequence goes on from OV725078.1 coordinate 42,723,244, forward strand.
ACTCGCCGTAACGCGAGAAATTTTAAAATCATTCTTTGGCACAACCACTAATATTGAATGCACTCCTCTATATGTACATCATCTTTTAATTTCTCCGATCAATAGGATATAGATTATATAAGCCTTGTATAATGTTTAAAATTCTATTATTGTATTCATTTGAACATATTAAGGTACAGATGCAAATGATTATAGTAAATATTTATCTACTCTTTTATTATTATTATTATTTTCATTACTACAATGGTTTGAAAACAAAAGTAATTTATCGTTAATTTCAAATTTCATTTAGTTATTTCATAGTTTATTGTTTGTAGCAACTATTTTGCAATATTATGAACTTATTGCTCATCTTCTCTCATTAATATATCTGTATAGCTATTTAAATAATTCTGTTATTACTTATGTTTGAGTTATTCTTTTATTGTAAAATTCATTTTGCCCAGATGTAATGTTAATTTTTATGATCAATATTGTTATTCTTAAGGGACTTTGTCTCGGAATAAAGTTGATTCTTCTATTCTATTCTATTACACCGAGTTGAAGTGGCTTTATCCGCCCTACCACCGTCAGTATTTCTTTGCTACCTTCCTATACTAGGCTATTAGAACTCGGTGACCCTCCTATATTATGCAGATCATACAATTCAAATCTTCCATTCAATCCAGTCTCACCAGATCCCGTACGTCAAACCTCTATCCTCCTCCTCACTGAACTGCAGCGTTTAATAAATCCTTTTTAACTCAAGCCAACTCCCTCTGGAATTGTATCCCTTCTGATATTCTATACGCAAAGTCAGTATCCTCTTTCAAATCTCTTCTCTTCAAGCACCTTTTCCATTCTCAATCCTGTTGATCATGAAATGCACTTAAAAATCTAAGACGTAAGACTCACGAAGTACCCCAAAATATTTTTATTACTTTGTGAATTATTGATATTTTGTTTATTTATTTTACTTTTATCTGTTTATTTTATGTGTATGTATATTTTTATATCTTTTCATTATCTGTACTTTTATTACCAATCATGTAAATATTTAATTTTATTCTATGGACACACCGACATGTCATTTATTTACTGTATTTATAATTTGTTCTAAAGTGACACTAGTGCCAGAATAAGAAAACCTATCTCCGAGAATCTCATTATTTCTATTTATAGTGCGGTACACTAATATACCGTTGATATCTAAAGGTTTCAAAGTGTTGAAAATCTCTGACCTTCATATTCCAACTTTGTGTAAGGCGATCACAACTATTCAGTTTTCTTTATCACCCCACTCCATGTTTACTGAGCGAAAGAAAACAACAAATTAATTGGGATAATTATCCTGCTTTATTAAGAAAATAACCTGATAGAGGTAAGGATTATCTAAATAATATCCAATAATATAACAAGTTTTGTAACAGTATTTATGGCAGAACTAGGTATAACGTAGAATTACAGTGTGAAAGGTCAAGGGCTGAGTAAGTCCGGCAGATATAGGTTAAGAAGTTTCGTTCTTCGGTGTAAAGTAGAAGTAGAGTAGATTTGTCTAAAAAATTTTATATTATTTTACCTCACACGAACTTTCATTTGTGTCAATTTACCAATCACTTCCTATATGGCTCTGAGTCTTTACAAAGTTTGTATATTCCTAGTTCCAAATGTATATATCGTCTTCCATTTTCCAGATCTTTGCTGTAAATCAGCCCCATGAGGCTCTATTGTTGACTTTCTTTAACCAAGAATATAAATATTCTTTATACATGGGGAGTGGTCAATACCTCCCTTCAATTTCAACCCTCTTGATTTTTCGGAGCTTGTGACTGGCAACGAACTCTCGTTAAGTAACTCCCCAAGTGCAATAGATTTATAAAGGATGTGGGTAAACATAACCGAGTTATCGAGAATCAACAGTATTGACAATGATAACAAATGAGTAGCAATTTATAGGATCTGGACAAATGAAAAAACGCCGACCAGTTGGTGCTCCGGATTGATCTTGCCTATCTTTAAAAAAGGGGATAAGACCCAATGCCAAAACTATTGAGGAATTACGTTCCAGAATACAGCATACATAATTATGACAAGGCTGATAGCGGAAAAGGTTAAGATCTACTCAGAAAGGATACTTACGGATTACCAGTGTAGTTTCCGTCGTAACATAGGGACTACAAACCCGATCTTCCTAGTGAAACAGATATTACAAAAATGCTACGAACGCAATACTGATGTCCACTTGCTTTTTGCGGACAATAAACAGGCTTTTGATAAAGTCAGCAGGATTCAGCTTTATCAAGCTCTCGAAGGTTTCAGCAATCCTTATAAGTTAATCAATTTGATTAAAATGACAATGGCTCAAACGCAAGCGACTATCCTAATTGAGAATCAAACCAGTCGCAAAATCGCGTACAAAAGTGTAGTGAGGCAGGAAGATGCCTTATCAGCTATTCAATTCAACTTAATCCTCCATAAAGCTGTGGGAAAAAATGTTCCGAGTGGTAACCTTACAAGCAGTATTACGCAGATTGCTGGTTATTCAGATGATATTGTGATATTGGGCAAAAGTGAAAACGCTTTATAAAAATTGCTAGTTCAATTAGATAATGAAAGCAGGAGTCGGACTGGTGATTAAAGAAGCCAAAACCAAATATATGATATTATCTACTTCCGCAACCAGAAGAAGGCCACGAGATTTAGTCATGGGTAACTATCGCTTTGAAGATGTTGATTGATTCACCTACCTTTGAGAACAAGGGAAGTGATGAAATCAAAAGTAGAATCATAGCTGGAAATAGAGCCTACTCTGGCCTTTAAAAACTGATGAAATCAAGCCTTCTGACCAAGCAAACCAAATTAAAAATATACAAGTCTGATAAGACCGGTGGTGTGCTATGGAGCAGAAATCTGGGCACTGAAAGTCTCGGGCCAATTAGCCCTCAGAGTCTTTGAGATTAAAACATTAAGATGTATTTTCGGCCTAGTATGCTCAGAGGGCACCTATAGAATCAAAAAGAGTAGGGAACTTGATAACCAAATAGGGCATGAGGATATAGTCAGATTTGTTAAATCAAGAAGGCTTGGTCATATTGAAAGGTTGCCTGAAGGGCAGTTGACAAAAAACATAATGAAGGAGGATTTCCAAGGTAAAAGCAGAAGGGGGTGCTCCAGAACAAGCTGGCTGAAGGATGTAGAGTGGGCCTTGGCTGTGTTTGGAGTGACTGCGTGGAGGAGGAAGGTGATGGATAGAAACGGTTGGAGACAGATTGTGAGGGAGGCCAAGGTTCATACTGGACTGTAGCGCCGGATAAGTGAGTAACATAACAACACATGATTGGTTGTTAATACTACGCCAGGGACCTGCCCATTTGAATACTTATGATATATGATGAAAATTAGGAAAATAAATATTATGTATAGTTTATATTCTATATTCTTAATACAGATAGCAGCCTGGACAGCATCTGTTTCCCATATTAGTGGTAGGTGCTTGCATTTTGGCTGGCATTAAGTATAAAATGCACTTACTTAGCAAATACAGAACAATTGAGTAATTATGAGAGATTGGTTAGTTCTAAAAAATCCAAAATCTCTAATAAATGTTATTCATAATATTTTTCATTTACTAAATAATACAAGATATCCTTCAATTTAAAACTTAAAATGATACATTTAATTTGTGTTTCGGTTAACCAAATTCAATGAGATCAGACCGCGATATATGGGTGTTGGTTTACTAAACTACACGAGATGACCTCTACTGGCAAGAAAAAGAAAGGTGATTGCTCCATGCAAGATTTACATCATTCTAAAAATTTATAATATATATTTTATTTTTTCTATTTTGCCTATTATTATTCTGAAGCCCCTGGTCTCATTGTTTAACCCCTCCTCACCAACGACAGCCACATATCATCAGAGAAACGATAACTCCAGTATGGATTAACCTCAGGTAACCAGTAAGCACCACCACTCTATCTCACTCACCTGTACGTAGCTGGAGAGGCGCTTCATTCCTGGTCCCAGAGTGATCACTATTAACAGCCCCTCTGCTATACCTGTCTGGAGGAAACAGCATCACTGACCTAGAAGAGAGTGCTACTTAAGGAAGTGGCCAGCAGTGATATATGGGAGATAAAATTTTAATCTCATTCACGGCATTAGACTAAACCCCTTTTATATTTCAAATACATAATTATATTTAATTACTAACAACTATTGCTACATCACGAATAACTGTTTAATGAAATAAAATAATGACTAACTGTGTAAATCATCTATAACGTTTAAATATCAACTCATACAATATCTTTAAAAGATATTCTTTAATTGAAGAAAAGTGCTTCCGGTACCCCTACCCCAGTATTGTACACTACTTAACCAGAAACAAACACTGGAAAGACTTTCCTTTTAAATACTTCTTTGTAGAATATCCGTAACTATATCATGACTGAGTACAAAAGAAAGCTATTTCCAGAATACTATCCAGCATCCCAGATAGAAAATCTTCCTTATCGCCTTCATTCAACAGTGATAATTTTTATTTCTTTTACATCTCTCTCATTGACCTTATTCCCTCTATAATGAAATATCATTCCAACTTTATTGGATTTGGTGAAATACCCATCAAATTGTTAAAATAATGCCTCCCTAAAATTCTTCCATTCCTTCTATTCATCTATAATTTTGTCCTCCATAATGCTGTTTTTCCAACTTCTTGGAAAAAAAAGGCTTATTCCACACTATTAACAAAAACCATAACCTAGGGTGGCTACCAAACTTTTTGAGTAAAATTTCCTGACTTTTTCCTATTTAATGAAAGTTTTCCATGACCAATATGTCAGGGGACACAAATGTTAAAAATGTATAGTTTATAATTATACATATGTAGTTTATAACTGACTAATTTATAACTATTATATATATATATATATATATATATATATATATATATATATATATATATATATATATATACATATATATTCATACATACATATACATTTTTCATACATTTCTACAATAATTCACAATTTTTCTTAGTTTTAATTGAGCATCGATAGCCCAAGCCGAGCAGCACGCACGGTATCGCCACAAGGACATCAAGCTACTTGGGGCCCAACGCGCACCCCGATGCAAGAATAATACTAATACCAACAATAACAGTCTACATAACAATCTCTGTTGGGTTGTAATTAAAATTGTCAAAATGAAACATTAAAATAGCTAAAGTAATGAATTGAAACAATCTTACACGTATTTTCTACTAACCTCCAACGCTAAAGTTTAAATCAGTTTACAATAAAATAAAGTATAAAAACCCAGTCATTACAAACAATAATATAATAATAAATCAAATTAATATGGTTCCTACTTCTGTCCATTGTCTGTTACTACCACTAACATTTATACACACACACACACACACGTATATATATATATATATAATATATATAAAACTTTCATGTGCATACACATACCCACACATAAACATACTCAACGCTCCGGCCAATTCATATTGATTCCAATATATTATTATAGGCGTATATTACCCTTAGCTAAATACGCGTGTTTATTGTCATTCCAATTTACATCATTTCGGGAATCAATCTTTTTTGTTGATTATGTTCGCTATCTAGGATTTTCACCTTATCAAAACCAAATGTGTGCCCCTTTCTAACAGCATGGCAGGCTAAAACCATCTACTTCTTTTCATTGTCTACGCTGTATTTATGAGCATAAAGTCTCCTATATAACTACTGCGATGTTTGTCCGATGTACTTCCCGCCACAATCGTAGCATTTAATTTCATAAATTACATTTGATAACCTGTCCCGGGCTAGTCCTATCTTTTAGTTTAGAGAAAAGGGTCCTTTTAAGGCTATTTCTATATCTATAGGATGTGCTGATAATGTGCCTGTGAAAAATTGTTTTTATTCTTAAGGCCAAGAGCTTAATTTATTCATGGAGAAATAATACTGTGGACTGAACTGTTTATTCCGTTTATAGGAGCGTAAGACACCCCGATTTGAGCCCGTCCACCAGGGAAAGCAAGCCACGCTGCCCGAAACCCCTTCCCCGAGTTTGTGAGGCCCGTTAGCCTACTGGTGGCAACTCACACCGACCGAGCGTAGGACTTATGACCCTACCCCAGTGTACTTAAATTAGGAATTGGGATGTGGTCTAGAAGACCACATCTCGCCCCTATTGTGTATTCATTTGCGTCCGTAGTGATGATAAATGTCTTCTCAAAGCCGGGAAAAGCTAATACTGCCTTGTCCTGAAACCGTGTCATACATTTCCTGACATTGTCTTCTGTCACTGGTGTTATTACTATTTTCCTGCATTTCTTCAGCAGATTGTTGAGTGGTGCCAGATATTCCGCCATCTCTGGGACATACCTCCGATAATAATTTAACGTCCCCAATAGCCTACTAATCCCTTTGACGTGTCTTGGCATTGCCATGTTCTGAATAGCCCCACCTTTTGATTATCGGGCCTAATCCCTTCCTTCGATATCGAATGACCCAAAAAGGTTATTTGTTCCTGCCCCAAATTTGATTTTTCGGATGATAATTTTAACCCAGACTGCCTCAGCCTTTCAAACACACGACGCAAGTGATCAATATGTTCCCTTTCATCCCTGCTGAAGATCAAGAGGTCATCCATGTATACCTGACCAAATGCTTCATCCAGCCCTCTCAGGAATTCATCCATCATAACCTCTGGAATGTTATAGAAGCTTTCTTCAACTTATATGGCATCCGCATAAACTCGTAATGCCCCTTTTTGAATGAAAACGCTGTATTATGTTGGTCCTTAGGGTGCATCCTTATTTTTTTCTATCCTGTCTCCAAATCCAGGATACTGAAGATAGTGGCCCCACTTAGCCTATCATGCATATCTTCAAATCGTGAGATTGGTGCCCTAACTTTCCACATCCATGGCATCTCCTGCCATCTCTCGTCCCATTCCTTCTCTATTTACATGGTCTTTTCTCTTCCATCGCTGTCTTCTCTCTTGCACCACTATCACCTTCAGCTCCTCTGTAAAAAAATTTGTGATTACTACTGATGAAAACATCTACTGGACACCTCATATTCCCCATATCTCCTGAATTAGAGGTACACTTAAGTTATTTCATCGTTTCCCGACATCATCTTGCCTGCAAGCTCCCCGTACCCTCATTGATTTGCCCTACTTCAACTATGTCTGTGTGGTATACGGTAGCCTTTCAATTATACTCAAGGACAGACTGAAGCGAATCTTGAACTACTTAGAATGATTTGTCTTTTTTTTTTTCTTTTTTTTTTTGGGGGGTGGGAATTACAGTAATGGTTGGGGTTTGGATTGGATAATAATACACATTTAAAGCCAGAGTTTTCATCTGGTACGGATGGAAAAGGTCCTCTCTCCCTTTCAACAGTGGGTAGTACTATAAATAATTATCATCATAATTAATAAATAAAGAGTCAATTATCAATGTAAACAATTTTATACTACCCTTTCTTTATTAGTTTCTGCATTTTAACCTACAGATAGATCTTAAATAACAGTACAATCTACGATTGGAAAGAGGAAAATACTAAAAGAAAAATGCTTGTCCAAATGAATGAATATAGATTAGAATAGGTATGTAGATTGTGTGAAATTTTAGTGAAAATTATGAATATTAAATGTGTTATGTATTATTGTATGCATAAGTATATGGATTTTTTCAGATGAATATGGAGCAAAGTACTGAATGCTTTTCAAAATGATATAATAAACTTAAGATTGATATGAAGGGTAGTTTTCTATAATTAAAGAATAAAATATACAGTCTACTTCTTACACATTAAAAAAAATCATTTAATTTAAGAAATGTGACCTTCGCTTGTAAAGAACAGTTGAAGATAAATGTAATAAATTATTTTAAAACAACAGTTTTCAATTAAATACTTAAGGAGATACTACAATGAGTTGGTATTTAAAACTTATGAGATATGTATTCTATTATTTTATAATTAAATTGGTGAAAAAAAAATTGTTCAATCATTAAATGAATTTTTTTTAAATAATTTAGCTGACCTCTGAAGAGTAATCCATAGTGAATCGTTTATTTATTGTTTTCTTAGATAAAACATTCCAGGCATCACCTTCTGGGTAATAAATCCAAGGTAATCCAGGACTACTGAGTTTTTTAATTTCTTTAAACAATTTACAAGGCCCTCCAAGATAATCTTGATAAAGATTAATCACACACATATTACTCACAAACTGGCAATTGATAGAGTCATTCATCTAAAGTAAAACATAAATTGTTTATATTTTTAATATTTATATTACACTACTTTAAAATAGTTTAAAGATTATGTATGTATTTACATTACGTAAACATGGCATTAATAAACAAATTACAAAACTTTTACGTTATAAACATTTAAAAATAATAATAATTTGTTTAGTGAACCAAAATAAGCTTCCATAATTATTCTTAAAAAAATTAAACCTTTTAAAGTAATATGAACCAATAATAATAATAATATATGAACCAAATGATAACATCATAGAACAGACTGTAATAAGTAAATCATTAAGTTAGGACATAGTTAGTTATGAAGAAGCAATAATTTATTCTGGTAATTTTTTCTGTAGTTTATATTGGTCGATTACTATTATATTACGACTAAAAATGTATAATTACCTTGCATTTATAAACCGCATATAATAGTTTGTCATACAACAATTTTGAAAAAATGTTCCCAAAGTTAAAGGAGATTTCATAAATGTCATTAATTTTGATAAAGGATGAAACAATATCTTTTTTGTAGCATCCAAGACCAGGCACATAGTCATGTGTTTCTGTTGAACATGTACAATTGAGCATAGTTATTGGGCACATTATGCATTTCTCTTTTCTTTTATCAGGTATCATACCTGATATACATCGAACACAGGTCAATTTGTTCAGGAGAGAACCATTGGCTGATCTTTCCACTAAAAGAAAATAATGGTTAATTAAATATACTAATTTTAGTAAATAAATATTATCATTCATTTACTTAATTTTCCAACATTTACTTAAAAGTAACAATAATAATTTACTAAATATAAATAATTATAATTTTTATAAGTATGTTGAAATTGTTTACAAAGGCATAAATAGACTGGAAGGCTACCTCTCCATAATGTAATCAGAGAGAGATATGGACATAATCAACACATAAAATGCTCTATTAAAAATATTCCTAAAAATGCTCATCAACACTAAGAAGCTTAATCAATAATTATAAAAGCCAATTAAAAATTACACTGTGTAATAAATAATATAAAAATTGTCACAGTAAATATTGTCATAGACCAAGACTATTCATCATTAAAAACTAAGCCAAAAACGTGTTTTTTTTTTTTTTGTTTTTAACAAATCCTAATTAAATCCGTATAAGTTGTTTTTGTTCAATTTTCCATTAAGTTAATTACACATAGGCAATTCTTCAACAAATATAATGTGAAAATGGTTTCAAAACTTACCAATTATACTGTTTTCTTCACATGAAAAACATGTTGCATTAATATAAGTGGTGTTATTTATACAATGAATACAATTTCTCTTGTCAGCTGTGGGTATTTGGTATAACTTGCAAGGTCTACATAAAGGCATGCCATGTTTTGTCCATGCAGTAATGACACTCCTATTATTACAAGTGCAGGACATCTCTAATTAATTAAACAAACAAAGATTATTAAACAATTATAAAAATATTTTGAAAGATAATAACTTTTAAAAAATTATAGATACAATAATATATTCATAACTTACTTAAAAATACAGGTATACTACCACAATATCAAAGTAGTGAATATTTTTTTTTAATTAATAATAATGTTCAAATATTAAAATATAGTCTTAAGAACTGATTAAAACAAATCAGTGTATCAAGAAATCAACTTAGGGATACAAATTGAAAACTTACTATCAACAGAAGGGACCAAAAATTTGTTTGGGTCACAAAGAACACAAGTGAAGGTGTTGACATCAAAATATTCATTAGTAGAGCAGATTGTTTTATTCCAAACAAGCAAATCATTTAATTCACTATTAGTACAAATTATAAAAAAGGACATATTTAAAACAAAGAATTGTATTGTTTTAGAAACCATTATACAAACAATATTTCATGGATAAATTGAATTAAAAAATATTTCTAATCAGGCTTGGGAATTAAGGTGATATACCATCTCTAGCTGTGTAGCTTTAAAGGTTTGTTTGTTACCACCCTAACACAGTTGCTAAGCAACTATATGTAGCATAAAGACAACACTGACTGGGCAACACTGGTGATGTGTAACATACATATGATCTAATTTAAAATATTTGAATTTTGTAATTGTATGATTATAAAATATTGAATACACTTTGAAATTGAAAATTGATTTATATAGGTTTACTGGTTTTGAATGTGAACGATGCGAGTTCGTGCCGCTTGTCAATGGTGAAAACATTGACAAAAATACCTATTTAAAGAAAAGAGAAATGTAGGTAAAATTCATCCTCATACAAGAATTTCCCAAAGCAATGTAAAAAAAAAAAATATTATCGTGACCAGCACTAGCGAAATCTGCCAGGCGGCAAGTCCTACCTTAGATGGTGGAAAAAAAATCCGAAAAAAGAGACAAAAACACCTGTTTAAAGGAAAGAGAAATACACGGAAAATTCATTATCATTCACGAATTTTCTAATGTAATAAAAAAATAAATTATAATCGTGACTAGCACTAGCGAAATCTGCCAGGGGATGCGCCCTACCTTCGATGGTGGGGAAAAGTGACAAAAAAGACCTATTTAAAGAAAAGAGGATGGAAGTTTTGGGCCGCCATGAGATGCGAACTGACTCTCGCAGGTGAAATACATGATGGAGGAAAATTTATTAAAAAACAAAGTGAACTTTATTTATTCTTTCGAACAACCTTTTATTCGAGCACAAGAAAATGCGGGTTTTCTCAAGAGACTTTTTATTCAGTTCCAATAGATCTGGACGCATTGCAACCTCCAACTTCTTTAATGGACTTTATTAGGCAAAGTGATAAATCAAAAAAATATCTTTCATTCATCCGTTTATAGTCTTCTTGAAGAATCCATGCGATTCATGAACCAGGTCACGATAATAATTTGTATATTTCTCTTTTTTTTTTCTTAAAATAGCTGGTGTTGGAAACGTTTTCATGAAGGAAGGTGTTAATTATTTGGTCTCCGATTTGATCGGAATCTGATTATGATCGAAATCGGAAATTATTTTGAGTTTTTTTTCTTAGAGAACTAATTTCCAAACTGCAGGGCCATTTATACTAATCTTTTTCATATTTTGACAATGTCGGTAAAAATTAGCGGTCATTGACTGTGGTCATCGACCATATCAATTAATCAAATTATTAAGTTTAGGTACTCATTCGACGCTTAATTTTACGTTCTTTAATTTCTTAAAAAATACGTTTTTCGCTTTGATGCACTCTTTAGTAATAATACATAAAAAAATAAAACAGATAAATTTGGATTTTTTTGGCTTTTTCTTTTTGTAACCCGTGTTAGCAATTTAGTTTTTTTACATGTCTAAACCCATATACAGGGTGTCTCTTAAGTAGAAGGAATTATTTAAAGGGTAGCAGAACTCAATAAATTCAAAAAGTTTATATAAAGAATGGTTTTCAGCAGGAAAGTAGGGTATTAAAGTTTTGTGTTTTTTTTAATTAAGTCACGTATTTTGTTGAATAGGAAGTGATAACAAAAAACTATTTAATTTAAGTAATGAACGATTGCTTCATTGTAAACTAGAAAAAAATTACATTAAATACAAATTGAGTTTGCTTTTGTTAAAACCATTTAAAGAGGACCGTTGAGCGGCTAAACTCAGCTAAGGAGTGGGGGGATGGGTAGGAGTGGAGGAAGCACCTGGTACAGAGTTACGCCCCCTCCCCCTGAGAAAATTCCTAGATCATCCACTGCTAAGCAGGAACATGACGCTCGACTTAAAGTAGTTTTGGATAAGTTGAATGAAACAGGGTTTACACTTAATGATAAGAAGTGCATATTTGGAGTTGAAAAATTAGATTTCCTAGGACACCACATCACAGCAAATGGACTAAAGTTATTCGAAAGTAAAATCAAAGACGTCCTGAAATTCCGAGCTCCTAGTAATAAGGGCGAGGTCCGCAGCTTTCTGGGATTGGTTAATTTTGTTGGTCGTTTCATACCAAATCTATCACTGGTATCAGAACCTCTTCGCGAACTTATGTAAAATTATGTAAAATGGAAATGAGACGTTGCCGAGAATACTGCTTTTCAAACGTTAAAACAGGAAGTTACAAACGCTGTCGCACTTCGATATTACTCTCCAAAGGATCCCATTGAGATGATTGCCGATGCTGGAATGATTGCCGGTGATTGCCCAGTGCGTTGGGAGCAGAGCTAATTCAACGATCTGTGGAAGATCCGAGGATTATTCGCTTTGCCAGTCGAAGTTTAACAGCTATTGAAAAGAGGTTTTCTCAGACTGAGAAAGAGGCTTTGAGTAGTGTATGGGCTGTCGCCCATTACAATTTATATTCGGTCCTCTTCCAGATCTCGAAACGAACGAGTGGTTTAAAGGCTGCAATCTGCATTTGAGGTAAAATATCGTCCAGGTCCATCCAATTTAGCCGATCCACTATCTCGACTTTGTACTGCTGGTACCAAAAAGTCTAGCAGTCTAGAAGAGAAGCCACTTTTGGATTTAACTAAGTGTTACCTTCCATGAGCTTTGACTCTGGAAGACGTTGGACATGAAACAAGAAAAGATAAACAGTTAAAAGAAGATAAACACTGCATTTGTTTTCGGAAATTGGCCCAACCGACTCATCAAATTCAACACTATTTAAGATGAGATCTCCTTGGTTGAAGATGTTTTCCTGAGAAATACAAGAATAATTATTCCAGAATCTCTGAGGTCGAAAACTTTAACTTTAGTCCATGCAGGACATCCTGGAACAGTAGCCATGAAGCAAAAGTTGCGTGCAAAGGTTTGGTGGCCAGGTATTGATGCTGCTGCCGAAAAGATGGTATGATCATGTGATTTATGTCAAGTGGTGGAAGTTGTTCCATCACCAGATCCAATGTCACGAAGAAAATTGCGTGAAGTTCCATGGATGGATATTGCAGTAGATTTCATGGGCCCTCTTTCTTCATGTGATTATTTGCTGGTTATCACAGATTAATAAAGCCGTTATCATAGATTTGGCCAGCCGGAATCCACTACTGCTGACAATGGGAAGCAGTTCACTTCCGATGAAGTTTTGCAGTTTTGTCATTCCAACAATATTAACATATACCATACTCCTCCTTATTGGCCACAAGACAATGTGGCTGTAGAAAGACAGATGTGGCTGAAGATGTTGAAATTGGCAAGGTTGACCAAGGAGGACTGGAAGCAGCAACTGCAGCGTTACCTATTCCAGTTTCGTGTCACACCACATGCTGTTACTTGAGTACCACCAGGAGAACTGTTCTTTGGGCGGAAAATCAGGGATAAAACTCCTAGTTTTTCCAGAGAGTTATCAAATAAAGAAGAAGCGAAAAATAAAGATACGCTTCATAAGTTGAAAGGTGAAGAATATGCAGATGAGAAACGTGGAGCAACGTAGAAAGAGTTTTAGAAAAACGAATTAGTTCTTAGAAAACTTGACAAGAGAAACAAATTGACACCTATATATCACCCCATTCGATACAGAGTAGTTGAAAAATTTGGAAATGTGGTGACGGTTGAGTCTCAAGATAGTGTTAGGCTGACTCGGGACTTAAGTTGTTTAAAACATTTTATTCCAGTTAAGGAGATATCTGCATCAGACATCGAGCTTCCAAATGGTTGGGGGTTGGATTCAGTTTTACTTGAACTAACAACTCCCTAGTATGAGATAGAAGATTTTTCTACTCCCAGGAAGATTTCAGATGTGGAAAATTCAACAGGTCGACCTCGCAGAAATAGAAAACTAGACAAAATTTACTTTAAATAAAAATAGAGTTTGCTTTTGTTAAAACTATTTAAATAAAGAGGATATTTGAGTGGCTAAACTCAGCTAAGGAGTGGGGAAGATGGGTAGTAGTGGGGGAACGGGTAGGGTTCCTGAGAAAATTCCTGGATCCGCCACTGCAGTAACTTGGGGCTCTAAACGGAAAATTGATTGCATAAAATGTGAGAAAAGTTTTTATTTATTAACTTTTATATAACGATTCAGAGATGTAAAAAAATTCTTGAAGAAATAACGTATCCCGATTCGAGAAATATAACTGATCTATACTAAAACTGTTAGTACTCAGTGGACGCGGAATTTGATGTTCTATAGCATTTATCCTATGACTTTTTCTGTTAGAGAACTCATTCCCAAGCTGCAGCGCCATTTATAGTAATTTGTCTGTTTTTCACGAATTTGGTAAAAATCGGCGTCCGTTGACCGTGGTTAACGAACATACCACTTAACCAAATAATTAAGTTTAGGTACTCGTTCGACGCACAATTTAACTTTATGAAAAAACATTTAATTTATGAAAGAAAATATTATATTTTGTTGCACCGTTTAGGAAATATACGTGAAAAAACAAAAAACATTAGGAATAATCTGGCTTTTTTTGCTATAAAAAGTTTTTCCTTGGTGGCCCGCGTCAGCGATTGTTTTTGCATGCCTCAACTAATATATACAAGTTAAAAAAATAAAAACTTTTCTCACATTTTTCTCAATGAATTTCTCTTTTCGATCCTCAAGTTAATGGCCCAATATTCATTAAATCAGTCGCCATTTTTACAGGAAGTGAGATTCGACTGGCAAACTCTCATTTTTTAATGAAGATGTATTATAAATATTTAAAAAATGCTTTAAAATTTTCATCAAATAATGAAGATTTTTTCTCAGGGGCTCTCGGACTATTTGGTTTGCTAGCAAGTGTATTTCGTGTCATCACTGATCTTCATCATCGTGTCATCACCTAGACACTCAGCAGTTGACAATATTGATTTGAGTACATCGACGTCCAATAAAAAATTCGGTAGCTCACAAGCAAACATTTCTTGTTTTGCTAGGAGATGAGCCATTCTTTTCTTCCATTAGTTTTTCGTGATGAAATGCTGACAAATTCTTAATTCTCAATGTTGCCCGCAACAAGCCGCGCCGATCCGGGGCTGTTGGATAGATGGCGACACTGTTCGACACGATGAATCATATGGAGAGATGACGCATTCGACAGGCAACAACGGTCAACATATAGCACGCGGCAAGGAGACATCTTTTTTGTCGCTTTGTATTCCTTCTATGGAAGGACTGCGTGTGGCATACGTCAATGCCGCATGCCACATGTTGCCTAAAAGTTGCCTCAGTGGAATTCCGCCTTTATATTTCTACCTTACTAGCTTCCTACCTTAGCTCCGGGGTTTATTTCCAATTGGAGATTTCTCTGTCTTGTTTACATTTGTTGTAACTTTCCCGATGTTTAATTAACCCATCTAATGTCTGCATAACTTTCTCAATGATTATATTTTATTTAATTTTCCTAATGTTTACATTTTATAGTTGATAGAGTGCAGCATTTATTATATTTGTGTAAGTATTGCTAGAGTTCGGTAGTATATATTAGTAATATAAATCAATTTGAGAATAGAAGTTACATTTTATGTAATATTCCCAATGTTTTGAAGGATCAGGTATCGAAACTGTAGTCACCCGACTCCACATGTTTTCTGAGCTGTAATATGTAATATTAATGGTATCCATCTTCCAATTCATTGAAGAGTTAGTTACCCACCTTGTAGATGCTAAGTATTTCCAAAAGTCTGTTATACATTTTCATAGCAGCCATCACGTTTGACCTCCAAACCGTTGAAGGCTAAGGTATCTACGTTATAAAGACTGAACGTGCCCACCTCCCGAATCCAAACATTTCCTTTGACATATCTAATATTTATGTATTGCACAACTGAAAGTTCCTCACACTAGATCCGGTAGTACTTGCTGACCAACTCCGAATATTTACATTTCATACAACTTAAAGTTTCTTCTGGCTATGCCCGATGGTTTCGCTGATCAAAGTTCAAATAGAATCCTTATTGATGTAAAAAATATGGATTTTGAACATTTACAAATTTCAAATAGAATCCTCATTAATTTGTAAATGTGAATTTCGAAATTATGGAAATCTCACAGAGTCTTTATCAATATGTAAATATGGACTTAAGATCTTTAATCTCTTATTGTTCTCCTTCATACATAGACATGGACCCTGATCCTTTAATCCTTAAATTATAAACAACCTCTTAGGTCTTCTTAACCCCTACCTAAGTATAAACAACGGGCTTTGCCCTTTTAATCCTTCAAATATTAACAACCTCTTAAGTCTTCTTAATCACTATTTAAATATAAGCAATGGACTTAGGATCTTTAATCCCTTCCTTCTTATTGTACTCCTTAACACTTAAATATGGACTTTGCCAGACCACTAGCGGATCCAGCCGGGGGGCGCACGCCCTCCCCTGGAAGCTGAAAAAAAATTCCAAAAAGCAGCTATTTAAAGAAAAGGGAAATACAGGGAAAATCCATCCTCATAGACGATGAATATCCTAATTTAATGTAATTAAAAAAAAAAAATTATTATCGTGACCAGCACAAGCGAACTCTTCCAGGCGACAAGTCCTACCTTAGATGGTGGAAAAAAGTGACAAAAACACCTGTTTAAAGAAAAGAGAAATATAGGGAAAATTCATTATCATTCACGAATTTCCTAATGTAATAAAAAATACATTATAATCGTGACTAGAACTAGCGAATTCTGCCAGGGGATGCGCCCTCCCTTGGATGGTGGAAAAAACAAAACAAAAAAAAACACCTATTTAAAGAAAAGGGAAATATAGGAAAAATTCATTCTCATACACGAATTTTCTAATGTAATAAAAAAAAATTATCGTGACCAGCACTAGTAATTTATGCCAGGGAGCGCGCTCCCCTCTGGATGGCAGAAAAATAATTCCTAAAAAAGTATCTAAAAACAGTTATTTAAAGAAAAGAGAAATATAGGGAAAAATCATCCCCTAAGACGAATTTTCTTATGTGATCAATATCATCATCCGGAGCTCGAAAATCCATTACTGGATCGTGGCTACCTCAAAAGCTTTCTTCCATGTTTACCTGTCCTGAGCAGCCTCCACCAGTTCCTGATTCCATGGATTCTGGCATCAGCACTTACTCCTTTTTCCATCTCAGTTTCGGTCTGTCCACTTTTCTTTTTTCAACCGGCTATATGCTCAGCAGCTTCTTTGGGATTGAGGTTTCGTCCATCCGTACAACTTGGACCTTCGATCTCAGCCTTGCTATCCGGATATATTTCACCACATTCTCCTCCTTGTATAAGTTAGCTAGTTCTTAGTTGCGTCTAATTCTCTATTCACCATTCTCCTTAACTGGGTCAAACATCTTCCGAAGGATCCTCCTTTCGAAAACTAATATTTTAAGAATCTGTTTAATGAAAAGAGAAACATAGGAAACATTCAGCCTCATAGATGAATTTTCCAATGGAATATATAAAAAATGTATATTATTCGAGCACTAGCGAACTCTGCAAGGGTGCGACCCTCCCCCTGGATGGTGGACAAAAAATTCCGAAAAATTTCCAATTGAATCCAAACTGAAATACATATCGCAGATGAAATATATGATGGAGGACAATTTTATTTATTTATTTATTATTATTTATGAAATTTGCAACTGTACATTAATATACATTTAGCAAATGTGATACAAAGAAATATATGACGTGACAAGGTTTGTAGAGAATCTACCGATCGGTAGCACTCTAAAAAAGTATCTAAATTAGATCATGAGGCCATTTTCGTTTCAGACGCCTAGGAGGATTATAAGGGATTGAGGAGGAAGCAAGGTTAGAAATGAGAGGATTAGGACGGTTCTGAAGTTTATTATGGAAGGATAGATATCTGGATTTGGCCAAATAGGTTCCTTGTAACTATTTATTTAAAAAAAGTCAATGTTCCCACAAAAAAAGTGAACGCACTGCCCCAAAATGGCGTCCAAAAATGACGACTTTGACTTTAGTTAGTTTTTTGGTCGCTGAGAATTAGCACTTGGCTTAATTTCCTCATGATTGGTCTTTTATTAAAGCTAAATAGTCAGAGAACAATAAAACATGAACAAATATTAAAACATAATTGGCTTAGGATATAAAAAACACCAGTAAAGTC
Source organism: Nezara viridula (assembly GCA_928085145.1). Taxonomy (NCBI): domain Eukaryota; kingdom Metazoa; phylum Arthropoda; class Insecta; order Hemiptera; family Pentatomidae; genus Nezara; species Nezara viridula. Next base: position 42,741,473 of record OV725078.1, read on the forward strand.
AAAAATTTTTAAGTTGAAAATAAAGCATCGTTTGTAATTAAACGGCCAATAATAACGCAAAATGGGCTAAAATAAAACATCTGAAGAATATATTTTTCTTTGTAAAACAGTGGTTATTTTTTAAAATATTTAAAGCAGTTCCGTAGAAAATGCATTTATGCGGGAGAAAAACGGTGCCGGCATTGGTGCCTACAAGCCTCTACCACACCATTCTGTACACATAAATGGCTTAGTTATAGTGATATAATAACTTTTATGGTACATTATATTGCTTTTATTAACGAACAATTATTAATGCAATCATTTAATTGTCAAAAAAAATTAAACAATTTTTTAAAAATTTATTATTATTTTTTTTTATTTAACTTACTTCACTATATACGGAAGTCGTTTAAGTAGACATCTATTGTAAAAATGATATAATTATAATAATAAAACAATTAAAAAATACTATGCTGAATATCTTGAATTTTTTATTTAACGTTTGCAATTTAACAGTTTGTTTTGTATATTTACTGATTCTTAGAGGTAAATTAAATTGTATATACTTTCCAGAAAATTAGTCATATCAATACTTGTTTTATAAAGTAAAATAATATATACCTAATCTGAACTACATATAATGAATAGTTACCGGGTTGCTTAGTAAAACTTATTGTTATGAAATTACGGAATAAATTGTTTGGAAGTTGGACCATATCATAAATAACTAGGAAATTTTAATAATTAATGCATTATTCCCTCTGCACAATGAAAGATGGAAAAGGTGTTTCTATAAGTTCTTCTAGTAACCGGAACTGATTGTTTGGCTTTGGTCTCAAAATAAGGGAAAACCTGCATAAATCTGCATCGTCCCCTTAAGATCATCCAAACTTCTCCAGCACTTGATTACCTTTTAGCAGGATCTTGAAATATTCTGTTAATCTGTCCACTATACATTCGTTTAGCCATATAATGGATACTGATCCTTGTTTTCTTTTCCGATATTTTGGCACTTCCTTTCTCCTTCGTTAATGTATTTTTCCAATTTTTGGGTTCAATTTCGCGTTTTCCCTAAAATTGTTTAAGGCAGTGGATCAGCTGATAGGATGGCTGTGCTCTCAAGTGGTCTCTCAGTATTTGCCTATTTTTAAGTGGAATCTCTTTGATTTTTTTCATTGAATACATTTCACGTGTACACCAGAGCAGTTTATATTGCTGTTTGATACATTTATTTTTAACCTTTTTTCTTTCTTTCTTCTCTTATGGTATGCGGTATACTCAACAAGTGATGTCCAGTAAGGTGCCCAAGAGGACTCGGTCAGACGAAGTTAACTCACCAGCCAAACAAAGAACTCGTCCCTGCCAACGAGAAACATCTCCAACAACAAAAGTGAACACTTCAGATCCAGAACCTCAGCGACGACCAGGAACTTCTTGTCAAGAAATGCTCGAAGAATTTCCTTTCTTTACTCCAAACCCCTACCAAGTGCTTCAAAATGACCGAGAGGTAATGGAGTCTGCAGCAATTCCCACAGAACCAAGGTCTCCTCCGATATTTGTGAAAAACATAAAAAATTTCCAGTTGTTCTGCACCCAACAAAATAAAATTTGCTCTGGCAGTTATTCATGTCTAAACAGGACCAACGATACAAAAATAATACCAGATACTGCTGAAACCTACCGGATAATAGTGAAGTACCTCTCAGAAACGAATGCGAATTTTCATACGTACCAGCTTAAGCAGGAGAGATCGTTACGAGTAGTAATAAGAAATTTACACTCCTCAACCCCAACTGAACTGATAAAAGAAGAACTAGCGGCGCTTGGTTTCAAAGTACGTCAAGTAACCAACGTTCTGAAGGAGAATAAGGAACAGCCTGGAGTAAAAAATAAAGTACCACTACCTTTATTTTTCGTGGATCTGGATCCATCACCCGGTATTGAGAAAATATACGATATCACAAGATTATATTACACAATGGTGAAAGTAGAGAAACCATACCCCAAGAGAGAAATAGTGCAGTGCCATAATTGTCAGGCCTATGGCCACACTAAGACTTATTGTCACCATCTGCCGCGTTGCGTGAAATGCGGTGAACAGCACAAATCAGTGGAGTGCACAAAACCGATACAAGATCCTGCAGTGTGTGCACTATGCTTGGAGGAACACCCGGCCAACTACAAAGGATGCCAAATTTACAAGAATCTCAAATCCAGACACCAGAAAAACCGGATTCAAGATGAAGCAGGAAGACCAAGAAGAGAGAGAGAGCCTTCTAGAATAGTAAACAATGGTGTATCATTTTCCCAGCTACTTAGAGGTAAGAGCTCAACCGATAACTGTCAAGCCCTGCTGCAACAACAACCTAATCCCAACCTCAAAATCCTATTGATCCGAATAAACCTAACCATCAACAACAAATTCATCATATCCCTCCTCCTTCAAATGCAACAGATCTCACCAGTTTGCTGGCATCTTTCCTTACCGATTTTAAATCCTTAGTTACTCCACTCATATCACTCCTCACAAATCTCGTATCTCACCTCATCCCTCCTTTAAAAAATCCTTAATGACTCACATCCCAAAACCCATATAAATTCTCCTTTGGAATGCGAATGGTGTTAGAAATCACGTTGACGAACTGACAGCTTTATTACTGGACAAGAACATCGACGTGGCACTAATTACGGAGACACAACTGACCAGAAAACAGCATTTAAAAATACCTCAATACATAACATACCGTACTGACCATCCTGACTTAAAGCACATGTCGGTACTGCTGTTATTGTACACCACTCACTTTCTCATAATCAGCTCCCATTACCGACACAAGATTTCCTACAATCAACCGCTATCGTAATCAAAACCTTCTCCTTTTCCGTCACCATAGCATCAGCATATTGCCCTCCTAACAGATCCATATCCAATATCCAGTTCAGTTCTCTTCTCAACTCCTTAGGACATCAATTCATCCTGGGTGGAGATTTAAACGCCAAACACCATCAATGGGGTTCTAGAACCACGAACTCTCGTGGCGGAACATTGTTATCTGCACTCAATTCCCAACGGTTCAGTATCCTTCCTCCTAACTCGCCTACCTACTGGCCCACAGATCCTAACCGCAATCCCGATATCCTTGATTTTTTCATTCACAGTGGCTTAGGTCCCCTCAATCATTCCCTTACCCGTCTTGCCGAACTATCCTCAGACCATAGTCCATTATTACTCCAATTATCTCTAGCTCCTATTCCTAAGTCTTCTCCACCGTCCTTCATCAGAGGCCCAGTTAACTGGAAACTCTTTCACCAAATCCTTTCCGATAAAAGTGACCTCAGAATAACCCTAAAAACCCCAGATGACTTTGAAAATGCCGTACACCTTTTCACCACCACTATCCAACAAGCAATCTGGACTGCTTCCTCTCCAAACCACTCCTCAAGAACTCCCAAGAAAAATAAGTTACCTCAACACCTCATAGACCTAATCCATATCAAACGCCGCGCCAGATTATTATGGCAACGTACTAGACACCCCATCGATCGTCGCTCCTATAATTTTTACAGTAAACAATTAAAGCAGGAATTGGCCACCTTCAAATCCCAATCCTTCAACTCCTACCTTACTCCCCTCTCTGTTCCTGACAATTCCCTATGGAAGATCACCAACAAAATCCTAAAATCCCATCATATTTCCCATCCCCTCCGTCGAAGCGATGGCTCCTGGGCAGCGTCTGATGAAGATAAAGCTGAGGAATTCGCCAGACACCTCTCTAGAACATTTACCTCTCATCCGAAATCCAACCTCACCCATACCACAACAGTAGAAGAATTCCTTACATCACCCATTCCACTTTCCTTGCCCCCTAAAGCAGTTAATCCTTCTGAGGTCAATCATCACTTACAAAAACTTCCTCTCCGTAAATCTCCTGGATACGACTTCCTTACCTCTCAAATCCTTCGACAACTTCCTACTAAAGCTGTTATATTTCTCACCTACTTATATAATGCCATCCTAAGAACCACCCACTTTCCTCTTTTGTGGAAACATTCCACTATTATCCTGTTTCAGCCAGGGAAACCTCTCTCAAAAATCTTTGAAAAGATCCTCCTGAAACGCATCCTACCCTTTATAGAATTCCAAAATCTTTCTTCCCATCAGTTCGGTTTCGTTCACAACACTCCACAGTCCAACAAGGACTCCGAGTGGTCGATCATATTTCCACAGCATTGGAAAGCAAGCAATATTGCTCGGGTGCATTTCTGGACATAGCTCAAGATTTCGACCGGGTATGGCACGCCGCGCTTCTTTCCAAGCTGAAAACCAATCTTCCTCAGTCCTTATACCTTGTCCTCCGTTCCTACCTCTCAGATCGTACCATCCGAGTTCGCTGCGGTAGTGAATTATCGAATTACTATCCAATTGACGCAGGTGTTCCTCAAGGTAGCGTATTGGGTCCCGTCCTTTACATCCTCTTTACCGCCAATATCCCTGTCCACCCCGATACCTTCCTGGCAACTTTTGCTGATAACACCGCCATTCTATCATCCGACTCAGATCCTGATATAGCATCCTTAAACCTTCAAAGACACCTCTCCCTGATTGAGCACTGGTGTAATAAATGGCGTATTAAAGTAAACGAATCCAAATGCCAACACATCACCTTCACACTCCGACGCAGTTCCTGTCCACCAGTACACTTTAATTCCATTCAGCTTCCTTTCTCAGACACAGTCCGGTACCTTGGCTTTCTCTTAGACAGACGACTAACGTGGAACCCCCATACTAGACTTAAAAGACATGAACTAAACCGACGATACGGACAACTATACCGGCTACTAACCAGAAAATCAAAACTTTCCATTGAAAACAAGTTACTGATTTACAAGACAATACTGAAACCTATCTGGACTTACGGACTTGAACTGTGGGAAACAGCAAAATTTACTAACATCAAACGCATCCAATCCTTCCAATCCAAAGTCCTTCGAACAATATTCAATGCTACTATCTATGTAACCAACAAAACCCTACACCATGACCTTAATATCCCATTTGTCCTAGACCTTATCCCGGCAAAATTCTCCAAATTCCACCAGAATCTTACGCATCATCCAAATCCCTTTGCACAATCTCTATCCAGGACCACCCATCCATATAATCCTCCAAGGAGGTTAAAACGGCAGTGGCCCCGCGATCTTTTATAGTTTGTAAATATTGGAGTTCTGGCAATGGTCAGATTCTCTACTCACGACATGAGTGTATGTGGCTAAAGCACTCTTGCTCAAGCTCCACTAGATTTAGCCCTAGTGACGCGGTTGAGAGAGGAGTGCAGGGAACTCCTGGAGTCATACTTTTCCCTCCACAGTTGGAGGGACAAGTCTGGTTTGGAGTTCTCTCGCCAAATTATAAATATTGTATATAGGTGTGTATGTATTATTTTTATTTATTTATTTTTAGGTTATTTTATTCTTATTTATTGTATATGCATTATTTTTCTGTATAATTTATTTTATTTATTGTACATAGAGTGTGAATGTGATCTGTGAACTCTATTATAAATGTCCTAGAGACAGATTGTCATATTTTTCAATAAATAAGTTTTAAAAAAAAATTGTTCAATTTTTAATATTTTAATGGACAATTAAATGATTGCATTAATATATTTTCGTTAATAAAACCAATATAATATACCAAAATAGTTATTATATCACTATAACTAAGCCATTTATGAGTACAGAATGGTGTGGTTGAAGTGGTTGGGGGGGGGGGGGTGCACGAAAGGGGGGTCTGGCCCACAGACTACAAGATTGTGTATATTTTAGATGTATTTCATTTTTTACATTTCTCAATTTGTATAAATAGATATCTTTTTCTATCTTAATCTCCGTGTTTGTTTACAGTTTACAATACCATTGCGTATTGTATAACATATATAAATAATTTATTATCTTGTATTCAGTTTTTTTTTGTAGCAATTGTTTTCTCATAAATTAATTTAATGCCCCTTCCTAATTTTATCTATCTATTTATTCTTATTTTATATCTCTTATGCCGCGATAATACAATATTGTGATCCCGTTACTCATCTTCTGTCATTGATATATCTTTAATCTATGTATATATTTTGTATGTTTTAGCTGTTCATGTTTTTATTTACGTACTTAAGATATTTTTTCTTTTCTGGAGATTTTGCTTTTTCTTTCTATACATGTAATTCTATTTTTTTTTTTTTTTTTTTCCCAGTACAATTATAAGAATAGCTGAGAAGATTTTATTTTATTTTTTAGTTGTTTACATGCTATTATTTATGTTGTATATATTGTTTGAATCTTTATTAAGTTAGTTTTTGGCCAAATATGTATATTTTCTTTTGTAACTGTTCATTATTGTTATTTTAAGAAGACATTATCCCAGAATAAAGTTTATTTTCTATTTCTATTCTATATTCTTATATACATAACTATAATAAGATCTATTTGGACTCACGCGGTTGAGCTCTGGGGCTTCACTAAACCATAAAATTCCTCTCGTATTCAATCCTTACAATCCAAAATCCTTTGTAAAATCCTCAATGCTCCTTACTTTGTCACAAATAAAATAATCCATAAAGACCTTAATGTTCCATATGTTTCCGATTTGGCCCAATCTAGATACATATCCTTCCATAATAAACTCTATAACCATCCGAATCCTCTTGTTTCTAACCTTGTTTCCTCTTTGATTTCTGATAATCCTCTTTTGCGACTAAAAAGAAGATACCCTCGTGATCTCCTTATGTAGACATATTATTAGAATTCTACAATGGATAGTTTCTCAACAAGTGTTTATATGTGATTACTTTCCTGTGTACACATTTATTTGATGTACTTATACTAATACAGTAGTAAATATCATAAATTAAAAAAATTCCAAACTTATAAAACATCCCAATTACAGAAACTTGATTTCCTACAATTCCGTTGTCCTTTGTCTTTATATGGACTTCCTTAAATTCACAAACTGGTGTTCCTCTCCGTACCATCACTTCCAATATCAATTCTCCTTCAGTTAAAATTAGCACTCTTAACACCTTTCTTACGAATTATCAGTCACAACAATCCTATTACGATATACATAATTCCTTCCATCTCCACAAACAATTAATTTCCTTTACCATTCCATTCTTACCTAGTTTGACATAGAAAGTTTATTCACTAACATACCCATAGACAATGCACTAAGTATAATAGATAACGATTGGCTTATCTCGAATTCCTTCATCTATGTTGTAAATCAGGCTATCTCACTTTCCAAGGAGATTTTTTTAACCAAATTTCCGGACTAGTCATGGGCAATCTCCTCACTCCCGACCTCTCCAACATTCTTCTTAATGGCCTACTTAACTACATTATCCCTCTATTCCTATATGATATCATCTTTATCCGAAAATATGTAGACGACCTCCTTATAGTCCTCAAACCAAATAAAATTCCCGAAGCGTATCAATCTTCAATTCTTACCACCTCCACTTAAACTTTACAGCAGAGCGTGAATTAAATGATTCTCTCTCTTTTCTTGATCTTCTCATCATAATCTTCCAATCCTAACAACACCATATCCACAGACTGGTACACTAAACCAACTTACACGGGTAGACTTCTGAACTTCCATTCCAAACATCCTTATTACCAAAAAATTAATGTTGCTAAAAATCTCATCCACCGAAAACTCTCCATCTCTGATTCCCGATTTCATGAAACCGATATTCAAGTATTAAAAAGATCCTTTTAAATATTAATTTTCCTCCCTATATCATTAACAAATTTATAAAAGATCACAAATAATCGATCTTCCTCAATCTTGACATCCACTGTTTCTCCACAACCCATTTCGGCCTCCATATCAGATCTCTACCTTATATCCCTAATCTTTCAGACAACATAAACAAAGTTTTACAATCTACCAACCCTAACATACTATTTAATCTCATAATACACTTTTTAATCTGTACACTTCCCTAATAAGATCCTTTTCCTCTTACATATCGCTCTCATACCATTTACCGTAGCCCTTGTTCCACCCAAAATTGTTCTTCCTCTTATATTGGTGAAACCAAAAATCTCCTAAAAGACCGCATCACCCAACATAAGAAATTCTGTATCCTTCCATAACTTTACCGCCTCCAAACTATCCCTCCCTAAACCATCCATTTGATTTCAACAAAACTTCCGTCCTAGCCTCCTTTCCTAACATGACTAACGACTCATCTCTGAAACGCTCCACATCCAGCTTCAACCAGAGATAATGAATCCAAAAACATACAATCCAAACTTATCCTTGGCCTATTCCCAAAATCTGAATTTATTAAAACGTCCGTAGTAGTTCTTCCCTTTACTCAATATTCTTTCTCCCTGCAAGTCCATCAATTTTATTTACATTACCTCCCTCTTTTCTGTGACAACTTTCTCATTTTACTTTAATTTAATTTTCGTTTTCTTTAATCTCACGCTTTATGTTTATTTCAGAAATAAACTATTCCATTATTATTTAATTTTTATGATCTATATACCATACTATCCTTAGATGCTCTATCACCATACCCGTTTATTTAGTAAACACATAAAATTTAACAAAAATAAAGCTCTCAGCCATTTTATATGTTTCTGTACTTTAGTTCACATATTTTTGCTAACTTTACAGAGGATGCTACGTAAGTTCCATAAGTTTTATTCCAAAACATCTTATCTTATGGGAACCTTTCGTGAGATCAGGTTGCTCTTCTTCTTATATCTTAGTATTCTCCTCATTTACCTCTTCCTCACTACTTTCTTTTCTATATTTCTGCCTCAATTTTGTGTATATTCATATATTTACTCATTACATCTTATTTTCATAATTTATACCTTTTAATTCTCTTCTATGTAGTCAGTGTGATTTGATATTTTTTACAGCATCTTAATTATTCCATTAACATCTATTATCTTCTTTATTTAACTTCATTATCATTTCTCTGATTATATTTTATTCTATGTCAATCTCACTTCTTTTTATTATTCTAATTAATATTCATAATATTCCATTACATTTCTTTGTTAATTTTTTTTTCATTCCTTTTGTTACAGTATTTCATTATGTTTATTTCATTAGTCCCCAACTTTATTGCCATTATTATTTATTTCAAAAGTTCCTCTCTCTTACTGTTATATTATTTTCTTTTTAATAGTTTCTCATGTCTATTATTAACTGGTCTTTCCTTAGCCCTGATGAAGGCCTGAACTTTAAACGAAAATTGAATTAAATATCATTTATTTATTTTTACTTTTTATTTTTGATTGAAAACCCCAAACTTCTCTTCCGTTTGTTATTTGCTTGTTATACTGTACTTCTTATTCTATTTCATATCACCAATAGGTTGTTACCCTCTTTTTCTTAGACCTGATGAAAACCTAAAACTTACACTGAAATATCGACACTCATTAAAAGAAGTTTACTTATTAGAGTCTATTTCCATTACAGAGAGTAGCACCCATCCAACCTCTCCTATAATTGTTTTTAAAAATACAAACAGAAGAAACTATGATTAAAATAATTTTTAAAAATTAATTTGAAGTATTTATTTAAAAAATAATCCATACATACACAAATTAAATTACTGATGACTTTAATGAAACATAATTTACTGATGGACAAAAACTATTATTTGCAGGAAACAGAATTGGCTGACGCAATATACCTTTCTTTGTATAAATTTATTGAAATAATCGACAGCTAGAAACAAAATAAAAAAATAAAAAAGGTCACTTTCGTACAATTACATTACTAATATGTGCAGTTTAAGCGTAAATAGCTTTAATATTTAAGATGAGAATTATAAGCTAAATCAATAAAGAAACAATATTTCATAGGTTTTCTGAGGCACAGTATTTTTTTTTTAACCTATAACTTTAAAAACTAGAGTAACCTGATAATCATACTGAAATATCCATAATTAACAAATCACATTTCAGTTATGCCTATTACATACTCAGTTCACATGAAAATCAAACTAATGTAATCTGTAAACATTGATATAGATAGTTTAACACAATAAGAATATATTAATAATAACTTTAAATTAAACTAATGAAATATGAAGAAAAAATGCTTTTTCACTGTTATAATATATAAATAATGATTATAAACTGTTCCACAAAAAAATAAATAAAAATATATAGAGATATTTGTATTTTTTTTTTCATAAAATTGTTTCGGTGTGCCCTAGTATGGCCTCCTAGATAGTCTGTCAATCGTGTAGCTCCTGCAGTAAATATTTAATCTTAGAAGCAGTACAAAAGCAATTATGATTATCTCAATAATATAGAAATTTAGAGTATAATAGATAAAACAACTCTCGAATAAACTTAGTGTGCATGTGAAATGGAAATTAACTCTGTTTGATAACATAAAAGATTTGTGAATAGCTTTTGAGGAGGTGGGGAAGGAAATCATGAAAATTTTAGATAACCCTATTGCTGTCATTCAAAAATATATGATTTTTTTTAGTATATGTAAGTAAATTTTTGGAAATTTTTGTATTTTTTACATATATGGGTCATTTCAAAATTTTGATCGCATATTGGTGTAAATTTTTTCAAGAAAAAAAAAAGAGAAATATGATTTCAGTTTTCATTATGAAAAAAAAAAAATTATTTTCTAGTGAGTGAGACATACATCTAGAAACTGAAAAATGATTCAAATTTTACTTTTTATTTCAACACTATAAAAAAGTAGTTTCATTAAAAAGTAATAAATGATTTTAAAATTATAACACGCTGAAAAAATTTGAGCTTACAAACGTAAAATCATGCTACATGTATGTAACACCACGTTTTCACTACTCACAAATACCAATTTTAGTGACAAAACAGTGAACTACTTTTTTTTGGATAATATGAGATAAAGAAATTGCAGTACCTACATTATTAAAGCTTACCGCACAGTCATCATAATTAATTTCTTCTCTTCGAGTAGGCTCTGTTAATACATTATAATAATCAGTGTGTTAATTTTATGTATCATGGATAAATAATGGTATTGTTGAGTTTTGCTACATTTCTTAAGAATACTAATTTATTTATATTGATTGTTTGCAATTTTCGTAAATGAATGTGGATTTGCCCAGGATTGTCATTGAACAAACATTTAGATGGCATTGCTCAGCAATGGACCAGAGAGTATTTGCTACTTTACTTTCTGCACTTCAGGATTTTCTAGGGAGTGTGAAGTGAGGGAGTGAATATTTAACCTTCCATGGATATAAAAGATAACTTATGTTTTGAAACAGAATTTTAATAAAGGATCTTGAAGTGGTGATGCCCCTGGGCTAATAACCCAGCCAAATTAGAAATGTTGCCTTGCAAAAGATCAGGTAATTCAAATTTCTTTTTTATATTGTTAGGTATGCAGTGAATATAAAAAATCCAAGTTTCTGCCCTAGAAAGCCTTGTGCATTCGCTGCAGTGCTCCAAAAACCATTGATATTTCGATTTTTTTTTTTTTTTTTTTTGGTTTACGCTAAATATCTCCATTTTAGAGCAATATAAATAAAAAATGGTAATATTCAATCTTAAATAATTTAAAATTATCTAACATTTTTTTCTAAACCCAACAGTATGCGAACTATCGAGCTTTCAAAATTTACCCATTTCAATTTCTTCACAGTAGTGTTCTTTAAGTTTTGAACAGAAGAATTCTGCAACTCCATTTTAAACCTGGTCCAGAGAATTGGAGGTTTTTCTTGAATATAATGAGCCATTGACTGGAATGGTAGACGTTAGTTGGGAGGTGTTTTGAAAAGTATGTTACACGGTGGGCCAGACTCCCCTACAGTGCAACCTCCCCCCACATTCCAATAAATTGCATATAGTTTTGTTCCTTGTAACTATTTATTTTAAAAAAGCCAATGTTCCTATAAAAAAAAAGTGGTCACATTGACCGAAAATGGCATTCAAACATAGCAGATTGACATCTTTGACTTGAGTTAGTCTTTTGGTCACTGAGATTTGGCATTTTGCTTAATTTCGTCATAATTGGGCTTTTATTAAATCTGGATAGCTAGAAAATAATAAAACATGAAAAAATATTAAAAAGTAATCGGCCTTGGTAATTAAAAAGCACCAGTAAAGTCAAGTTTTTCAAGTGGTTCTAACTGAAATTGAAAATCGATCGTCTTTTGTAAATAAAGGGCCAACAATAAGGAAAAACGCCTGGAATAAAACATCTAGAGAATGCATTATTCTTTCTAAAACACTGATATTTTTATTAAATATTTGAAGCAGATACTTAGAAAATACACTTAATCGGCACTGGCATAGGCGTCTAGAGATGTCTGCCACATGATTAAGTACTCATAAATGATATAGTTGTAGTGCTATAATGATTGTATCAACGAACAAATATTAATAAAACATTGAAATGTCAAATTTTTCATTATTATTTTTTTTTAAACTTTAGCCATTTTGAAAGCTCATTATTGGCTTTCTGATTGGTTTAGAAAAAAATGTTAGATAATTTTAAGCTGTTAAGATATTTAGAGTAAACCAACAAAATTTTGAATTTCAATGGTTTTTGGAGCACTGCAGCAAATGCACAAGGCTTTCTAGGGCAGAAACTTGGATTTTTATAGTCACTGCATACCAAACAATATAAAAAAGAAATTTGAATTACCCGACCTTTTGAAAGCTAGACCACTTTTTTTGACTGCACTATAAATTACCTTTTTGGCTCTGTTGAGTGTAACATTTAATATTTTTCTATTTTTCTATAGAATGAAGACCAACACCAGTGACATTCTTTCTTTAAATGAGTCTGTCAAGTGATTTGTCTAATTAATATTTTTTTCTACATCTGAATATCAGGTTTGTTCTCATATCCTTTCTCAATAGCCTTAGTTTTAAAGTCTCTCCAATAAATAGTTCATGATGTGCAGTTTAGTGCATGTGAATTGTGCCAATACTAGGGGATAGAATAGCATTTCATATTTTTATTTTCTGGGTAATATAATTAAAATGTTTACTGAGCAATGAATGATAAGTATACTTCCAAAAGGATAGAGCATGAGAAAAAATATTATGGAACTACTTTTAGCTGTAATTTAACCCTATTATTGTTTAGTGACATAAATGAGACCAAGATTTTGAATAGACCCATATATGTGTATATATATATATATATATATATATATATACATACATATATATATATATATATATATATATATATATATATATATATATATATATATATATATATATATACAAAAAAAAAATCTTTTTTCATAGAGTGCCACTTTATATGTGGAGCAGTTTATAGGTATACATAAATATATCAGCAAAATAAAGTAACAAAAAAGTTATTCTAAAAAATTAAAAGTAACTAATTGAAATTATAATAAAAAATACATCGCTTTTCAAACACAAGTTCATACATTATGAAAATTCAATTAATTCAATATATTATATGAATGATTTAAATGAATATACAGAAAAATTGGATAGTTAACAACTTAATAACACATTATTTTTCAATATATTCCATAGAACAAATAGTACTGGTGCAACTAGTACCAACAGCACAATGCAACCCTTCTCACAGATGTAATTAAGACTAGATTAAAATAAACCTGAAAACTTATATTAATTCAATACATACTGTGATAGGTTTTTATAACCAATAAGTAGATACTAAAAAAAAATATGGATCAATAAAAATGAAATGCTTTTAATAGGACTTGTCTGTATAAATCATGATAGATGATTAAACTACATTCCATTTATATTTGTAACTACAACATTATTATTTTCTTTAAAAAGATTCATTTGTATTTTTAAAAAAATATTCATAATGTATTGCAAGCATTATTCATCAATTTAAAATTGAATTTAGAAAAAAGGAAAGAAGTAATGATAATACATGTTAAACTAATACAAAAAGAAATGGTAATAAAATCAAACTTTTTTTTAAGACTAATCTAATTAAAAAAATAAAATAAAATTTGAACTAATTACAATTAAAAATTTTAAGAATATACAAATGCACCTAAATATGAAAGCAAATAAAACATATGAACTAATTATAACAAAAATTATGTACAGCAAAATTCTCTTAATAATAAACTTATATCAGAGTACATATACGAGGATAAGTGTTTTTAAAAATTCCTGGTAAGGAACTTCCTTACCAAAATGAACTATGCTAATAAATAAATTATTGATAAAATTGGGTAACCAAAACAACTAGATAATAATATAAAAATTATAACTATTTAATTTTTTTATAAATCACAGAAATAAACACTAAAAGTAAAATTGAACAATTACGTTAACTTGAGTTTCACAGTTCCCTTGCCATTCATAATAGACCCTTTTTTTTTTTCAAAAAGTTAATCTGTGTCATTATAAAAAATGAAGATAATTAAAATAAGACAAAGACAAAAACTATACATCCGACATTTATAAGCAAATATTGAAGTAAATTATCTATAACAATAAAAAAATATTTTAAAATGCATCTATGTTTGGTAACACTGATTTTTAGTGTGTTTGTGTATTTATTTGTGATTAAAAATGTATATATGCATTTTATCTGTATTGCAAAATATTGAACTTAATAGTAATCATAATTTTTGTGAAGGAATTTTAAAAGTGATCAAATTTGTTTATTATAACCAATTCATATTTATGAAAGAGAAGAAGAAGTAATTGTAAAAGTTTAGTTTAAAGTTAAAAGAAAAGTGTTAAAAGGGTAGACTAAAGTACTAATCTATATGTTTCAAAGACATGAAAATATTAAATATTAAAAAAAAAATAATAATCTTCAGTGTAGAAAAAAAGTTGAACAGTGTTGATTCCTGAGAAATCCTAAAGCATTGATGACCCAATGGTTCGATAAATATATTAAAAAAGTGAGCTGTCCTTCCCTATTTAGGTAAGGCCAGTCAGCATGCAGGAGACAACACTAACCTTGTAGATATCAGTCTATACAGTGGTTTTAATGATATTTCAATTTACTAATTTATTTAAATTAAACATTTGCGAGAAAGACTAGATTATATGTCAAAAATAATGCAGACTTTGATTATTTCAGATAATAAGAGCTCGATAATCATTCAAAGCAGTTTTTCTGAAGATTTCAATAATACCTAATAATAATTTTTAAAAATGCCCTAGAACAACAAATGTGGTCTGATTGAATTCATAAAAGTTCATTAGTTATGTTTGGACAAAATAATTTTAGAGAAGGGAAATTATAAGAAATGCAGTATGAAAAAAATGAACTACTTGAAATTCCTAATAAATAACTTGAAGAATAAGTGATAATATACGGGAAAATAATTTTGTCAGGTCACTTGTCTTATTCTAACATTGTCATATCACAGCTACAACAAAAATAACTATATAATATTAAATCTTTACCATTAATTTGTGTCTAAAATTATCTTTCTTTTATGTGTATTTAAGGTGTCAATATTTAATTATGCTGCATCATTAAAAGATGTAAATATGTATTTTTTTATTTCAATTACAAAAAAATAGGCAAACATTATATTTCATTTGTTTATTCAACTATTTGTGAAGATTATACTGTTATGAACAGTACAATTTTATGAATAAAAATATCACAAGCAGATTCAAGGGAGATCATTACTATTAGGGCTAAAAAAAAAAAATTAAAGTTAGACATTTTCTTCCCCATAGATTCCAAATTGTAGTCTTTATAACAATTTAATGTATGATAGTAGACCATTACATATGATAACTAATGAACCTGGTCAATCACATATACTTATGGACACCTAATGAATCACTACCAAATAGTAAAAATTGGAATAATGCAGATCAGTGATCTTCAGAGGGACCCTTGACCCTTCACTCCAAGCATTCTAATCCATCCAATACTTCATTCCATTGTACAATTTGGAGAGATCAACAGTGGCCTTGTTAACTAGAGATGGGCAGGTGAGTCAAGAATAGAATCAAAGAGTCTATTGCACTGAAAGAATCATACTCTTATGTGATTCAGACGAAGGAATCACGAGTCACTTGGAATCAGTCGATTCACTGGGAATTAGAATCTGTTGGTCCACAGGGAATCGGTCAATTCACTAAGAATTGGAATTGGTCGAAAAAAAACTTTTCCTATCAAATTTAAACTTCCTTCCAACTTATAAGATTCATAACTTTTTATTTCTATACATTAGAACCAGGACTGTTAATTTCAATCAGTTAAAAAAGAAAAAACAATTTTTGTCTCAATAACCATAAAGTTTGAGAATATTTGTTATTGTTTTATTCAATAAAAAGTTCTTTTTTAATCTAAAGAAAAAAAAGAAGATGAAAAAAAATCAATCAAAGAATTGTTCATAAAATATATATTTTTAATATAATGAATTTTTTTTTTTATAACAGGAACATTTATTTTATTTTTGCCTATCCATAGATGAAATAAAAATTAAGGGAAAACATTATATATACATAAAAGATATACATGTTTTAAAGTTCACTGAATAAAATAACCAAGTTTTGCAAAATTGATAGTGTTTTTGTTTTTATTTGTATGTAAATGAACAGCATAGCTCTAAAACAAAAAAATGTATAACACTGAAATTTCATATTCGACCTAGATATAATGCCTGGGCAGTTACAGCAACTTATTCAAATCTTAATAAATGAGTCAAGTTCTTTATTTATCCATTTTTATTATAAATATTAATTTCTTTTTGTGACACAATGATAAAAAAAAGAGTAATAAGTTTTTTCTTGAATTAAAATATCTTAATTCTCATTATCATGACGTATTTCTAATATATATTTTTTTTTTTTAAAGTTAAATACACAATAAATATGATTATATCATTGCTTCCCATAAAAAAGTTCCATAACTGTAAGTTAATAACAAATACTGTTCAAAACTGAACTTTTTGAATTTTGTTAATTCAAGAATAATCTAAACCTTTTTTTCTTGTGTCTATTATCATGAACAAAACACCATTGTTTTTTTTCATGCATGGAAGTATAATGTTTTTTCTGAGGAATTTTCTCCTTACATGTCAAGTGGCAACTCTACAAAAAATACCCCACCCCTGTCCAATGGTCCACCCTTCAATTGAGCTATAGCAGCCATATGAAATTGATGTGCTCTTTAAATATATCTATATTTGAAATATAATTCTATTCTTATTTATCATGACAGTTCTTCATCCATCAGAAACTTATCATTCCTTAATTTATTTGACCATAGTATTGCTCTGAATTTCTTTAATTAATTACTCTTTTTCTGTATAAAAATCCTAACATGGAGCCATTTTGGTTTTCAATAAACCTCTATCATTTTTACTTTGGCAGGCTCTCAAAGTTCAAATTTTAATTACCACCTCTTAATTCCTTTGGTCAGGCCATAGTCTCATTTTGAGATGGTAAAGAGTTAATGGTGAGGTAACAAAAACCTGATTGAAGTTACAAATTATAGTCTTATTTGTGTACCTTTCTTATATTAACATGTTTAATTAATTTTAATTACTTTCGTTCACAGTTTACTGTAATGTTTAGTGTGTTGGTTATATCTAACTCTACGTTTCTTTCTATATTTTTACTGCTTATTCCTCCATTCCATGCACTCACTTACACAATCAGGGTTTTTTCATTTTAATAAACAAACATAAATAAAAATAACCTCAATACCAGTAAACTTATGTATGTTCCTTTTTTTTTCCAAAATGATATTCTTACATATACTTGATTTATCCCCACACAAGAAGTTAAAAGGAGGAGAGTGAGAGAGAGAGAGAGAGAGAGAGAGAGTGAGAGAGAGAGTGAGAGAGAGAGAGAGAGAGAGAGAGAGAGAGAGAGAGAGAGAGAGAGAGAGAGAGAGAGAGAGAGAGAGAGAGAGAGAGAGAGAGAGAGAGAGAGAGAGAGAGCAAAGAGAAGAGATGAAAAAAAAAATACAAAAGTAAGAAGATACTTACTACCTTAAAACCTTGAGAAGCTGAGGCAACTCAATAAAAAGCAATGGGGTAATATTAAGCCTATTACAAAATTATCTCTTAAGAGCTAAGAGAGCTTGGCAGAAACTATGGAGATAAAATAGTAGCAGGTACTATTTGAGAAAAAAGAGGTTAAATGCAATTCAAAATATCACTCCCATGTCAATATGTGAACACAGTTCTCAGTCTTACATCTAACAGGAATAACCAGAAAGTATTAGAACAAAGTAAATATAAGAGCTGACTTGACAAAGAACTTCAAAACTGTAAGGGCATTGATCGTAGAAAAGAAATTGTACTAAATAGAGCACTTGAAAAAATTAATTATCTACTGTAGACCAACAAAAAAGTGATAACATTAGCAAGCTTCAGCATAAAATTTTGAAAACCTGCTGAGAGAAACTACTCCATGAGGTATGAGGGAAATCTGAAAGAAGCTTATTTTAGCCAATGTCCTCAAGACTCAGCTGAGTATGAATTATACAAGTTAAAGGAGAAATTTTTTTTTGACAGAATGCTGGGAGGTAAGACTCCAGTGCACAGGCTACTATTTCAAAATGATGATTTTTTCTTGACCAAATGTACACACCAATGGTGAAAAATAAAAATAAAACATAATATTACAAATAAAATTACCTAGATAGGCACAGTAATTCAATCCAACTCAATGTTGAAAACTTGATCTTGAGTGATGATAACACATTGAATATTTCCCAGAAAAAAGGGGTTATGTCATCAAAAAAAGGATAATATAACAGAAATGGTATCTAAATGATGTTCTGAAACATATATGGAAGAAGAGTTTAAGTAGTGTTCATTTCAAACTAAGTTACTCCTCATTTTGCAGGATCAAACCAAAGTCTGTTCAAACTTTCCACTGGCCTCTATCAGGTGTATTTGAAGAGCAAACTAGCAATACACCAAAATATTATAGTGTCAGATCCAAAACCTCTGATAAGTATTATTTTAAACGAAGTTCCCTCAGCAAACATATTTTACCAGAAAATATAAAACTAATAATAAACCAATTTAATAGTAGATTTGTTGGTTATTGTAAATGGGAGACAATGACTAAGTAAAAGATAATAAAATAAATCATTAAACCTGTAAGAAGAGTGGTCTATAACAAAATAATTATTCCAGTTCAAACAGCAGTAACAAAATCATTAAAAGACACTTTTTTGATATTGACACATTATTATAATAACCAATAAAAAATTTTTTATGAGTTTAAAACTGAATAAAAAATCTTTTTATGAGTTTAAAACTGAATAAAAAATCAACACACAATCCATATTGATTTTGCAGAAAACTATTGTTATAAATATGTTTCCAAGGCTCCAAAGGTCCAACTTAGGGCAACTGGTCAACACAGGCGGATCTACGAGGAGAGAGGGGCTTTCGGGCTGAATTCTCTCCTCCCCCCCCAAAAAATCGGTAAAATATAACCATATTTTATAGAAAAAAATATTAAAAACTATCTCTTAAAGTATTATTGTTCGTGTAATTACATTTAATAGGACTTCAAGAATCACTTAAACACCATTTCATATAGGTAGCTAATTTCTTTATTTTTTTTCAAATTAATTATCACTATATATATATGAAAAAAAAATCTACAGGGCTGAAGCCTCCTCCCCCAAATTAAATTCTGGATTCACTAATGCTGGTCAACCACTGTCATTCAACACTGTTGTGGCCTATTCAACAAAAAACCTACCTGTTTCTGTACAGAGTAACAAGACACAATACCCATTTACAATCAGTCCTTGACTTTCACCTGAAGCAAGACTAAACAGTTGACACTGTGAACTTTATTTCAGATGGACCTTACTGTACACTAAAAAAACTGTAGTGTTTACCATATTGGGTTGTATCATTCCTAAATGGTACCCACAGCACAAATAAATTCATGTAACTATTCAGAAACTGGACAAAAAACAGACCAATGAATAATTAAACGTACGACCAAGGATGTTTAAGGTTTGGAAGTATTTATTAATACAATAAGTATAATAAAGGAATTCAAGAAAGTTAAGCAAATGAAAATTACATGAACTACTAGATCTGCAGATTCTATGTTGGATCCATCCACCCAAAATATCTTGAAGACTTATCAAGTTTTATAGGATTCATTCTCCCTGCAATTGTAATTCAACACCTTCTCTTTCCTCTGTATTCACTGTAAAATATATTGAAAAATACATGCCATTATTTTTCAATATATTTTCCATTCTCCTTACAATTCAGCTCCTTGTCACCCCATACCGGTACTTTTACAAGTAACGCATAAGTGTATTCAGGTAAGTAATTATATTTCTTGAATGGACTATGGTACTCATCATACACAACTCTGTAAAAAATTGGTATGTTCTTCATTACTTTGCACAAACTTCATTGCCAGTTCACGAAAAAAAAATTATCATTAATTTTTCAAAAAATTGGAATTTTAAATTCCTTACCCAATATTTTTATTTGGGCTCAAACTCTTCAAAAATCATTTATTATAATTAATTGGTATCTCCAGATTCAAGAAATTTTTGGAAAGGGTTTACCAACTCACTTTCTTATAGGCTTATTCTAGAGCTTTTTTTTTTTAAATTGCTCTTTTAGATTTAATTGAAAAAAGGAAATGAAAAATATATTGTGTTCACAAGAAAAAATAATAATTCTATCGCGTTTTTTTTTTTTTTTTGTAATTTATATTTACTTCCATTTACAAGAAAAAGCTATTCCTACATTTGTTCTTCATCAAAAACAATAATGCATTACCTATTATACTTCATGATGCAATTTAGATTCTGTCCCTTCAAAAAAATTATAAAATAAAACAAGTTAAACAATTGTTTAAATATTTATATAATAAATACACCACATAGATGCTTGGAACACATATTCATATTTTTAAAAAGAATCATTTCTTATAATGCACAGATATTTTCACAATAAAAACTGGCATAATAGATCACAAAAGCCATTTGAATGGCATTTTCTCTTATTGAGTATTATAAAAAATGTCATAACTTACTAGTTCATGGAAAAAGTCTTTTGACAAAAAACTTGACTAGAAAATATTTAATCACACACCAGTCTATTTATAATAAATAGGCACTCATGTCCAACAAATATACAACAATGTAATTCATGATTTCACTTTTTAGTAAAGAATTTCTTTACTTTAAGCTACCAAAATCATGAAAAATCAATTCTTTTTTTTCTACTTATGTGGAAAAACTCTCAAAATATGTTTCTTCACCCACATAGAAAATAAGTGACCAATTTCAAGAAGCATAGCTTTGAAATTTTGATCCCACATTCATTATTCATAACGATGTATAAATTTTAGTATTAACATGTTAAACGTTAATATGGATGATTACTTCCAAATTAACAGAAAAATATTTTGTTCCCAATAAACTGCATGTATTTCATATTAGAATTTAAAATTCATCACTGGAAAACTAAAAATAATTATTCAACAAATCATGTAAAATTTAAAATGGCAGAGAATATTTTATAAATTTAAAGAAATTATTGAAAAAATATCAATATTAAAATGCAACGGCCTGTTTTCATCTTAGTTCAAAAAATAAAGATTATAAAAAATATTATTGTTAATAACCAACTACAAAATAAATCGGAAAATATTTTTAAATCCAGAGAAAGAAAAAAAATGAAAAATATTTTCTTAATATGAGCAAATAACGTTTTTAGCAAGAGCAAAAATACACTGAGCACACAGTTATTATGGAAAATACTCAGGTAATATTGAAAAAAAAAAATTCACTCAATGAAAATTTAAAAAATCAACAAAGATATACATAAAACTAAAATATTCAGCACAAAAATATTTAGAATATTTTTTTACAAATCGTAACTACTACATAGGTATTAATTTAATAAATTAAATGAAATGGTAATAATTCAGAACCAGCACATGCCTCAGACATATTTCTTTCAATCCTAGTTTGAAAAATATGAGCATATGGCAAGTAACCATTGTTTGCCAAATGTTCACAATAATATCAGCAAAAATATATTTACTGTAACTTTATTCAGGTGGAAAGAAGCAGTCTTAGCATTCAATCTTCCACCAATAATTTTTGGGAAAAATATGCTATACTCATAATTTAAATATAAACAGGGGTTTCTTGTCCTGTGAGGAGTCTGAACATGGAGGTAGGCATTGTTTTCATTAAAATCTGAAAAATAAAAAAAATATATGTAAATTTTAATTGAATATTTAATGGTTGACCGTTGCATTATAAAGGAAGGAGATGGTCCGGCTAAAGAAGGAGGCTAAATAGTGGTAAAACTATTTTATTGAAAGCCAGTGGTAAAACTATTTAGCCTTTTTATGACCGCAACCCCGGACCATCTCCTTCCTTTGTAAATTTTAATTGGTTGAAAATATACACTGGAAATTAATAGAATAGGAAATAATTTTATTCTTGGATAAAGTCCCTTTAGAAAGTCCCTTTTTAAACAACACATACGGCACGAACTGACCAAAAAAAGTTTAAGCATGCCTATCATTTGCATGGATATGGCACACTTGACTAAATAATTTAAATTTAACAAATGAAAGTGAACTGTATTTTATCAAATAATTTAACTGTTTGAATTGTGTATTTGGTAGTAATTACATTGTGTTTAAATACTTGAAGGGTCATGATTATGAGGTAGCTAATTGATTATGCTAATGAAATTTGTGTCGTAATTAAAGGTGAATCAGTGGCTCCTCCATCTTTTCATCTCCTTGCTGCTCTCTGGTAACTACATTATCACGCTTATGTTTTTTCCACTTCACCAAAAATTAAAAGTTCTGCTTGGGTGTACTTAGTCCAAGGGCCAATATGGAAGTGGCCTGATATTACATGTCGGCTCCAGGGAGATATCTGTCATGGAGCTATTTCTGGAGATATTAGTGAGAGTAGTGCTCAAGGTGATGATATATTTAATGTGCTGTGAACAAGCCCCAATCCAAATCATAGGCACCATGGTGTCTAAATGGCTGTACACAAATCTATGTATTCAGAACCAATTGCAATCAACTTCCACCTTCAAACTGTTGCAGTGGAAGTCTCCTGAGGTTTCACATTCTAAATTGTCAATATATAACTGCCATAAGATAGTACAATAGATACACAACACCTCTTACTTTTTTTTTCTCTTTTTTGGCTTTAATACTTGTCAAAGTAAATCCTATTTTGCCAATCAAATATTTTAATTATCACTGTAAAATGAAATTAAACAGGATATTTATTTAATATTTCTGGATATATGATTATTGAATATATAACTTATATAGAACTTGAACTTGAAAGACTAATAGTTATAAACTGATGCAACAGTAGTTTCATAACAATCAAATGAGAATAAAAGGAGACTTTTATTATAGCAGTGCTTTTATCTCATTCAAAAACCTAACCAGATTACGGGGTTTATCTTCATTCATCGATCAAATAAAATTAGCTCCATCATCCCTAGTTTGAGATCCTAAACTAATTCTTCTTCATTTCTCAAATCTTTTGCACTTGAAGACAATGTGTCTTGGATATTCCAGGCATTGGCATGTTGGACAGTCACTGCTCTTAGCTATAACCATTAGATGTAGATATTTGTTAGTTCTACCATGATTTATCCTTGCATTAAAACAAGAGAAAATTTACCCAGTGAAAATAAACCGTTAAAATATCAAATAAGTACCCTGGAGGTGAGGCTTAACCCAAGCTGGACAGGCTCAGCTATCCAATTCCCTGGAGATATGAGGTATCACATCCAATGCTGGAGAGTCTACCGAGGCATAAAGCTGGCATAAAGCTGGCATCTAGGCATAAAGCTGGGTGTTGAAGAGCTAGATTCTGTAGGAAGGAAAAGGACGAGAAGGGAGGACCCTAGGCCACCACCAATCGTAGCGAGGCTCATCCGCCAGATGGTGCATAATGAAGTCTTCTGCTTACGCAAGGTCAAGAGAGACTTTTCAGCATACACAAAGCAGCTGTAGTCGAAGTGGGAGAATATAAAGGAGGTTACAAGGAGCTGTCTGGATTTTAGAAGAATACAATCACGGAATCTTAAGAGTTGTTTTAGGACAGTTATGGATTTTCGGGTAATCTGGAAAATATGATTATTGCAGGAGAGGTTCTGGTCAAAGGTTACTCCTTGGTTTTTGATTGTAGGGAAAAAATGGATAGGGCAGTTATTGAGATAAAGTAGAGGAAAGTAAGGAAGGGAACTAATGAGATGTCTGCACCCCATGCGAATAGCCTTAGTTTTATCTGCATTCAGCTTAAACTCATTTATTTCAGCCCATCTGTTGATGCAATCATTGTCCTCTCATAGCTTCAGGCATCTCAGAAGGTTGGAAAGATTGGTAAATTTGGAAATCATCAGCAGATAGGTGGTAAGATGGATTACTGGTGATGGATTACTGGAGGAGGTGTCTCCGTCTTACAGACTGCATAAAATTAAGAATAAGGTAGTTCGGCGGAGAATGGATGTGGGTACAGCGGTTAATGAAAAGATCGGGGCAAGCTGCCTAAGATGGTATGGGCATGTGAGAAGAATGACAGAGGAATGTTGGCCAAGCCTAGTCCTAGATTGGGTTCCGCCAGGGCAGAGAGGATGTGGACGGCCCAGAAGGTGGATGGAGAGGGTCCAGGAGGAAATGGCAGGTCGAGGTCTGGAGGAAGATGATTGGTGAGAAATAAGGGCGTGGAGCTCTGCGCTGACTATGTGAGGCAACCCTTAGATGGAACTCCTATAAAGTAAAGTAAAAGACAGGAGGGTTTGTATTCTTACATGGTCATATGCTTTATCAATATCTATTGTTAATGCAACAAGGATCTTTCTTTCTCTGTAAGCTTTGTAAATTTCATTGGTTAGAAGCAAGATTGCATCGGTGATGGATCTGTTTTTCCTAAAACCAAAATAGAGAAGGCTCAAGATATTGGTTGATTCTATAAACCATTACAATCTCCCCCTATAGGAAGCAGATATGCTGGATATACTAATATAGGGAATATGAGTATATTTCGCCAGTCAGGAGGAACCCTGGCATCCTCCCTAATTTCATTACAAGTAGAAAGCAATCTGTTTCATTGAGGTCGGTAAAAGTTTGATCATTTGATAATTGATTTCATCCATACACCAGAGACAGATCCAGATTTTCCTTTCAATGCCGCTTCCAGCTCTTCCAGTTAGTTGGAAGGGTAAATCCAAAGAGTGGGCAGCCTGTACAATTGAAACCCGAAGCAATGGTTGTCTGGGCACAAAGATATTTGACAATTGTTCGAGAAACCTTATTCCATGTATTTGATTAGTTAAGACCATATTTTGAATGTTAACTTGTTTCCCACGTAAGGTTTTAATTTTGTTCCACATAGAACCGGTTTGTTTTGGGTCGATGCTTTGGATGCAGTTTCTCTAAGTTTTGCTTTTGGCCTTTTTAATAAGAGATTAAGACTCCTGATAAACAATGGGACCCCCTTGTCCCAGGGTAAGGGGCCTCTTCTGCTGGGCTAATCACCCGCAGGAGAGAATTATTGATTCAAAGCACACAAAGTTGCCTCGGATTAGGACAGACACAATGGTTAAGACATGGCGCACGAAAGGACATTCGGAACTTGGAACATAAAGACTCTGACTGGCAAAGAGATAAAAATAGTGGAGGAGATGGAGGCATACAGGTGGACATACTAATAAACAAATAATAAAATAAAATTAATTTAAATAAAGAATATTTAAATGGAAAGTGCTGGATTACACTAATCCGATATTGTAAGTTGGCTTGGGATTATAAGTTTCTGTTGATACGAGAATTTAATGGTTGATTATGCTTGAATGATTTACATGATATTAAATGTTAGAATTTTAATGCACTATTTAGAACTATTATGTTTGCTATATTAAATATTGTTATTATTATATCTCTATATATTTATGCGATTTTAGCATATAATTTAGGTTTAATATATTTATGATGAATAATTCCCCTTAATTGGTAAGACCAGTAGTGACATATTCTGCGAAAACTTGGACCCTTTGCACCATCACAATAAATGCATTGGAGGTTTTCGAGAAGAAAATTCTCCGTAAAATTTATGGACCTGTATTGAAAGAGGGTGAATGGAGAATCCGGAAGAACAGCGAACTATATGAGCTATATGGATCTTGTGACATTGTTCACTTCATACAAGCAAGGAGAATCGAATGATAGGGTCACGTAACATGGATGAATGAAGTGAGAATGCAAAAAAGAATTCTGCTTGGAAAGATGTATGGCACTAGAAGGAGAGGGCGACCTCGGAGGCGTTGGATTCAGGATGTGGAAGAGGATCTGGAGAGTCTTGGTATAAGGAACTGGAGTACAGCTTTGTGCAGAGAGAACTGGTGCAATGTTGTCAGGGAAGCCAAGGCCCACCCCGGGCTGTAGAGCTACGTAGAAAGTAAGTAAGTAATTCCCCTTAATTAATTAATTAATGTTTGCATAATTAATTATTAATGGATTATAGCAATATATGTAAAATATTCGTTTTGTAATAATATATATGATAATATAATATAATAAATGTAAAATAAGTGCATTATTATTATTAATTCATAACCCTTAATCAATGGATGTTCTGCCCTGTGATAAAATCTCCCTTTTATTCTGCTACCCAGCCATCTTCTCTATTACAAATTGAAATAAATTTATCCAGGTTATAAGCCTACAAACATCTACATATACTTATGGATGTTTTTATATTTAAAAGTAATATAAATAAATAATGAATTAAATATATATGTATGTGTGTTTGTGCCTGTACATAAAACATAATATATTTAAATGTAACAACCAAAAATATTTTTTACCAGAAATGTCTTAATAAATGCATATTTTGCATACCTCTCCAACAGACGTTGCTAATAAATTTACAATTTTCTCATGAGGAACAGCAACAACGCTTTGGTTATTAATTTCAATTATCCTATGACCAACCCGCACACCGCCTCTCTCAGCAATACCTCCTCTTAACAAACTGCAAATCTTCACATAAAAAAAAAAAAGTATATAGATATACATATTGTAATATCTCTTATATTTTAACTAATAATACTCCTGGAAGATCACTTCATATTTTTGTATTACTTCCAAAAGAAATAAGAGACTGTTAAATAAAAAACAAAATTATAAGAATATTAATATATTAAACAGAACTTTATAATTATTTTATCTCAGGTATGGGTTACTGACAATCAGATCAAAAGTCTCAGACAAACTAAAAATATTTACAGTAAAGTCTATTTGATTTTAAAATAAAGTCAAGTATGAATTGGCAAGATAACCTTTTTTCTATAAACACTGTTTCTTCCTTTGCAGCATTGAATTCATTTGTCTTAAAACATTTACCAATGTTCTGCTAAACACACCTTCCAAAACGGTAATACTACTACTGGGTATTACCCACTGGTGCCAGGTTTCCTTCTCTCATCCTCTCTTCACCCCAGCCCAACAACAACTATCAGCCAAAACAAAAATCCTTTTTTCCTCCCCTAGCAGCCATTTTCCTCTTTGAGGAAACTCCAGAGCAGCCATTTTTCTTTTTCCTGACCTAGTGAAACTATTTTTCAAATTTAAACATCCCCTGACATTAACATAACTAGATTAGCTAGCCTTTTAACTGTTCAACATGAATTTACTAAACTATTTTTAACAACTTCCAATAAAGGTGTATATTAAATTTCTCCCCACTTCCGTGTAAAAAAAAAAATTTTTAATTAAATATTTTTTTATTTTAAATTAAATTTAGGTGAATAATGAAACATCTGCACATTACTCATTCAATATAAACAAACATTTTTTAAAGATTGCCCTCTGAGTCACATCCTAACTCTTATCATTCTCTTCTGAATTCCTTTCCCAATGACACATTGACACACAGAATAAATTACAATAACATATGAATACTAAAATTAAATTGAATACATACATTAATTTCAAACTAATTTACAATACATATAAACAGCATACAATAATTACATAAATTGTTCATTTAATTTATGCACAGGAAAAATAATTAAAGCAGATTGATATTTAAATAATAAAACAAGCTATAAACATTATATACAAAATAAATAATTTACTGCATAATTTCCATATCTTGTATACAATTAACTTACAAAATAACTGCTTAAATTATTGACATAACATTCTAAAATATTAATAATTTTTATTATAGGAATAAACAGAGAGCACATATTTGCATTAAAAAATATATAGAATTATAAATAGCCATACTGAGCTAAACTTCATGGTAGAGCTTTAAAAGGCTGGCGTGAAACAGACCTCTTGTATTACCATTATTTGGATCAGATATAAAAAATGAATGTTTACCCAGCTTATTTATTATTTCATAGGGTCCTTAAATAAAAAAGTGGTAGAAGTATGGCATTTACCACAACTGATGTGGGTATCCTTAAGGCCTTTACCAGCACATTATCTCCAACCTTGAAAAATATGAATTTTTTATCTTTATTGTATTTTAATTTATTCTTATTCCCAAACTTCTGAATTATATTCTTAATTCAATTTTGTATTTGATCATGATCTAAATTCAAAACCTTGAGGTGCTTCCCTATATATGTGTTCCAAAAAAATAAAGGTTTAATTCCAAACATAGCCTAGATAGGTGTTATACCAGCAGTAGTGTGGTATGTTGAATTCATAGTGTTCTCTACCTGAAATAGTTGCTAATAGGCTGTCTGCTGAGATGTTGCTAATAGGATGTCTGATAGAAGTTAAAACTCGAGTAATATTTAAATCGAGTAATAGGAAATCCTTCCAACTCTAAAACAGGTGGCGTTATCACTTAAACACTTTAATGGGGTGTCGGCTTGTTCAATATAGTAAAGGATAGATATTTGGGCACCAATTCACAAATTCGGTAAAATTATTAATAACCACAAAAATATATTTATTACCACATTAAGTAACAAATGGATAAACAACAGATACTAATTTTAACTTTTCTCCCACTTAAATATTTTGGTAAGGTAAAACTAACAAACTTCAAAGCAGTTTAATATGTTAGCAATTAATTTTCTTAATTTTTTACTATTAAACTGTTTCCTTCCTTATTATGAAAAAACATTTATTTATCTCAGAGTGTGACAAATTTTTAAGTATAATTTAATCAAGTTAATCATATCTTCTTTATTTAAAAATATCAAAAATTTATTTCCTAAAAGTCTGTAAATGAAGCCATCTAAAATTCTGTACTTCTTGGGTTTTTTGTCCATAATTTCTTTAGTTTTTGATTAGTTCCTGAAAAAAAATGGTTTCCTCAAGCAAATTTACTTGAAAATCAGTTATAAAGGTTTTGGCTAAAAAAAAAAATAATTTTTCTGTAACCCTGATCATCTAACTGGAATAGGACTCCCCCAGAAGAAAAGTCTGAACAGTCAGTACAAACATAAAACGTTTTGTTAAAATTTGGGTGGTGTAAGGTAATAACATTTAACATACTTTCTTAAATTTAAATTCTGTCTATGTAACCAGGACAGAATTTATTATAAAAAATAGTAATCCTTTAACATTCCTGGGAACTTTAAAACATTTAATATCTTTGATTTTGCTTGGGCCCTTTATTATACCTTTGTCCATTAAATGTAGTTAAAAGAATTTACTGATTTTCTGTCAAACCGTTTTCTTGAAAAACACGGAAGAGATCTCTCAAAACTTCATCTATTGTTTTTCCATGGATTAATATATCGTCAACATAAACTTTTAAGTTATTAAAAAATAATTTGGTATAACCTCTTTCAAAGCTTTAATCAGCACTCCTAAACTAACTGATAATCGAAAACGAATACGCTTATAATGAAAAGTTTCATTCAAAAGTTGGAAACCTGCAAATTGTCAGCTAATTTTTTCCAAATCAACTTGCTAAAATTTACTTTTCAGGTATAAGGTGGTAAAATACATTACAGCTGCACACTGAAACAGAATATTATCCATGGATTGCGGTGAATCATAAAGAAGAATAAGACGTTTATTTATAAAACATCCATATAGGCAAATACAGACCTCTGAATCCATTAGTTCACCCGAGACTGAATCCATATTCTTCTTCTAGACTAAAATGATAGGATTTATGTAAGGAGAATGAGATACCTCAATTATGTCATCAGCAATCATTTTTTCTACTTCTATTTTAGCCAATTGAATTAATTTGGGATTTAATTTGTTTTGAAATTTTTTGTAGGGTGTCATCTGTTACTTCTAAAATGTGTTCATAACTTTTTATAAGACCTGGTTTATCTCTAAAAATAGTCTTACTGTTCCACAAAATATTTTAAAATTCCTTCACTTGTTCATAGTTCAGAATATGGCTTAATTCCCCACATATTTTATTTATTATATAATTTATATTTTTGTATTCAATCAATTCACTATTGTTAGTTACATAATTAATAGATATGTTTTTGAGATTGTTAAGAAATTCAAATGATTTTACATAATTATTCTGTGGTTTCTGATCATCTTCATCTATTAAAATAATATACTGTGGTGGTTTCTCTATAAAATTTAAGGATAAGGATGGAGGGTAGACGAATTCTGTGTAGTCAGGTAAATATATCGAGGTCCGAGGCCTGTTCGATCATGATAACCTTATGCCCGTCCTCTTTTCGATATCGCACCTTTCCAGCGGCAAACCAGCAATATTTGATTTTCCCCGCTGCTTTCTTCTGTCGGGCAAGCCAGTATAAGTGCCTGTTCGTGTGAGTCATCTCCTCCCCCAGATATATCCGGTGGCAGTCATTCTCCTGCCAACCGATATCCCGCGTGAAGAAATCCCTCTTAACTTTTCTTTTCGATATTAAATCGTCTCTGACTGATTGCCTGACAAATCGCACGATGACAGACAGCGGTCGCGGGTCATCTTTCCTGCTTCTGCGGTGATGCACCACATCCAGGTCTTCTGCACTAAGCTTGACTCCTTATCCCTATCAACGCCTACTGTCACCTCCATGTGGCGCCCCCCGGGGAGTCCGATGGGACTCGCGGACGACAGAGGCGGGGTTCGTTGGTTCCATCCATGTGTATGCGGATGATACATGTGAGATGGAACTGAGGAACCTGTTAGGCACCCAAGCTAGGTCGGGGCGCACGAGCTGAGGCTGAGTGGCAGAGGGTGGGTAAAAATATACTGTCTTGTATCGACTCACTTGGGGAACCGGGCGACACCCCATTTCAAGTAGCCGGCTGCAGGGAGAGGGGGTAGTACCTGCAGTTCCATTGACCCCCATACTCGTGGGAACCAAAATGTTCAATCCAAAACAAACTAAAAAAAATAAATCGTCGGTATCCGAGGACTTGTCCTCCGAGGAGCTTTTAAACTTATCTGAGGTCACCTCAGATAAGATTGATGAAAATCTGGTAGGGGAATTACTAAAAACCCTAACAGAAGATGTCGGAACACTTCACGTCCAAACTGACCTTAAGGAGAAGGAGCTGATGGAAGTGGCTTGTGCAATGGTGCAGGCCCAGGAAGAGTACATGGACGTCGAAGAAAGCAATAAGCCAGAAATGGTTAGAAGCCGATCGCATTCTGGACTCGACCACACGGAGTGCGGGGACCACGAGTCAGAAGACTCGAGGCCTGCCACGTGGAGGAAGATAAGGAATGCGAAGAGGCGACTTAGGAGAAGGGCAAAGGCCCTACAACTATCAAGCCCAGAAGATGAGAGAAGGCCACCTTTAGAGAACTCTGCCGAGGAAGCAAGGGCCCCAAAAGGCCTGGCGGACAAGGCAGAGAGTCGTGAAAGGGAGGCCTCAGATCAAGGGCAAATATCTAGCGAACTGGAGCCTACTCAAAGGCAGGCAGTGGAGGATGCAAGGGCCCCAAAAGGCCTGGCAAACGAAGCTGCCGCGCCGGAGGGTAAAGCTCCGATAACACAGGCAGGGGATGAGAAGGACGCATCCAAGAGGCCAGCATCTAAGTTTGCGAGGCCACGTAGGCCAGCAGCTAAGAGTGCGAGGCCTCAAAGGTTGAGGTCTAGATCAGGACTGCCTGTGGAGAAAAGAGCTAGGAAATCCCTAGGAGCCTCAGCTGTGGAAGCTAAGAAACCAAGGGAGGCTGAAAGGCCCAAAAACTACGCAAAGGTTGCGCAAGGACAGTTGGTAGCGGTAGTTCCTGTCGACTACCCGCAGATCCAGCTAACTTATGACCAATGCGAAGATCTAAAAGAAGCAATCGCAAGTAAAATTGACGAGCTCACAATAGGCGGTGACATACATCCAAAGTTCGACGGGGCGCTGTTTAAGCTCGGAGGATGTCTTGTATCCTGCCTAGACAACCATACGGTAGAATGGTTTAGAAGTATAACACCGAGCATCACAATTAAAGAAGGATTAACCCTACGAACTTGTGAAGCAGGTGATCTCACAAAAATCATCAGGATTGGAGCCTTCTTTCCAGGAAAGGCACTACCTGCTGATTATTATTTAACTCGGCTCCAGATTCAGAACCAATCTATTACTGGGATAAGAACCTGGACCGTGTTTAACTTCAAGGCTCTGGAAAGAGGATCCTTTGGAGTTTTCAACATACCGGAGACTAGCCTCCAGAGCCTCACTGAACATGGAATGCAGGCCTGCTGTGGGATATATGTTATCACCTTCAGG
Source organism: Nezara viridula (assembly GCA_928085145.1). Classification (NCBI taxonomy): domain Eukaryota; kingdom Metazoa; phylum Arthropoda; class Insecta; order Hemiptera; family Pentatomidae; genus Nezara; species Nezara viridula. The sequence goes on from OV725078.1 coordinate 42,774,131, forward strand.
TTTCTAGCATCAGGAAGTAAACCTGCTCCGGAGAAAATGAAAGAGGAGGCGCCGAAAGCAGGTACATCAAAGGAGAGGGAGAACAAGGAATCTTCCTCTTCGGGAAGGAGTGCGTCGAGGACGGGGTCGAGGCCGTCGGCTGGGGCAGGAGGCGGGGCTAAGCCAAAGGAACCAGTGAAAACTGGTTGCAGAGGCGAACCCCAGCCACTGTCGCGGTCAGGTGGCCAGACCTCTGTCTCGCGGCACCCATCTAACACTGGTGGTGGTTTGAAAGCGAGGCCGAGAGGCGGGGAGAAACCCAAAGACAAAGTGAAAACTGAGTCGGAGGGAAGAACCCTACCATCGGCCCCGTCTGGAAAACCACCTTCCAGAACATAAAACAATCAAAATATATGAAACTGCTGCAGATCAACATCCACCACTGCATTGCGGCATGTGGAGTGTTGCAACAGTACATAAAAGGTAATGATATTGATATAATATTAATTCTTGAACCTTACTTATATGAAGGCAGGATCAAAGGACTAAATATGCATGGGTATGGAATAATATCTGCACCCACATATCCTAGAGCCTGCCTACTTTTTAAAAACAAACTAAAACTGCTGCCTCTATGGCAATTTTGTTCTAGAGATCTTGCAGCAGCCAAATATACCCAACAAGGATATAACAAATCACTAATCATAGCGGCGGTTTACCTGCCATATGAACATCCAGAGCCTGAAGAAGGAATGGATGAACTATTAAAGAGTAAGGAGGAAATTGTTGCTGCCCTGGATGCTAATGCACACAACGAGATCTGGGGAAGCACAAACACCAACTCTAGAGGTGAGAAACTCTTAGAGACTATTATCAAATATGATCTTGATATTCTGAACAGGGGGAATAAGCCTACCTTTTGTAATAGAATTAGGACTGAGATCATAGACATAACACTAGCGACTCAATTGACTAGTGACCTTATAGATAACTGGCATGTCTCTGATGAAGAAACATGCTCGGATCACAGATATATCAGATTTGATATATCTGATAGAATACAACATGATGTGGAATATAGAGACCCTAAGCGAACAAACTGGGTGTCCTATAGTTCTAACTTGGAGGAGGCTGTCAAATGCTGCCCCAAAGTTATCCACAATACATGGCAATTAGAAATATTAAATACTTCAATTACTGATGCTATGACTAGAGCATATTTGGCCAGTAATAAAGCCAAAAAAACTACAACCAACAGGAAAGTGTCCTGGTGGAATGATAGTCTAACAAAGCATAAGCACACCACGAATGAGATAGAAACATTGAGTGTGGTAGCAAAAGCTCATTTCCCAAATTGTTTTACGACAGTAAATGAACTTCTTGACCCCAATACACAGGATCGTGGTACTGGCGCACGTATGTGGGGTCAGGCAAGAAGAGTGATAACAAACAGTAGACTTGAATGGGCAGTGAATTCGTTCTCTCCTTTCAAATCTGCTGGAATGGACGAGATCTTTCCAGCACTGCTGCAGAAGGGTCTCCCAGAAATAAGGCCATACCTTCTGGAACTTCTAAGAGGTAGCCTAGCACTGGGATATCTACCATGTAAGTGGAGGATATCCAAAGTGCGATACATTCCTAAACCAGGAAAGGAATCTTATGAAGACCCCAAGGCATTTAGGCCAATATGTCTGTCATCTTTCTTAATGAAGACATTGGAAAAGATACTGGACAGACATATTAGGGAACACATATTGGCTACTAGTCCAATACATTCAAAGCAATATGCCTACCAACCAGGAAAATCCTGTGAGGTGGCGCTTCACAACTTGGTAACAAGAATTGAGAAATCCTTAGAACAGAGTGAAATCATGATAGGCGTCTTCGTTGATATCGAGGGTGCCTTTGATAGAACTCCCTATAACATCATAAATGATGCGCTAAGGAAAAAAGATATAGACGCTATGACCTCCAGATGGATTGGGAGAATGCTGGAGGACAGAGTTCTAAAATCAGAAATAGGGCACAAGGAACTGTGGATTAAACCCTGTGGGGGATGTCCTCAGGGAGGTGTGCTCTCTCCACTACTGTGGTGTTTTGTGGCTGACTCATTATTGGAAGCCTTAAACACTGCAGGCATTTATGCTCAGGGATATGCTGACGATATTGCCATCCTCATAGGAGGGAGGCATCAGAGTGTCCTCTCTGATATCCTCAGTACAGTGTTCAATATTCTTAGGAATTGGTGCAGGATTAAAGGACTAAGCATCAACCCTAGGAAAATCAATGTGTGTATCTTCACCAAGAAGAAGAAGGTGGCTATTAAAATGCCGGAAATCAATGGTATCCAAGTGACACTGAGTAAGGAAGTAAAACACCTTGGAGTCACTTTGGACCATAAACTGACATGGACTAAACACGTTCAAAACGTGACAAGTAAAGCCCTCAAATGCCTATGGGCCTGTAAAAGAGCGATAGGAAAGAATTGGGGGCTAAAACCAAAAATGGTATACTGGCTGTACACAACAACAGTCAGACCTATCATACTTTACTCAGCTTTGCTATGGTGGCACAAAGCAAAGACTGTAGCCAATTTATCCTTATTAGGAAAGATTCAAAGGCTTGCTTGTATAATGATAACAGGCGCAATGAGCACGACACCGACGGCTGCTATGGAGGTGATGCTCGGCATGCCCCCGCTGCAGCTGGAGGTGGAGGCTCGGGCAACAATTACACTGTACAGGATAAGCAAGTCAACTTACTGTTCAACAGTCCCCTGTCAGGGAGGACACACAACACTGCTGAACAGGATTGGAAGTGAAAGAGTGCTAGCTATGCACTCTGACACTCTAATCCGAGAATATCAGGACCGAAAATATAAGGTTGAGATAGATAGCAGCAGAAGTCATAAACCAAATAGTGGAATAAATTGCTACACAGATGGCTCTCTAACAGCCTTCGGCTCTGGAGCAGGCATCTATCGCAAAGATATAAAAGAAAAAATTTCTATACCACTTGGCAGGTATGCTTCAGTGTTTCAATCCGAGATACTGGCAATCTGCCACTGTGTACAAAACCTACTGCAAACCAATGTGACTGAGAAAAAGATCACCATCTTTACTGACAGTCAGGCAGCAATAGGTGCTCTTGACAATTATTATGCTTATTCAAAGGTCGTTAAGGAATGCAATAGAGCACTTAACGAGCTAACTGAGCACAACAGAGTTGCAGTGGAGTGGGTGCCAGGCCATTCTGGCATACCGGGCAACGAGATGGCTGATGAGCAAGCCAGGTTGGGCTCAGATACTATTCCTATAACTCCCGAGCCTGTCTGTGGAATCAGCCTTAGTACTGCCAAGGGCAGGATCAGGGAGATCTATGGGAACAAATTTAGGAATTACTGGACCGACAAGAAACAGAGACACTCGAAGCTGTTCCTTAAAGGCCCATGTAAAAAAAGAAGTGAACAGCTACTGAACATGGACAGAGCAGCTCTTAAAAAACTCACAGCGATCTACACAGGTCACTGTAAGTTAAATAATCATATGTTCAATCTCCGAGTAATGACGAATCCGCTATGCAGATTCTGTCAGGAGGAGAATGAAACAGCTTTTCACATCATATGCAGATGTGACAAGTTTACAAGGCTGAGACTGGCGTTATTTGGGGAGGAACAGATGGATCTCCCCAGTAGATTTGAGTCGGTTAACCCAACCAGCCTACTTAGATACGCGGAAGCGACAGGACTAACGTTTTGAATAAGACGACCTAGCGAATATTGGCGCACAATGGACCCAAAGGGTTCGACGTGCTTAAAGCCAACATTAAAAAAAAAAAAAAAAAAAAAAAGCTTGACTCCCAGGCTGGCTCCTACACTGGTCACCAGACCGGCGGGCGTTTCACCAGCTCGCTCCGGTATCCCTCGGATCTCCAGTGATCTGGATAACAGGCCCTGCTCTGCATTATTCAGGCGAACTTCTAGTTCGCCCACTCGGGAGTTGAGGGCTTTATTTTCCAGAATAATTTCTTCGAATTTACTGGCTTGACTTTCGAGGTGCTTTTCAATTTTCGCTAAAGGCTCGGTCACACAGAACGCGATATTTATCGCTGCGATATAGCGCCACAGTTGTATTACTATCTATTCCACTATAACAGTCACATAGAGAGCGTTACGCCACAGCGATACATGCTGTAGCGCCGGGGCCGGCGATACATTGATACAAATTACAAAAATATCGCCCTCCTTCGACGTTATTCTCTACCTAATGTAGGCAGAAAAGTTAGCTAATACCCAAGTTAATAGGATTATTGCAGGATTATAACGGCGTGTTCACACAGAAGGCGTTATTTAGCGCGGCGCTACAGCGCTACTGTTGTATTACTATCTATTCTACTATAGCAGTCACACAGAGGGCGTTACACCTCAGCGATACATTCTGTAGCGCCGGGGCCGGCGTTACGTTTGAAAAATATTACAAGTGTATCGCCGGGGTCGGCGTTATGTTTGAAAAATATTATAGATACAAATTACAGTTGAAATTATTTAGTGGTAGTATTCATATAGATATGTAAAACACCGAATTATTTATATAAAAAGTGAGGAATTGTCCATTTTTATTTGATATGACACCTCAAGCAAATATTAAAAAAAATTATTAAAAAGGAGGTTACATGGAAAAAAAATTGTGGAAGAGCTAAATATCACAAGTAATGTATTAATTGATATTATTATTATAATTATTGAACATTATAATAATTATATGTTATATTCTTTTTTATCTTGAAATCATTTAAAAATTATACTTACGTTCTTTTACTAATTTTAATTTTGCCTATACTAAAGACATAAATGATAAAAAAAAAATCTGTGTATATTGCATATTTAAAACGGTTGAGGAACAGATAATAACTATCCAAGATATATATGGCAATAAAAGAAATTCGTTACTACGAAATTAATATTAAATAGATATGCCATTTGAAGTAAATAATAATTTGAAATAAATCTGAAGTTTTACATAAGAAAAAGTAGAACGAAAGTTCATTATTAAAATCTCTTCTGGAATATACTAAAAAATTATATATATATATATATATATATATATATATATATATATATATATATATATTTAATTTTTTGAATATTTCAAAGCAAGAAATACAGGAATAACCAAATAACATATCTTTTTAGAATTTTATGTTCATTAGCACAATTTTTAAGAATTGGAATGTAATACAATTTTGTTAAAGAGAAACAAGCTTCATCGCTAGAAACCGGCAGTAAATATTCGAAAAACGTGTAGCAAAAACTCAAACACTAGCAAAAAATTGTTGGAAAACCTAATAAATATAAAGCAAACAATTTCTTAATAAAAACAAATTAAATTGAAACATAGTTTATTTATCTATAAAGTTATGGCCTTATTGTTAATTTAATTTTTTTATTATATTATTAAAAAATAGATGGTTTTTCGATTGTAGATTGTCAAGTCCTCATTTATTTAGTGTTGAATGGAGTGATTCGTAATTTTTGACTAGTGGTTCACGTCAATAGTCATCTCAACAAAAATAATCAAACCAATTGTCCTCTCATATTTATTAACAGAAAAATTAAATTTTGAAATGTTACCAAAACAGTTGTTACTTAATTGGCTTAACCTCAAAACTATAAGAAAATATATTGGTATTTTGACTTTCGCTTACCTATGTATGTAATATATAACAAAGGGAAAGTATTCCTATCGCTAAAATTTTCGAATCTGAGTTTTCAACGGAAATACACGTTATGAGGTCCCCTAAGCCCAAATAACCAAGTCCTGCTAAAGGGTATGTGTCTGTGTGCAATTGAACAGCCTAGCTCAAAAACGAAAACTCACACGAAACTTAAATAGCGTATTTAAGGTTTTTATATATAAAATCAGCTAATCGGAAGTATCTCACACATATTTACAGTTTTCCCAAAAACTGCTCTAACGATTATGATTAAACTCGGTGTATCATTGCATAATTAAGTGGTCTTTAATATCATTTAGGTCTTTTTCCCATTAATCTCACTTTACAGAGTTTAAATGTACAATGTTTATATACATCTTTCCCTAAAGCACCTTTAATATGGATTATTTGAAAAAATCAACTCCCTTATATTGACAGTAACTATAAAAAATGGCTAAATATGAAGTTTAAAAGAATATGATAACTGGAAACTGAAGAAAAAAGAAAAATGCTTATCCTGGTTAAAAATGAATCTCCGGAAATAACAGTCAGAAGGTATACGTATAATATATCGTTAGAAAGCGAAGAATTTCAGAAAAATAAAATTAAATAAATAAATGTAATAAATAAATAGAAGGTAACGCAGAGTGACAAAAAAAAAATAGAAATAATAATTTCAGAAAACTAACATTACTTAACGTAAATCACATGTTTCCAATGAAATTAAGCGAAATTCCCTTACTAAATGTAAACTTTTAAAGTACTTTTCTAAGTTTGAAAAAAAGTATTTAAAATCCACCGAATCATGCTAATGTCATTGTTTAAAATACTATTTAATTGTACTTGTGTGAAAGAAGTGAAATATAAAAATATTTCATGTATATATTTATAACCATAAATACTTTTGATGTGGTTCTATAACTCTAGATATGATATTATATTTAAATTATTGGGTATTTATTGGCCCTTTCTTAAAATCGTCAAGTAACCTTTTAGGAAATTAAATGAGTGAATAATTTTATGAATTTTCCCTTTGTGAAGCACCAACATTGTCGACTTCCAATTAGTGTGAAAATTTTCAACCTATCCATGGCAGGCAACGAAAATCTCGTAATTTCATTTTAGTAAATTTTATAATGGAAAATGACAGTTTAATAACTTATAGTCCTACAACCCATAATCATTTATATGTTAAATATTTAGATGTACTTTCAAATCTCTCTAGGCATATATGAACCTTTTGGTTGTCAGAAAAACTAACTTCAATTTCAACATTCTTCATTATTAATTTTAGTGATGTTTCTATTGGCGAACTTTATGCCTTTATTCGCAGTTCTATATTTCAACGTTGAAATCACCTACTCTGGAATCAACTTGCTCACTGTCTGTATAGATACAACTTTTCCAACTAGAAATATCACTAAAATGACATTACTCAAAAATCTTGAAATTATAGTTATTCATTATGTCAACTGAAAGGCCTCAGAGACTGAAGTTATGTGGTTTATAAAACTAGATTTTCATTGGCTACCGTCGATATAATAAATAGACTTTTTGTAATTTTACTGGTCTTAAAGATTTGTTATCTCTAAGCTTTAAACTTTAGCTCCGTTTAAAATGCACTTCTAATTTTTTTAAATAACCCAACATTGCCACAAAATTATTTATATTAAAAGTAGTGGGGTAAGTGAAAGTTATGTGTTACCCGCACCAGATTTTTTTTGTTACTTGTTTAAAGCTGTTATAGATTTGAGAAATACACATGATTTAATAAATTATTTTGATTTTACTGACCTAAATGAAGTTGGTTGGTGGTTTGTCTCTCTGGATAAAGAACATCCAGGTTATCAATCAATGCCCGATCAATTAAATAACACTACTTTTAAACTAATCAGGTTGTAGTTTCAAAATAAAAAAACGTCTGCCAAGTAAGGTCAGTATAGCTTCCTCACCGTTGTCATTGTATATTACAATGTATACCATTTTTTGTATGAGAATAAAATCTCTGGGAGAAGCCGATTCGGAAATATAGTTACCCTTCAACATTCAACAAAAGAGTGCTGTATTTGAAGATCCCATATTTGATTATCCTTAATAAAAAAAAAATAAAATAAAATGCACCCTGAACATGAATTTCAATACTGTTAGTGTAAAAGGTCTTATGTAAAAATTTATTGTTTTACAAGAGTGCATAAAACTTATTATTTCTTTATGCTTTATTAGTATAATTTCATATTTTATTGTCATCTGCTACTATCCATAGTAGCAGACTACTTATATCAGTTGCAGACTACAAAATGTTACCTTTAATACAAATGGAATACAATTTGAAAAATTTTACATACGACTTTTTGCACTAATAGTAGTAATATACAGTAGCGGACCCAGATTTAATTTTGGGGGGGGAGGGCTTCAGCCTGTAAGATTTTTTTTTCATATACACAACGATAATTAATTTGAAAAAAAAAAACCGCTGCAAATTATTGCACAATTTCCAAACAATTATACATTTAAAGTAACATTACCTTCCTAGTTATTAAGAAAAAAGGTGATTTCAATTATTGGACTAAACTTTTTTTTTAATCATTAGTAATATGCTAAAAAAATAATTTAAAACCCAAAACAAAAGATATATATATATATATATATATATAATATATATATATATATATATATATATATATATAGTATAACCTTTGCAGTAGAAAAAACTAGAGACCATATCTTTGCTCCTAATTATCCGGTTTTAATGAATTATTTTTTTTTAGGAAATCCCTTAAACCTTTAAAAATCATTATAGCCATAATGCGAATGGCGGACGGCGGACTGACAAAAATTTTTTATTCGTTTTTCGTATTCTATGTATCCTGAAACGTAAAACCTCAAATTTTAAAAGGGGTTTAAGTTTTTGTATCTTTTGGTCGCTCACAATGGTTCATCATTGAAAATAATAAACCAAGAATATATTAAAATCGCGATATCTCTACTAGTAGTGCTTTGATTTCTATGAAACTTCATTCATTTTTTAGGAAATTTAAATACCTTTCAAACATCTTGTCACAACATCGACAAAAATGTGTATATTTTTTGAGTTATTCGAAATTTAATTTTACCATCCCCCGTAACTTTCTTCCCAGCTTCTTTTCGTTGAAATATGTTGTATAGATAAATTTAAAGGGCGTCTGGAAAATGACTTTAAAGAATTTTCATTGAAATCGCTAGTTCGTTTAGGCGCTATAGTCTATAGCAACCTAGGTTTTTCGGCCGCCATCTTGAAAGTAAAAGGCGGATGGCAATGTCGGTGAAGGAAGATCATCCTCGGGCGACTTCTGATTTTATATCCAAATTTGAAAAAAAATCGGTCCAGTAGTTTCGGAGAATGAGCGGATGGAGGATGGCGTACGGCGGACGGCGGACGGACAAAAAAATTGAATTCGTTTTTCGAATCTACTTATCCTGATACGTAAAACCTCAAATTTTAAGAGGGTGATAAGTTTTGAATTTTTTGGTCACTCACAATGCTTCATTATTGAAAATAATAAACCAAAAAGACTAAATAAATAATTAATATAAAATAAATACACTTAAAAATATTAATAATAAGATAAAATAAATAAACTTTAAAAAAATAATAATAATAAAATAAATAAATGAACTTTAAAAATGAAAAAATAATAATAATAAAAATAAAATAAAAGTTCTGCTAAGGATCATTAGTCATAAACACCATATATTTTTTATAAGACTTTCATAATGTAGGAATTTCAGTTAAACCTAAATGAAGTTTTAACCTGAACCTAATTATGAACATATTATTTTATTGAGCGTTTGAAATTTTAATGCACTTCTTAATATTAAGTAACATTCTTTCATCACAATTAAAGGGTATCAAAATGATGCAGGAGAAACTAATATTACTCAGAAAATGAAATCTTTCCGAGTACATGATGTGAAATTTTACCTTTCTAAAAATGGTAAAACTATGTAGAGGTGTAAATTAAGTTAAATTTTCGATATTTGTTTTCCATAAAGTTAACCAGTTTTGTGTTTACCTGCTTTTCTAGTATTAATGTTTAAAAAAAATATTTATTTATGACATATGAGATTATAACTGTTTTTCTACTAAAAGTTACTGGCGATACTTATGTAAAAAGACCCAAATATTTATTATTTAACGATCAAGACAATAGAAATCAACATATATTTAAAATTAGAGTTCCTGATTATTTAAAGCATATGAATAAAATCACGATTGTTAAACTCTCTTGAATAGAATAGAAAAATAACTTTATTGTGGAACGAAGTCCCTTTAGAATAACAAAATAGTACAAAAGAAACAACTTAATTTTGGCCGAAATGCTTGGTATTTAATTTCATTAAATTTTTTATTCTATTTAACTTATTTATTGAAAAATATTACAATCTGTTTCAAAGGACATTTATAATAGTGTTCAGAGATAAATACAATAAATAAATAAATTATACAGAAAAATAATATATATACAATAAATAAGTCATTAAATCAAATACATTTAATGAAATTAGATTAAAAAATCACTGAAAACATGAAATAATCTTGCGATATACAAAACATTCAATCATAATTTCATAATAAAATAATCTATGTTTAAAAAAGAACATAAATGTAAAGAAAGCAAAAATAAAATTCGGAAATATTGAAAAAATCTATCTTCGTAAGATTGAAGCAGACGGCCGAGGCGATGGTATTCTACCAATCAGTCTATGTGCTTTTTGATTTCATGAATCCTTTTTCTTTTTTTTTTACCTTATGCTGAAGAGCTAAACTAATGATGCCTCCTCGTCAGAATCACTTATTTTCTATTAAAAAAATGAATAAGAAAAATATCGAAAACAAATTATTAATATACAAGTTGCGGGAAGCAGGCTACTCTAGCTGACTAGGCCAGGCAGAGCGACGGGGCTGCTGTATCGCTTTCAAAGTAACGCCCTCTGTGTGACTGCCCCGGATTAGATATCGCCGTGAGTATCGCGCGTTATTGTAACGTAACGTCGGATCGCGTTCTGTGTGACCGAGCCTTAATCTTTCATTTACCTCAAAACTGAGCTCCCCATATTTATCGAGGGCTGTTTTAATGTTTTTTACGTCTTCGTTCACGCTTGAATCTAGACGATTTACTGCCGCCATTATTTCTGAGGCAGACGGCTCAGTGTTGTGTTTTTTGGCCTGGTCGCAATTAGGGCATACCCATGTTTTTTGTGTGCTTTTAGGGCTTCGATGTCTGTATCAGTTAAGTTGAAACACCTACTATGGTAAATAATTTTACATTTTGCACAATTAATATTGTTTTTGTCCTCACGTGCAATAGTATTATTGCAAATATTACACTGCACCATATTTTATGAGAAGTAAATTAATTAAAATATAAATAAATACCGGTAGACAGTTGTTGATGTGATGAAAGCAGTAAACAGCGTGCTTAATGCCGTAAGGATTAGTAAGCGATTACAGTCCCGTACTTCTAGGAAATCAGTTAGAGTTATGCACTTTTTTATGTAAATATACGTCACTTGAATCAGTGAACACTAATAAAGTTCTAGAATAAAAGAGAAAAAAAAAAAAAAATCTGAACTCAACATAAACTGTAGTGTAGACTAAAATAAAGAAAAACTGTGTAGATATTTAGAGAGAGAATTATAGCGATGTTCATTGGTAGCTGTCTCTGGCCAGACATTCTATCTTGATATTAAGGAGCCAGTCGAAATATTTACTATATATACATTAAAAAGGAATCTGTGAAGGTCTCTATCAATTCTATGGATATTTTCCAGAATGTCTGGGTTTGAGGGCGAATTTGAAATTGTCTATGTCTAAAAGACTTATTAACAAAAACAAAGAACCCAACACCTATCCAAAACAATAGAAATTTAATTTATGATATCCCCTGTAAAAATTGTGACAAATCATATATATATATATATATATATATATATATATAATATATATATATATATATATATATATATATATATATAGGAATGACATCAACCGATATAAAAACCAGAATATATAACCACAAAAGTACCCTTAAACCTAATTCAAAAACAGTTACCGGTTTATTAAACCATGAAAAAAAAACACTGACATGAAATTGATTTCGAAAATATTAAAATACTTCATAAATTAAACTATGGATCAAAGCTAAAAACTTGAGAATCTATTTATATAGTAATAAACAAAAAAAATGTACTAAATTCAAAACAGGAAGCGGCCCACATCCCACAACACTATCCACAAATAATAGCCATCCATAAAAAATCAAATAACAGTAAATTAAATAAGGTAGGGTAACTTTAGTTACCAAATAGTTGCAATAATATAGAGGGTGCTGACAGTAAATCCTTAGCACTCAGTAAGATGGTATTCGACAGAGAGGAGTCCTATTCTCATAGAAAGCTAACATGAGACGAATAACAAAACACCGATCTTATTCTTTACGTTTTTAAATAGACAAAACTAAAAAAAGGTATGGCATGATCTGATAATAATTGCGTGACATTTCAAAAATTATGTAATACAGATATTGTTAATGCTTTAAATCAACTGTTAATGTATATTAATTGGAGTATTATACTTTTAGAGGTGAATACAGTGTATGGACACCCAAAGCTTGGTTTTAAACTTAAAAAAGAAAATTTGATCCTAAACTTAAAATTTTTATAGCTTTGGAGGGGATGTCTACAGATGAGATATTACCTAGCTATTCTTCTTTTCCTGCAGGATAATGTTTCTTTTTGAGAGTAGCTTGGAACAGATGTTTGAATTTGAAAATCAGTAGTAGTTTCTTCTGTGCTTTGTGGGAATTGAAAATATTTGAGATAAAAGCGAAAAGATTATTGATGTCTTCTTGATTGATGTTATGATCTAAAAATTGGATGAGAAATGAAATTTTTTTATCGAGAAAAATGAATGTTTTGAATAGTTTCGCGGATTTTTAAGTTGAGTAGAGATTTTTTAAATTTAAGAGTGGAAGTTAACAATTTTGAGTTGAACAGAGGTGATATTGAAATACAGTAGCAGGTTGTAGGTGAAATACGTTTATAAAAGACCACAAAAATCGCTCTTCCTCAATCTCGACCTCCACAACCTATTTCGGCCTCCATATACAGATCTCTACCTTATATTCCTAATATTTCTGACAACACAAACAAAGTTTTACGATCTACCAACCCTAACTTACGACTTGTCTTCAAATCTCACAACACACTTTCTAATTTGTACACATCCCTAAAAGATCCTGTTCCTCTTTCACTCCACTCTCATATCATTTACTGTATTCCGTGTTCTTCCCCTAATTACTTTTCATCTTATATTGGTGAAACCAAAAATCTTCTAAAAGATCGCATCACCCAACATAAATATTCTGTATCCTCTCGTAATTTTATCGCCTCCAAATTATCCGAACATTCTCTCTCCCTAAACCATACATTTGATTTCGACAAAACTTCCATCCTTGCCTCTGTCACTAACCACGACAAATGACTCATCTCTGAAACCCTCCACATCCAGCTCCAACCTAAGACAGTGATTCTGAAAACAGACAAACAAAACTTATCCTTAGCCTATTCCCAAATTCTGAATTTATTAAAACATCCATAGCAATCTCTTTTTCTTTTTCGCTGACAACTTTCTTATTTCTCTTTAATTTAATTCATTTTCGTTTTCTTTATCTCACGTTTCACATAGATCAGTTACACTCCATTATTACTTAATATTTATTATCTCTTCATTATGCGATCTCCTTAATTTATTCTATATTATATTATTATTCTATATTTATCCTTATTTTATACTATATTACATTATACTTCCTCTTTAATTTTAATTCTTTTTGTTTTCTCTCATCATGCGTTTCACATAGATCATTAATACTCCATTATTATTTAATGTTTATTACCTCCTGATAAACGGTGTCACCCCGCTGTCTCTGGGTAAGGGGCCTCTTCTGCTGGGCTAATCACCCGCAGGAGAGAATTATCGATTCAAAGCATACAAAGTTGCCTCGGACAGACACAACGGTTGCGACACGGCACTCAAAAAGACATCAGATTCGGAACTTGGAACATAAAGATTCTAACTGGCAAAGAGATTGAAATAGTGGAGGAGATGGAGGCCTACAAGGTGGACATACTGCGAGCTGGCGAAGTAAGGAGGAAAGGACAAGGAGAAGTAAGACTTGACAAAGGCTATGTGCTTATTTACTCACGAGTGGTGGCTGGACTGAGAGCCAAGGAGTGGTTGGCATGATAATGACTGAAAGGCTGTTTGCCAAAGTAGAAGACTGGGAGCCAATCTCTTCAAGAATAATAGTGGCGAACATGGAACTATCAATAGAAAGAGTAAGTGTTGTGCAAGTGTACGCCCCAACCGAGGATGCCGATGTTCTAGATAGGGAACAATTCTATGCGGATCTAGAAAGAAAAATCATAAGAGGTCAAAACCAAAACAGAGCCATTATTATAATGGGTGACCTAAACGCAAGGACTGGAAGGAACTATGCTAGAGCACACAGAGTAATGGGACTACATGAAGGTGAGCATACCAGGAATAGAAATGGTCAGAGGCTCTTAGAACTCTGCATAGATCATGATCTTCTTATCGGGAACTCCATGTTTCCACATAAACTAGTCCATAAGATCACATTTTCTGGTGAGGAAAGAAATGCAAACAGTATTATAGATTATTTTATATACAGCAGAAACATCAGAAGATATTTTAGAGATGTAAAAGTCATAAGAGAGGCAGAAAACGGGTCAGATCATTAGCTCTTGATTGGAGACATTCAAATCCTCCAACCTAGGAAAAATTTCAAAAAGAAATACAAGAAAATAGATATTTCAAATTTAAAGAGACCAGAGAAAACATAGAGTATGCCTTACTCCTGACTCAGAAACTCCAGAATTGCACAATGGATAGAAATGTGGACAGCAAATGGGCAGAAATTAAAAAAGCTATCCTGGACACAGCGGAAACCATATGTGGAACTGCAGCGATCTCCGCTAAAGCATAAGAACAAAGTGGTGGAGTGAGAGAGTTAAAGCTGCAATTGCAAGGAAAAAGCTGGCATGGAAAGCATACTGTAAGACCAAAAGTACAGCGAACTGGGAACTCTATGCCAGGAGAAGGAATGAAGCCAAAAAAGTAGTTAGAGTGGCAAAGAAGAAAAGTTTGGAGGAATTTGGTCAGTCTCCAAAATAATTATAAAGAAAACATAAAAACCTTTTGGAAAACTATCAAGGCATTGAAAGAGAAGACAAATAAGCCCATAAGGAATATAAAGGATGAAGGAGGACTACTGGTAACTAGATATGAAGAAATCTTGAAGAGATGTAACCGCCATTATGCTGAAGTGTTTTCCAATGAATGCGAGGAAACAGCTGCGGATAGGTTATTACCAGAAGAGGATTATGATGATATAATCTGTGAAGAGGATGTGGAAAGGGCTATAGAAAAGCTAAAGACCAGAAAAGCAGAAGGGAGGGATGGCATTGCTCCAGAGCTAATTAAGTTTGGAGGACCAGAACTGATGAAGCACCTGCAAAACCTCTTTCAAGCAGTTTTTTCTCAAAAAACTGTGCTGAAGGAGTGGGAGTATAACATCCTTATTTTTATACACAAGAAAGGAAGCTCTAGTGACTGCAACAATTACAGATCCATAAGTCTCTGCCAAGTGGTTTACAAGCACTACACATCCACCCTTGAATAAAAGTTGAGAGAAATCGTAGAAGGAAACCTCGAAGATCAGACAGCATTCAGACCGCACCACCAGACCCAGGATTATGTATTCTCCCTCAATAATATCATTGGAAAGGCATGGGAACGAGGGAAGAGCTTTTCTTGATATCAAGGCGGCATTTGACTAAGTCCCTAGGCAAGATATATGGGCAGCTCTAGCCGCAAAAAATGTACCCAATGCACTAATAGAATCTATAAAATCCACGTATAGCAACACAAAGGGCGTAATAAGAATAAATGGAAAAGAATCCGAACCTTTTTAAATAAAAAAAGGATTAAAACAAGGAGATAGCCTTAGCCCTCTACTGTTCATCATATTCATGGATGAAATTGTAAAAATATGCAAGTAGAAGACAGCACAGACAGTTGTTGGGAAGTGAAATATGAGGACAATCCTTGCACTGGCTATGGTTTTTGCAGATGAAATTGTTCTCATAACAGATTCAAAAGAAAATCTGCAGCAAGCAATCATAAAGTGGGGAGCTGAGCTGGTGCGGTGCAAGTCATGACCACGTGCTCTACACTTTCCGGAACACTACAGATTGGGCATAGAGGATCTACATCAATACCCAGACCGTGAAGTTTAGCTCGAAATCCTCCATGTCCCGTGAGGAACTGGGAAATCCAGTAGTCCGGGAGGACCCACTTTGCCTAAAGCCTCGACTGTACTGTGGGAAAGTACTTCCCATACGGCCCTCAATGTACTTTCTTTAGGGGGTTGCTACCCACCTTCGGTTCCATGCTTCAATTGTATCCACCCAGAGTATCTTCTTCCATCTATTAGGCGCTTCCATAATCCTCACCTGTAGATTGTCTGAAAGTGCTATAGAGCCTTCCATCTTGTAGGAATATTTCGTCACTTCTTCTAGTAGGAGGAGGTCGAGAGGCACCACCCCCGCTAGGACCTGCACCGCTTCATGTGAAGTTGTCCTATATGCTCTGGTGACCCCAAGCAGAGCTGTTCTCTAAGTCGAGGCTAGCCTTTTTTTTTGTCCTAGCGTGGAATTACAGAACCAGAAGGGAAACGCATACCTTAGGATACCCTCCACAACACCTTTATGTATCGTAATTGTGGCTGGATACCTAAGGCCCCAGAATGCGCCCCCCACGCGAGTTAGACCGTTCATTGCTAGGGCCACTCTACCTGCCAGATATTCCAAGTGAGGTGTCACATTTAGGCCTAAACCTATCCTAACTCCTAGGTAGGTTACCACCTCACTTGGGCGTATCCTCTGGCCTTCTATATTCATTGTTATAGGGTGTGCCCTGTCAGTCTTGCCCTTGAGGAGAATGTCTTGAGTCTTGGCAGCAGCCATCCTCATTTTCTTCCCCTCACACGTCCTCGCGACCAGGCCAGCGCATCGCTCTGCTTCTGTCTTGACTCCAGCTCTGCTGTTTGAGGCCACCACAGCAGCTAGGTCATCAACATAGGCAGTAGCAGGGAACCGTTCTTTCTCTAACACTCCCAGCAATTCATCGAAGACAAGCTTCCACAGAGCAGGGCCAAGGACTGATCCCTGAGGGCATCCCATTTCTATGGAAGCTTCTACCTCATAGTGATTCCCTCTAAACTTGACACGCCTGTCCTGGAGGTAGGCGGTACTTTAAGAGATAATTTTTTAATATATTTTTCCACAAAACATGGTTATATTTTACCATTTTAGGGGGGGGCTTCAGCCCAAATTTCCCAATAATACAAGATGACCTGCATATTCTCAACTGAGGTACCATTTACTGGTTAAATTCTGTTACTGGATGAATGTAAAGCAAGCAGTAGGACAACAGGTAACACTAGTCTTCAGTAATTAATTTCCATTTTAACTTATTATACATTGTAACTAGTAATAAATATTGCTTAACAAGTATATCTTCAAGAACATTCTAAAATACTGCCTTTGATTTAACCCTACTAAAAAATAGTAAAAATAAATAATTATTCTAAATGTGGCAAAAACTGAAAATTTAGGTCTTTCCATAAATCCAAACTTTTTTTATATAACGAAAACAGGAACTTTCATATTTGATACATAGAAGTTCGACTGTATATACTTGTGTATATATGTATATATATGCTATATATATATGCTACACAAAAAAAGTGTTATGGTTAACTAAAAGTAAAGTAACCATAAGTTTACTTACAACTCCATTTTGAACACTAAACCCCAATTGATATTTGGTATCTGGTCTTTTGATTTTTACTTCAACAACAGGAGCACATGGCACAACAGTAAGCTTCACCACAGTTTGTGTTTTAGAATTCTATAAATAAAAACATATAATTTATTAAAGTTAAAAATACTGCAACATTTGTAGATAAATTAGAAACCAATATGAATGGTGAATCAATAACTTACAACCAAAACTCTCAATTAAGCTTTATTAGAGGCAATTAGGGAAAACATTACATATCATACAACCAATAAAGGATGAATCTTGGTACAGTGCTTGATAAATAAAAGAGTACCTATTGTTGATCACCTGGTCAGTGGATTCTACCAGAAGATAGAAATGGTCACAATCATACTCTCCACATTCAGAAAGAATAGTGGTGGCTGTTACATTACAGAACAGAATGGCTCACACACCTTCCATTGTGATATCTTAATTACCCACAGTAAAATCATGATTATCTGAAAAAAGCTACAATAGTTCATCACTTGGTAAAAACTGTGCTACCCCTTTTTTTTACCAAACCAACGATTCTCCACACAGTAAAAAGAGCCCATACCTAGTTGCTGGAGGGAGCTATGTTGTAAAATATACGAACATAGCCTCCATCCCATTTCAAAAAGTGTCAGTCATTTGAACTCTTAAAGTAATTAAAAAATTGGAAAAAAAGATAACTATATTACTTTAATTATGAATAGAGAGATTACAATATAAAATGGACCTAAATTATATATATATATATTTTTTTTTTTTTGGCGCTATAGATCATGAAGACCTTTGGCCGTGAGATGTGGTCTTCTTACAGATGTATATTTCTTGCGGGAGCACAGCCTGGAGGTATCACCCTAATAAGGAAAATGAGATGCGAAATAACACAATCGGTTGCTTGCAAAAGACTAACTTTATTTTCCTAATAATCCTCTCTATATATTATTAGGTCTTGTTTACATTATCTAGATAGGATTAATCATAATATTGTCTTACCACTAACCATAACTCCCAACCGCCAGTTTATGAACATCCTTCATAAACTAACGCAAGGTAACATCCACAAATATAATATTGATGCTTGCAAGAGACTAACTATTTTACTAGAGTAATCCTCTATATATAGTATTAGGTCTAGTTTACATTATCTAGACAGGATTATTCATAATATAGTATTACCACTAACTATAACTTATATATATATATATATATATATATATATATATATATATATATATATATATATATATGGTAATAATAAATCTAATTTAATTAAGAATCAATTATAATAAAACAAATGTCGATTATCTGATTTTCCAAAAAAAATAAGAGGTGATTCACTCTGGGAAATTTATGGTGAAGTATCTGTACTATGTTATGGTAGTGTTCCATTATAAAATGATTGAGTTCATAATAAATAAATTGGTCTGATTTTACCAATTTAAATGTTGGAGGTGAATCTCTTCTTAACAAAGCTGGCAGCTGATGAACATTAAGACAACAATGAAGAGAGACATCAAGGTAGACACTAGCTTAGGTAAACACTAACTTAAAAAGGGAAACTCACTAACTATCTAAGAAGCTTCTAGATGGTGAGATAAAAAAGGCAATCAATCCCCATTCATGGGTAGGCTAGTGAATGTCATATTGGAAGGGGGCTACCATTATCTAGTCAATAAATCAGGTGATTATTTTGTACATCTAAAATAAACTTAACTGGTGGTCAAAAAACCAGCACACCTTGAATTTTACATAAAAACCGCAGATTAAAGGAATATTTTTGAGCCTAAAATACAGATGGCCAACGTTAGTCAATATTATCGAAATATCAATATTTTCCTTCTGACATTCTAGTTTGTAGTAGATAGCCCCCAGTATTTACTCCTTTATGTGACATTGTGAGAGGGAATGAGAAGGAATATTTAGGAATGTGAGGTTGCACTGTGAATTGTACTCAATTGTGCAGTGGACAAATTATTCATTGAAAAGTCTCATATCGATAAACAATCGATGTAGAAGGACGTTGAAAAAAGGACGGAGCAGGTAGCTGGCAGAAGGACTCCGACGAGAGGAGACGCCAATTTGAGGTAGAGACACGGAGGTGAGAGGACGTTACCTGAGATGAGAGAGGCAGAACATTGAAGACCAAGAATATCAAGCCTACAGTTATGAGACTTTAATAGATTTACTTATTACAGTTGTAAAATAAATTATTTTGTTAGACAGGAGTGAAAAGTCATTTATTTATTTAGTTGTCCTATATGCCTCACGATTGAAGAATAATAAACCAGGTGAGTTAATTCATTCAAAGTGTGTTTACTTAGTCCCACATTTCAGATATATATATTTTATTGTTCTTGTCACACAGTGTCACAAAAGGTATTAGATTCCTGAATTCCCAACAACAGTTAAACACCCTCAAAAGTCTATATCCAGTGCCAGGGTTTTGTTTTAATATTCACAAGTGTAAATAACCTAGTTCCCGGATATAAAAGCGGAAGGCTATTCACCAATTCCCGCCAAAACAAATCATTTACATTTAAACTTTAAACATGTTATTTACAAGTTTGCTGGCAGTAGCCATAGAGTACGGATCGCTCCTGTGCTGGAATTTTTGTTCTGTGGTCTAGTGACCTTAGTTTTTGAAAATAAGTTAAAAGTTGTGTTTGTATTTATCATTAGTGACCGGTGAGTTAGACTCAATCTCTAATCTTCATTTATTTATTTTTTTTGTGTGTTCTGAATGTCACTACAATACATTAACAAGATAGATAAATACACTGGCAGGCAAAGAATTCCACCCACTTGATTTTTTCATGTTTTCATCTAAAAATATTTCTGCTTTGGATTGGTCTATTGTTTTCAATGAATAAATAGGTAATCTTTTTGTTTGTTTTCAATTAGGAACGTTAATATAGAGGACAATAACCCTTAATCCTCAATTCAATGAAATGATTCTATATTCCAATGTTTACTTTCTATGGAGTCAAAATGTTTATTCAGTATCATTAGTTCAGTGCCGTTTCTTGCAGCACATTTCTTAGTCTCCGGCTCTTAATTTTTTCAATATTAAGTTTAAAAATGCCTCTTAGTGCTGAGGATGTTGCGCGTGGTGTGGCACTTATTGATGGTGGACGTAGATATGCAGCTAATGTCATTGGAGTTCCATATGAAATTTTACGAGACGTTTTCGGGAAACTGGTTCTTACAATAGAATTCCTGATTCTGGACGGCCTAGGGTAACAGAACCACGGGATGACCGGTTTTTGACTTTGAGAATTTTACAAAACAAGCACCTTACTGTTGTTCAAGTGATTCATCAGCTCGAAGAAGTTCGAGGTGTGCAAATTTCCGAACGTATCGCTCGGAGAAGATTAAATGAGTATGGATTAATGGCTTTTCGTTCAGTAAGAGGACCAGAGTTGACCAGAACTCACAGAGTAACACGGCTGGCTTTTGCTCGAGAACACAGCCATTGGATTATGGACAAATGGAGTGATGTACTTTTTACAGATGAGTCAAAATTCGTTCTTCGATCTCCAGACACGAGGAAACACGCGCTACTAAACAATAACGTAATTAATTTCTTTTAAAATACTAATGGTTCGTTCTTCAATTTTTTTTTCTCTAATCTTTCTTACCCAATCATATTTTGATTATTAAAGGTAAAAAAGATTATAAAATTCCATAAATACTAAGTATTATCTACAAATACCATGTATTATATACAAATACAACTTTTTTTACAAGAGGGTGGAATTTTTTGCCTGTCAGCGTATATCTCACCTGTGAAAAGAAGGTGAAGTATTTCATCACCCGAAGAAATTAAATCAGTTAAAAGAGTAGATTTGAAAGAAATGGAAAATCAAGAGCTACTTAAGAGCATTAGTGATATGCAGGACAAAAAAATAAAACAGTTGCCTCAAAAGGCAGACTTTGAATGTTTGGAAAACAATTTGTCCCAGATACTGCAGGAAAAAATGCTTCTTAAAGAAAAAGTAATGACATTAGAGAAAAAGAACTGAGAAATGCAAGACACAATAGCTGATAAAGAAAACTAAAGGAAAAAATTTAATTTTTAGCGGAATCCCAACAGGATCAGAAGCAGAATCGGCTGAGAGAGTCCAGGAACTTTGTAAAAATTATTTTGGCCTATCAAACCTTGACGGTACAAAATAAATGACAAGCTAATTGTCATCGAGTTTATACGATACAGTGACGTTAAATGTGTCATGGAAAAAGTAAACATTAAAAGGGAACAGGAATATGGGTTAACAAAGATATGACCTATAAAGAGCATAAAGCCAGAAAATCTTTATTAGATTTACTTAGAAAAATTAAGAAAGATAACCTAGATGCTGATGTTAAAGTGAGAAACAATTATCTTTTATTTAGAAAGAATAATATTTAAAAAGTTTTATTGGGACATGGAAGGCTTCAAAACGGAAAACATATAGGACCTAAAACTTATTGAAAAATATTTGAAACCGTCTCCTCCAAGTGAAGATAAGAAAACTGCATCAAAAAAACGATTAGGGACTGGTATGATCAAAACAGATGGTACTTTAAAACTTATGGCTTATAACGTACATTGTTTGAGAAATAAGTTAAATGAAGTAAATTTCTTTAGTTTTGTCAAAATTTATTCTATTTTTTTATTGTTTGAAACTTTTACAGGGGATAAGGGATTTTTATTTATTTGAAAAGTATTTTCAGGGATTTAGATTATTGTGGAAAAGTGCAGTTAGAAGTAAGTTTTATGGTAGAGTAAATGGAGGTTGTTTATTTGGTATCAGAAATAATATTAATTATACATTGTTTGTAGAATTTAATGGTTAAAACCTGATACGTGTATTATAATAAATAATAATAATAATAATAAAAGGATTAGCAAACCCGAAGAACCACCAATCGCTTATTACACACCTCCTTCCACCATTCGCCGTCCAAACCTAGTCCCTTCAGATTGGCTTTAATGCAATCTTCCCACCTTCCCTTCGGTCTACCCCTTGGACGTTTACCATACGGTACAGAAAATATTAACCTTTTAGGAATTCTCTCGTTAGTAAGCCCAACAATTTTACAGGCCCATTGGATTTGCTGGGATGAAATCACCTCAATTATATTACCCAGATACAGTTCACGCAATTCGGCGTTGTGTAACCGTCTAAACTCTCTGGTTATTCATCCTTCTTTGGTCAGAATATTCTACGCAATACTTTATTTTCAAAAACCTTAAGACGTTGTTCATCCCTTAATGTAAGAGGTCACGTTTCGCAATCATAAAGAACTGTAGGTAAGAAAATGGTTTTATAGATTCTAATTTTTAAGTTCTTGGACAAGAGATGCGAGCTAACTAGTTTTGTCACAGAAAAATAACAAGCATTTCCCGCCTTCAGTCTAACCTTAATCTCTTCTTCAATTTCATTTTTTCTAGTTATCGTAGACCCTAGATACCTAAACTTCTCTACCTGTTCAAACATATTACCATCTATATCAATATCACTAGTAATATTGCCATTTTTGCAGCTAACCATATTTTTAGCTAACCATAATTTTGTCTTATCGGTGTTTATTTTGAGCCCTACTTCTTTACTGGCATTCATTAACGTTGTCGTATTTAGTTTTATAGTTTCCACTTGTTCACTTAACAGTACCAGATCATCCGCATAGCCCAGCACGGGTGTTGTCCCACCCAGATCCAACCCTTTTTGGGTATGCATTACCTCCCTAATAGTATGTTCTAATGCCAAATTGAACAGGATAGGCAAAAGGGAATCCCCCTGTTTTAAACCCGAACAAACTTCAAATTTTTCGGACAGATTATTACCGATTCTAACTTTATTGAGTGTTTCCGTCAAGCACATCCTGACTAGATTTACTATTTTTTTTGGAATCCCCTGCTTGATTAGAATATTATACAGTTTCTGGCGGTCAATAGAATCGTAAGCCTTTTTGTAATCAATATGCAGCTGGTGAACAATACTGTTGTACTCTTAATTTTTCTCTAATATTTGCTGTAAAGAAAATATTTGATCAATAGTCGAATGATTCTGTCTGAATCCGCATTAGTAGGCTCCACTGATTTCCTCGGCGTATTTTGTGATTCTACTAGTTAAGATTAAAGTGAATATTTTATAACATACCGGAAGGAGTGAAATTCCTCAATAGTTATTACAATCCGTCCTCCGGCCCTTTTTGTGAATCGGAATAAGAATAGATTCTTTCCATTCTTCAGGTAATTTCTCATTCTCCCAGATCTTTTTAGCCAACCAATGTATTTTAGGAACTCCAGCTTCCCCGCATGCCTTAATTAGTTCAGTAGGAATATTTTCGGTTCCCGCTGCTTTATAAGATTTTATTTTTCCGGTAGCTACTACAACTTCCTCTTTACTCGGTTCTTCTATCAACGGTTCAGCACTCTGGTACTCAGGAGGACACAGATCATAATTTCCCGTATTTAAAATATTGTCAAAGTAGTTCTTAAACTTATATAATATGTCTACCGGATCGGTCAGAATATTGTTATTTTCATCCCTAATCCCAGACGTGACGGGCCCTACATATTTACGTGATCTGTTTATACCTTTGTACATGTCTCTTACGTTATTTTCAATTCTATTAGTTTCTATTTAAATTATTTTATTTATAAGATACTCCTTTTTTTTTATTTTTGAGCAATTATGTCGTTTCATTCTTTGATGTTCAAAAGTATTCCAGATTGTCTTTGCTAGGATTATTTAGAGCTTTTAATTTAGCAGCTTCTCTTTTTTCGCACATGTTTAAGCAATCTTCATCAGACCACGGTTTGTTATTCTTATTTTCCCTTTTTCCTAGACACGAGTTACCGACTGCTTTAATATTATCCCTGATCTCTACCCATAACTTGTCAACATCCTCGTGGTCCTCTTCAGAAAGCTCTAAAGCTTTAAACCTATTCTTGACATCTAGCTCGAATTGGGTTCTAATTGATGGATTTTTTAATTTTTCCAAATTGAAGTTCTCAAAATTGAAACGGTTTTCTTTTCTCTTTTTTATATCAAGTTTTAGTCAAAGTTTCGCGATTACTAATTTACGATCCGACCCACATTCTGCTCCGCAATAAGACCATACGTTAATTATACTGCTTTGCCAGCTATGTTGTATCAAGACATGATCGATTTGATTTTGTGTTTGCGAATCCGGTGATGTCTAAGTATATTTATGAATATCCTTATGTTTAAACGCAGTACTTTTAATTATCAGGTTTTTCAAGGTGGTAAAGTTTATCAGACGGATCCCATTATCATTACTATATTCGTGCAAACTTTCTATACCAATCGTCGAACATAATCTTCTTCCCTTCACACCTTTGCATTCGCGTCATCTACAATTATTTAATGGAGTTTCGCGGTAGTTTATCAAACACCCACTGTTTTCGGTCGGGCAATGTATGTTTATTAATGCCAATGCAAACCAACGTCCCTGAAATATAGCTACCAAAATTCTATCACTAAAGAATGGTACGTCCCTCAAAACGGATAGCAATCTATTCCTAATTAGAAACCCGATACCTAAACAATGATTCCCGCTTCCTCCGTACCAAATAGTATACTTTCCTTCCCTCATCGAGCCTTCCCCTGGCCAGCGAACCTCTTGCAGTGCCACGACATCCAAATTGTACCCATTGACCTCATTTACGACCGATTTTAAACCCCCCCTTACGTTCAACGTACCAATATTTAAATTATTTGAGCCATGAATCCCCTAAAGCAGTTCCCACCCGGAGACCCGAACGGGGGACTAGTTTACCTCCGGACAATGAGCGTTTACCTTAGGGAGATCCATGACTATTTGTGGTGTATGGTGAACTAAAGATATGTAAGTAGGGCACTCAATCCTACGTCACACCCTCCAGCAAGTCTGGTGGGCCCCTGCCTCCAGCAAGTCTGGTGGGCCCCTGCCTCCAGCAAGTCTGGAGGTCCCATCCCTCCAGCAAATCTGGAGGTCCCATCCCTTCAGCAAGTCTGGCGGTCCCCTCCCTCCAGCAAGTTTGGAGGGACACTGGCCATCCCCACATCCGCCACCCATGGGACGCTCCCCATACACGGTAATGAGCCCGCGCGAGGTGATACGTGTATTAATAAATAAAAATGATTTATATGTTTATCCTATTTATATCAATGGAAATTGGGAGTATGATTTTAATACTTTATTAGATGCAATGGCTGTAAACCCTAATTATAAGTATATTGTTATTGGAGATGTTAACATAAGAATATCTGATTCTCAAATGCTATCAGCTAACTATCAATGTAAATATAGCAGTAAGAGAAAATCTATAGATAAAATTAACAATTATAAAAGTGAAATATTTTTAAATATGTATGATGACTATAACTTAATAGTATTAAATGGCAGAACGAAAGATGACCCGGAAGGCAGTTTTACATATTTGGGGTCAAAGGGATGTTAAGTTAATGATATATGTAGTGTCTCAGGGGATATTCTAAATCTTATTGATGATTTTGAGGTATTGAATCAGAATTTTTCTGATCACATGCAGATTTTACTGTCAATAAAAGTAATGAACTCTAATAATAATAATGACATTTTGCCTCTATTGTTCAAAATCGCCTGGACTAAAGAAGATGAGAGGGGAATGGGGAAGACCAAATTAGATATTGTAAGTAATCCAAAAAATGGTAAATTTATTATTGGACTAAATTAAACAATGTGCATCCATGATAAATCAGAAAGAGAGGATTGCTATAAAACCAAAACAAGTATTGTATGATAGGAAATGTAATGCATATAGGAGTCATTCCTTCTCACTTCTGAAATTATTTAGGAAATTAAATATAGGTTGTGTGAAAGATCTTTATTTAAAGACTAACAGAAAGTATAAATATATATGCAACACAAAAAGAGTACAATATTCAAACAGGATTGCGGATAAGCTAAAAGCAGTTCCGGGATTCCGCTCTGAGTTTCGGAAATACTTACAGTATGTGATGTTAAAAAAAAAAATAATGCCTGTTTTATGCGGATGATGTCTTGATTGATTATGATTCATACACATTACAAATTATGATAGACAGATTAGAAAAGTATTGCAATATCTGGAATCTCAAAGTGAATCACAAAAAATCAAAAATAATGATTCACAAAGAAGGTGGGAAACTGGCCACAAATGAAAAATGGTATTTTAGGGAAAAATAAATTGAAATTGTAAAGTACTATAAGTAATTAGGTATAGGCTTAATCCCTCAATTATCGTTAGATACAAATTTTAATGAAAAAATATCGGTAGCAAAATTTGGAGTTAATACTATTTGGAACAGCCTTATAAGGAACCAGAACATATCTAAAAATGCCAAATTTATAGTTTCTGAATTGGTGGCAAGAGCTATAGTTTGTTATGGCTCAGAATTATGGAGTTAGGACAAAATACGGGAGATCGGAGGTTTTAACAAATTTTTTGCAAAGAAACTGTTCTTACTACCGAAGAACTGTCCAGATTACATATTATATCAAGAAACACAGCTAAAACCTTTATTCTGTCATACACTATCATTGTGGGGTATCTGTAATACAGTTTGATGATGATAAAAAGAAATCGCGAATAATTTATGATTTTTCTAAAAACAGAACTTAGCTTACTTTAGTCGCTCAAAAGTCATCTTTAAATAGTTTAGCAATGATAAACTCTAATTTCATTTAAAGTAAAATTTATCTAGTTTATAAGGAAGAAAATATTAATTAATTAAATTAAATATTTATTTGGTTATTGCTTTCGATTCAACAAAAAACATGACTCACTTAAAAAATCACAAAACTTAGATTTCCTAATTTTCTTCTGAAAATTGGCCTATTGTTTATATGAAATTTTTTGTACCTCTTGAGGTCTATTAGCACTCCTAGAAAAATTTCCCTTTACTTACGCGACACCATGTATAAATGATATTGCAGGAAATGAGGATGGAGTTTTAGAAATGCGGAAATGGACATTAATAATTTATTGTTATTTTAATAAATGAAAAAATTGAGAGAAGGCAAGGGATGTTTATTGCTTTTTTTATTAACAGGTTTTTGTTCTGATTGCGTTAAAATGCTATTGCTGATTAGTCTTTTATCATCATTAGAGATCACAGCAAGTATTGTCAAAGTCAAATATCTGGTTTGAGAATAAAGTGTGTTTGGAAAGTTTAGAGGCAGTTGTGTTTTTGGAAGAAATGTAATATTTATGTTGGGTGATGGAGTTATTAGGGAGATTTTTTGTTTTTGGTAAAAGAAGTTACAATTGGGTAAGGTACAGGAGGAGTAGATGTTGGGATGGAAGAGGGTAAAGAATTTAGAATTTCTTCAGAAAGGGAAGGGATACAAGGTTTAGATATATATAGGGGTATTGAGGAGGATTTTAATATTCATTAGTGAGTTTTTTTAAGGTGTTTAGGAGAAGGATAACGTTGACAGTAACAGGTGTCGTAACAGATCAGGATGCCATTGAAATGAAGAATGAGACAACTGAATATTATCTAGAGGGACTGGGGAAGGAACATAAAGATAGTCAAGACGCACTATGTCATGAGGCTATCCTGCTCAGAGATTTGTCGCCAACTCAGCCCTCATAGACAAAAAATTCAGGAGTACCAATGATGAACATGCCTTTTCGGTCGGGAGCCCTAACCCAGTCACCACTGGGATTCGCAGCTAATTGGGCCATTTTTAGAAGAACACAGAGACAGGAGGAACAGCGGGCTAAATTGGAAGGGACCGAAAAGGCTGATGTTCGATAACACACCTCAAAGAGAGGTCCAGAAACACTCCAGAAGAAGTGAAATAGAATGTCACGAGGTAAGTAGAGAGGAAGAGGGAACAAAACCCTGAACTAATCCTACAAGCATTAGCTGAAGTGGTTAATATTATCATTATAAGACTAGAGCTGAAGAAATGAGTTACTCTGAAAGGAATGTAATAAGGAGCTTATTCAAACAAACTAGCGTTCAGTAACCAAGTAGTCAAGATCAAGGTGGAAAAGGCGTACCTCCTTAGAAGTTGGAGGGTAGAAGGGAGGAATTGAGACGTCCATACTTCATCAATCGTATGAGCTGTCTTGTAAAACGAGGAGTTCCTTGAGGGCACCCAGCCAAGGGTGGCCTCTGGAGTGCTAACTACAGTGCTAGCCATGCCAGAACGAGAATTAAAAGAAGAGAAGAGGAAATATGAAGACGCCCTGGCAGAAAAGGATAGGGAAAGAGAGCTAGGGAAAGCTGGGCAGTTGGCAATGAGTACTAAAGACGGGCACTGGATGCTCATATTGCCAAGCCAGCCATACCAGAATCAGTTCCCAACGGAACAGAGGGGAGGAGGGACAGCTGTGAGGAACCCCTGCCGGGAATTTCAAGGCAGATGGAGAGTGATTTGATGCCAGTAACTATGCCACTCAGGGAAAAGGGAATGGCAATCTGTAGAGAAAGTGCGATATTCTCAAGTAAAGAAGAGGAAGAAGAAGGGTTTCCTACCATGGTAGGGAAAAGGAAAAATAAGAAGAGAGGATGAAGGAAAAAGGAAAGCAAGAGGAAGAATAATACTCCAGGACAACAAAGGAATAGAAACAAGGAGGCGAGTGCTAAAAAGAAGAAGCCAACCCATGAAGCAATAGCAATCAAGGAAGTATTCGACTGCAAAGTTACAAGATTAGTCAAAGAAATCTCAGATTCTGCAAAAGGACCCACCTACATCACTATAAGGGGAGAGGGTGAAGGCTGGAATCCAAGGGACATATGGAGAAGGATACATACAGAAGAGGAGATACAAAGTGCTGGAATAGAAGTTGAGATGCTTTGAGTAACACATGGAGAAAATGTATTGGTAAAAGTAAAGGACCGAGAGCAGGCCAAGCTCATTGAGGGAGGGTCTTGTGGGAGGGAAGACAATGCTGATAAGAACCAGAAAACCAAGACTAGAAATCTGCAGAGTTCCAAAAGTATGGAAAGAGACTAAGTTAGAAGAGGTATTCTGGGAAAGCCTTGAGTTGAAAGAGATAGCGAAACCTGCTGATGAAGCCTTAAGTAGAGAGTGATCAAAGGTTCTCTTCTATAATCTCAAAATAGGAGAACTAAAGTAAAGATGGGTAGTTGAGGTAGATGCGGAGATGAGAACTGGCATTTTATTATTGGACTACATCACTGGCAGTTAGTGGAATCTATATGTCAAGGACTACCTGGACCCGTCCCCTTTATGCCTCAAATACCAGGAGTACAGCCACATTAAAGGACAGTGTATGAACGTCCTAGCATGCAGTGGAAAGGACGGAAATGGTGTGGAAAGGAAGGCCATATAGTCAAGGAGTGCCCAGATACGGAGCTGCCTCCGAAATGCAAAATCTGAGCTCTGGCAAAAGTCAAAGTTGATGAGAGTAGGCAATGTGCGGATAGCAGGAGCAGGTACTGCCAAGTATGACAAGTATGCCATTGAGGAAATGGCAAAACTGGCAAAAAGAACTTACTATCCTTCCAATCTTCTACCATATCTACAATTACTAACTACAAAACGCTACCTTCCCTACATCCTGGAAAACCCACACTAGTTCGTCCTATGAAGAAGACTTCCAACCCATCAACTCTTAATGATTTCCGTCCAATTTCTCTCCTCTCAAAACTTTCCAAACCTTTAGAGCGACTAATTCAAACCCAGTTATCCAACTTTTTAGAACAGAATATCCTCCTAAATCCCAACTAGTCCGGTTTCCGGCTTGGCTACTCCACTCAGTCTGGAAAATTGGATATATATTGTAATGTCAACATTACATGGTATATAAATAGTGGCGTAAAAGTGGCAACAGCATGAACTACAGGGAGGAAGTGGGGGAAGCAAGCCTCATGTAACTCAGACTGCGACGGGCCGCCAGGAGAGAATGTGACGGGCCGCCAGGAGAGAAGGTGATAGCGGCCAAGAGAGGAGGTTATGAGCCGCCAAGAGAAAATGTGACAAGCTGTCAAGAGAGAAGGTACTAGCCAGCAAGCTGAGAAAATAGAAAGAGCCACAAAGTTTAGACTGAGACAATAAAGGTTTTTGAAAACAAAATAAATTTTATATGTATAATTAGTGTATTTAGTAATTGGTAAATTATAGTTATTTAATGTTGAATGAGTGTTCAGTTGTCCGAACCCAACCTGAGATTTATGTTATATGTGTTAAAATAAATAATATATTGAAAAAGGAAACTCGTTGTTTGATTTATGTTGACAAAGGGAACGTTACAACATGGCGCCCAACTAGCGTGGCTTTTGAAAACGTACGTAGTCACGACAACTGAACACGCAATCTTTGTTAATTTTAATTTTTTTTTTTTTTTGTTAATAATTTTTGAGTAATATGGAGAATAAGCAGAGAGAGATAATAGAAGTTAGAGATCTTAATAATGTAATTCTTGGAAAATCTAATGTTGTTATTGTAGAAAATGAGGCAGAATCAGTTGTACAAAGCCTACTTGATGAAAATAGACAGTGTGAAAGTCGGTCGGGATTAAATGAAATGAATGAGTTTAGTGAAAATAATATGGAGCATGAAAAAATAAACATAGGTGGTGCCAACAATTTGAGTTGTGTTGATGTGTATGGTATGTTTCAACAAGTAATGACTATTCTTCGTAGTATTGAAAACAAGCAGGAGGCTTGGAAGCGGGATTTGGAAAGTCAAATTCAAGAAAATAAATTAGAAACCCAAATTATTGCAAATATAACTGAAGTCCAAGAAACTACACTGGCTGAAAAAACTTCTAATAATGAACAGGAACCTAATGAAGTTATTGAAGTGAATGAACCTATATCAGCCGTACCCTCCTTAGGCGAGAATAGAAAAATTGAAGATGAAGGAACTACCTCCGAGGAACAAGAAAGCGAAACCTCTACATTAGATAATGAAAGTCTTGAATCTGAAAATCTCAGAGAAGATATAAAAGAAATCAGTGAAAAAGAGGAAGGAATTATAGAAGCCCAGGAGGAAACCTTGAAAGGTTTTGTATTAGGTTCCCTAAAGATCAGAGAATTCTTTTTCCAGGTCGATAAGGAGACCCACGAGATCCTAGGAATTAAAGAAGAATATATAGGCCCCCCAGCTTCAGTCAAACCCTCCAGAACAGAAAAGACTTCTCTGAAAGTAGAAGATGAAACAGCCAAGATAGAAGTGTGGAACAAAAGACTATCGACCCATATTATAAGACTATCAGTAGCGAGAATTAATAAGTTAATTTATTATAGGTATGCAGAAAACGAGACAATCCCCATGTATATTTTAGAAGATGAGGTATATAAGAGCTAGATGGCTTTGAACCATGTTAGGGCAGGCCGGTTAAGATCTTATTTTAAGACACGGTAGTCTTTATCCTATCCAGAGGATAAAAAAGGGTTTTAAATTAGCATCCCTTCCATTGACGAGCTAGAGGGTCCTGGCGAAACCATCGTTAGGTTACCCATTCCGGATACTTGTAAATAATTAGCTGTAAATATGATTTTGTAAATAGTCTAATTACATTGTTGGTAGATAGGATAATAGATTAATATCTAAAAGTTAAATAAGTTGTTTTGGCCGGATATTGCTAGGTAAAATCCAAATGTTAGAAGAAAGTTAGAAATTGTCTTAATTAATTAGTGTCTTCTCTCTGATTATTCCTATAATACAAGTTAAAATATATTTTGGAATGTTATATAAGTAATTTAAACAGTTAATTTGTAAGTTAATTATACATAAGATATGGGAAGTGTACGGTAAAATTCTTTTGGTAAATAATGTATTTAGCTTATTTTATTATTTGTATATCAATCTACTTTTCCTGTACATAAATTAGATGAACAAGTTATGTAATTACTGTATGTAGATTAAAGTAATATAGTGTAAATAATTCAATAATTTTGTATATAAAATTGTAAATGTTTGATAACCAGGTTGGGAAATCTATTGTAAAAAGTGTGAATGTCAAAAGTTAAATTTATTATTTTATATGAAAAAAAAAAATGTAAATATTGCACCGAATTTTAAATTTCCATTTTTATTTTTTTTTTAAACTGGTACAGAGGAGAAATGTAACATTACATGGTGGCATTACATAGTGGCACGAAAGTGGCAACAGCATGAACTACGGGGAGGAAGTGGGGGAAGCAAGCCTCATGTAACAGTCTGCGACGGGCCGCCAGGAGAGAATGTGACGGGCCGCCAGGAGAGAAGGTGATAGCGGCCAAGAGAGGAGGTTATGAGCCGCCAAGAGAAAATGTGACAAGCTGTCAAGAGAGAAGGTACTAGCCAGCAAGCTGAGAAAATAGAAAGAGCCACAAAGTTTAGACTGGGGCAATAAAGGTTTTTGAAAACAAAATAAATTTTATATGTATAATTAGTGTATTTAGTAATTGGTAAATTATAGTTATTTAATGTTGAATGAGTGTTCAGTTGTCCGAACCCAACCTGAGATTTATGTTATATGTGTTAAAATAAATAATATATTGAAAAAGGAAACTCGTTGTTTGATTTATGTTGACAAAGAGAACGTTACAACATATATATATATATATATATATATTATATATATATATATATATATATATATATATATATAAATATCTCCTTTTCTACTAGTGCCCTTAATTGGTTCCAATCCTTCCTTACTGGCCGCTCCCAGTATGTTGTAGTCCCCAATAACTCCTCATCAGAATTTGTACACTTGTCTAGAAGTGTCCCACAAATCTCCTCCTTATCTCCTACCCCTTTTTTCCATCTATATCAATGACCTCCCATCATCTATCCTACACTGTCAATACCATCTGTATGCCGACAATGTCCAGATTTACCTTTCCTTCAATCCGACCGAATCCTCTGATACCATCCAAAAATTACAGGAAGATATAATCGGATACCGGTTACCGGATACCGAAGCTAGAAATCAGTGGAGCACCCGATGACTGGAAATCATCTGACTTGGAGGACTTTGTATGGGGAAAACTTCAGAGCAGTGGAATAAGTAGATCTTGAGAAGAGTGTAACAGGAAGGAATGGGTCAGACCATGTTTTTCTAATATTGAGAGAGGGAACCTAAAGAAAACCTGGGTAGTAGAGGTTTATTCGTCTATGAGAAAAGCAGTCTTGCAAATGGAAAAGTTCTGCAGCTTCTGGATTTGGGCATTAGGGACTGCTTGGATGCTCCCCTATGTCTGAAATGTCAAGAATATAGTCATACCAAAGCTATATGTAAGAAAGATCTAACATGCATATGGTATGGCGAAGTGATGGGCAAAACTGTACTCTGAGTAAAAAGTACAAATTACAGAGTAGTTTACTCAAATACTCGCCATGTTCGAGTACCGAGTACTTTAATCACTACTCGACCTCATGATTGACGAGTACAAGTTCTAAAAGTAATCAGCTGTCCTCGTGAGTACTTTCTATTTTCAAATGTACTCAGGAATATTTTACTCTGAGCACTTTTCAAAGTAATCGAGTACTTCATTATAAAAATTACAGGAGTAGAATATTTAATATTTCTTCCATATTTAAGTCCATTATTATATTATGGGGGTATAGTTTTTTAAAATAGTATCAATATTAATGTAAATCGATAAAATAAAGAATTATTAAAATATTTTGGCTTTAATCAACTTTGAGGACCATTTTTTTTTTTTTTTTTTCTTCACCACTTGACTTTTATGATAATAATGTCAGATTTGAGATAGTGCCCCAGAGACCCGACTTTTTGTAACTTTTTGGATTATATCGACATCAGGGTAAACTATTAGGTTCTGGGGGGCGCATTTTATGAAAATGATGTTAGATTTGAGATAGTGCCCCCGGGGCCCGACTTTTTGTAACATTTCGGATTATATTGACATCAGGGTCGACTAATAGGTTTTGAGGGACGCTTTATATGAAAATGATATCGAATTTGAGATTGGGCCCCCCGGGCCTCGATTTTTTGTAACCTTTCAGATTTAATCGATATCAATGTTGATTATTAGGTTTTGGGGGACACTTTTTATGAAAATGATGTCGGATTTGAGATAGTGCCCCTGGGGCCTGACTTTTTAAAACCTTTCAGATTTAATCGATATCAATGTTGATTATTAGGTTTTGGGGGACACTTTTTATTAAAATGATGTCGGATTTGAAATAGTGCCCCCGGGGCCCGACTTTTAGTAACCTTTCGGATTTAATCGATATCAATGTTGATTATTAGGTTTTGGGGGACACTTGAAAATGATGTCGGATTTTTTTTTTATAAAATGCATCCACTAAAACATCATTGTCGATCCTGATATCTATTAAATCAGAAAAGTTACTAAAAGTCGGGGCCCAGGGGCACTATCTCAAATCCATCATAATTTTCATAAAAAGTGCCTCCTAAAACCCAATAGTCGAGCCTCATATCGATAAAATCTGAAATGTTACAAAAAGTCAGGCCCCAGATTCTATCTCAAATCCGACATCATTTTTATAAAAAGCGCCTCCCAAAACCTAATAGTCGACCCTGATATCGATTAAATCTGAAATGTTACAAAAAGTTGAGACCCTGGAAGCCTAATCTCAAGTTCGATATCATTTTCATAAAAAGCTCCCCCCAAAACATAATAGTCGACCCTGATATCGATAAAATCTGAAAAGTTAAAAAAAGTCCAGGTCCAGGGGCACTATCTCAAATCCATCATCATTTTCATAAAAAGTGTCCCCTAAAACCCAATAGTCGAGCCTCATATCGATAAAATCTGAAATGTTACAAAAAGTCGGGCCCCGGGTTACTGTCTCAAATCTGACATCATTTTCATAAAAAGTGCCCCCCAAAACCTAATAGTCGACCCTGATATCGATTTAATCCAAAAAGTTAAAAAAAGTCGTGGCACAGGGGGCCCAATCTCAAATTCGATATCATTTTCATAAAAAGCGCCCCTTAAAACATGATGGTTAATCTAATATCGATTAATGGGGGCTTAGGGTTGGTCAGGTCGAATATGGCCGCTATTATTGAAGGAAATAAAAGAAAACATTTATACTCTTTAAAAAATGACAGAGTAGTTGAAAAATAAAAAGTACTCTTTGTAGGAATTTGGCTGAGTTCTTTCTGTAATTCGATATAACACTGTGAGTACTTTCTGTACTTAACTAAATCATGATTAATGCAGCGTGAGTACTCTCAGTACTCGCCGATGTCAGGCCGAGTACAGAAACTACTCGATACTTTTTTCTAATAAAATTACTCAAATCATGAAAGTAATCGAGTACTGCCCATCTCTAGTATGGCAGTTGCGGCCATAAGGCAAACGAGTGTCAGGCTAGTAAAAGTGTTAAGTACAAGAATTGGATGATGTCAGGGAAAACACTAGATGAAATAAGGCATTGTGCTGGGAGCAGAGAGTGCCCCATGCACTTTTCAAAGATGTTGGAAATAGTTGGAAAGACCTGCTAAACTTGGTGGCGGGTCTGGCTCTACGTTCCTGTTGAGGGAAGACTCCTGGTGGTTTCTGAGAGCCACTGGATTGAATAGAGAATATTAAGGCATAATCCCACCATGGAAGGTGCACAGCTGTACACTGGACTGTGCCTCAGGAGAACTCTAATTTTACTGTTCCTAGAAATAAATACATACCCTAAAGCAGGTATAAAATAAAGAGCAATAACAAATAAAAAGAGTACGATAGGTGGCAGTGGCATAGGCAAAACCCATGCACACTTCTCCACTGCTGCTGAGAACACCGTACGCCAAATGGCCAGGTAGGGAAGAAAACAAAAGTAACTGTTTGACAAGAGAGCTGTCTTTTATGTAGGGGAGAAAAACATTCCCCTCCTTGAATAAAATGGCATACCCGAGAATCTGTAAAGTTCTTCCAGAAGTTATTCAGCTATTCAAAGTTTCTTTTTAAAAATTCTATCTAACTCCAAAGCGATAAGACCATACTTAATTCATTATTTCCAATGAGACCTCAGCACTCTTAGTATTTAATTCAATCTCTATTCAATTAACTTTCCAAGTTTCTCAGTACTTTTTGTCAAAATAAATGATAAATATTAAAGATATTGTCAATTTACATTATTGAGGCTAAATGCAACAAATTAAAAGCCTGTCTGATCATAAAAACCCTTTTAATTATGAAGTACAATTAGATAAATACTAAAATAAAAAAAAGAGTAGCAAAAAAACAAATAAATGAAAATCTATTTACCTTAATGTAGTTTTGACAAGTTGATAATGGTAAGCCAACTAGACTTACACCATTAATAGCAATTATTTGGTCACCAATGTTAAGTTGACCACACCTGGCGGCTGCACCTGCTGGAGCAAGATTAGCAATCACAACAGTAGGAAGCATAGAACCCCAACCAGATTCCACAATAACAACTCCTAAAATTTCACCCTTTGCTTTTGGAACTACAACCTGAAAAAAGTCAAAATAAAAAAATCTTATAAATACTTAAAATTTGTAGTTCTACGATGAAATACAGTTTCAGTACAACATATTTTAATACCTAAAAAATATTTTAAGACTTAAAATATATTTTAATACCTAAAATATATTTTAATACTTAAAATATATTTTAATACCTAAAATATATTTTAATAATAATGAACAATAAGTTTTACAGAAAATAAAAGTTATAATTAACAATTAGAATATTTTTGTAACACAGTATTTTATTTTTTAAATAATAACTTTAAACTGAGTTGACATTGATAAATGGATAGTAATTAGCTCAGAAGAAAAAAAAAGGTTTTAAGTTAATGTAGTAGACATTCTAGGATACTCCCAAGAATTTAGGTTCCCTAAATTTGAAGACATTTTCAAAAATTTGTGTGTTTATAATACCCTTTTCACTTTAATGGTTAGTTACCCTTTACGGTGGAATTATACGCTTACCCGAAAAATAAAAAATAAATCTATTGGAATCATTTACCAATGTACCAGAATAATAAACCATAAATAGATATGATATCTTACTTAAGGGCTTCAGATTGTAGGGTGAGAACAGACGCTATCAAAAGTAATTAATATAATATAAGAAATGTGTTACTTAGAAAAGAGCATGAAGTAAGACAAGACAAAGCAAGAGAAATGGAGGTTAAATGAAATTTACAAATAAGATGAACGTAAATATGGAATAAATAAAACTTTTATAAAATGACTTATTGAGGACTCTCCATATTACCAGAATGCCACCTTTATTTATCATGCTTATGAAATTCTAAAAATCAATTAATTTAATTTCAGACACAAATAATAAATTGATGAAATGTACTTCACAACGGGATGCCATTTTAAATGATATGTTCCTGCACATCTCGTTTCTACGGCATGTAGGGATTTCTGGAACCACATTTATCTCTATTTGCTGTATTTAATTATTTATATTTGTATTTCTATCTGCTCCAGAAGGGAACCAAGCTACTTAAAGATGTATGAATTGTGTATTTAAAGTTGTGGGTTGATGGTTGACTTTAGTGAATAATTGAAGAGAAGGATAGTTGGGGTGATCAGTCAAAATAAAATAGTAAAAATAAATAATTGTATTTATTTTCACAAATAGAGATAAATGCGGTTCCTGAAACCCTTAAAGGCGGTAGAAACGTAAGAAAGGACGTTTCATCAATTTAATATTTGTGTCTGACAATAAATTAATGGACTTTTAGAATTTCATAAGCATGATAAATAAAGGTGGAAAATATGAAAATAAATGATGGCAAATGTGAAAATAAATACAATTATTTCTTTTTAACTATTTTATTTTGACTGATCACCCCAACCATCTTTCTCTTCAACTGTGTATTTAAATATTAAATACCACAGACCCTCTACTGTAGTATCCTAGATTGAATAATATAATTTTCATTAGATATCTCTTCAAAAGGTGTCATGTTTAAAAATTTACTATTTGTATCTATATCTAAATGGTGGCATTTAAGGGAGATTGTTAAAATATCAAGATTGAATAACAATTAATCTATTTTTAAATTTAAACAAATCAAAAACATATATGCACAATCATTAGATAATCATATTAGGAGAATGCTAGATAGAATGTTTGAGATTAAAGATTGAAGTTACTAATAAGTTATTGATTCTATTACTGTTATTGACTGCCAACAAAAGTTTACATAGGTATGTCTAAATGAGAAAAATACTTTATAGAAAGTAGTGCTGCTCTACTATATAGGGTTACTTTTTATACAGAACACTGATCAATCCATGGACATAGCTCTTACATCATCCGTTTTATCCTTTTTCACAACACTAGTCCATATACTATATCATTAACAATATCACATTAAACAATTACCATTATGCAATACATATATTTTATGAAAAAAAAGTATTTGTATGCTAGAAATACAAGACCAAATCGCACACATGTATCAATGCAATTCCTTGAATATAAGCATAAAAATAAGACAAAGTTAAAAAATTAAAATTAAATAAATAACTAGATAAATGACAAAGGAAATTCTAGATTCACAGTTAAATGCTATACAATTGATAATGGATCATCTCTGACGGTGAACTCTCTCTCTCCGAAGGTCTTATGAAACTTCTCTTTTAGGAAAGGGATACATTTATCGTATATGTTTTTCTTTTTCCTTTCTACTTCACCCGCCTGATCGAGGTCATCGCTCTCAAAGCAGACAGTTGAATCCAAGATAGATCAGAGCTGTCTTTCCTGTCCTGGGAAATGCAACAATTTCCACATACCTGGCTGAGCCTTCACTGTCAATGCAATAGACTTCATCGAAGCAGGTGAATTCCCTTTCTCTAAGGAGCATCACCAATTCATACTCGAATTTCAATCTCGACTCGACATCGTGTTATGAGGAGGATGTTGTTAGGGCATTTTTCCAGCACATGGGCTGCACACTTATGGCAGAGGGACCCAATTTCCTTCGACTA
This sequence comes from Nezara viridula, assembly GCA_928085145.1. Lineage (NCBI taxonomy): Eukaryota > Metazoa > Arthropoda > Insecta > Hemiptera > Pentatomidae > Nezara > Nezara viridula. The sequence goes on from OV725078.1 coordinate 42,813,653, forward strand.
GGGTTCGGGGTTTCTTTAAAATGCTGAACGCCTTGCTACTTGCAGCTGGCCTATTCTACAGAGGAATTTTCTCTTAGCAACTGTCGTAAAGCTCTCATATTTAGGTAGCCCTGATCCACTCCCAGTCTTTCTGCACATTCTGTTATTTCCGCATTATAATCAAATGTGGACTGGAACAGGGTATCCAGTACACTGGACAGTTGCTGGGCAATGGACCAATGCTGCAACAGAGCCTCCCATTGACAGTGCATACAACATGCTATTGATGTGTTAGCGAGAAGCCCAATAATGGCCTTAATACTCCTGCGAATACTTGTATCAATTCCTTCCAATATCGCAGGGCGTATCTTTGGTGAGGGGTGCCATCTGGAGAGGGTAGGTAAGACCCAGGAACACATACTGGTTGACAACGTTGATCTTTTGCTCCGGTTTAAGAAGGCAAGAGCTAACCAATTTCTCCAAATTATTGTTCAATTTGGTCACCACTTCCTCATTCATTACCAGTTCTCCCGAGAACGTACATCCTAAATACTTTAAAGTCTCACCAGCCTTTGCTGAATTGATGGTTTCTTCATTCTCTAGGGAGAGCTTTGTTTGTTGCAGCTCTCCTTTATCGATTATTAAGCCAATGCTTTTTTGTGGATTTACAGCCAGACCAATCTCAGCGAGGATCCTCTGCACACAATTGATAATCCTTTCATGCACCGTAACAGCCTGATCATCTGCGAAGCATGTGAGCACCACACATTCTTGGTCGTTGGGCAGCAATTTTCATAATCCTCACGTTTGCAGAGATTTTTTACTGTCAAAGAGGCTTCTGAAGTGGCCTTTTATCTCCTCTACCTTCAGAGGGCATTGCTTAGGAGTGTCAGTGTTAATAATATTTTGAACAACTTTTTTTCTTTAATTATAATAATTATATTGAGCTACCTCGTATTGGTATTGCTCCTGATGACGACTCCTATCTGCCTTGTTGGCCCTTTGTGGATTTGACACTTTCCCCACACCCTTGCCAGCCATGTCGATTTTATTTTTTTTCCTCAACTTATAAAGTTTAATGGCAGGGTACTGTGGGCCTGGCAATTCATTGTTGATGTTTATTAAAAATTTTAAAAAACTGCCCACTACTTCGTCGAATTCTCCATGATCAATATTATTTTGCTGAAGAAAGTCCTGAAAGGTAGCCAACCATCTGGTTATTTCCCTGTTTACTTCATCTCCCCTATCCTCTCCATTTTTCTCATTTAATCCAATATTAATTAAGCCCCTTAGTCTATCGTTATTTGCTTCCCTGGGATGCTTCTTAGCTATATGGGTTCTAAGGCCCCTTGAAACCCAGTCCACAGATGGGTATACTTTGTTGTTATTCGTTGGGGAAGGGTCCTGTTCTCTCTCTTCTATTTCACCATCTGACTCTCCGGATGTCTGTGCTGGTTTAGGTAAACTGGGAAACACATCATCTATTGATACAGTTTTGCTCAACACTTTGACCTTCTTCTTCCTCCCTCTCTACCTTGAAAAACTCTTCACCACCGCCTCCCGTGGCAGCCACAGAACTCAGAGAGGCCACCACTGCTTCTTAGACTGGGCCTCCTGATCTCAGAACCCATACCTTTTGAAGTATGTCAATACTTTTGAAATTACTTGGATTTGAGGCCATGTCTTTTTATCCTTACAATAATATTTTAATACACAATAGGATAAATAAAATTATCAATAATAAATAAATAAAAATGCAGAAATTTAAAGCATTTACTTGGCTTCGTTAAATAAGTTTTAAAAGAACAAGTTAATAAATAGGTTAAAATCTATATATGAATTGTTTCATAAGACCCCGATCCAGGAACTGTCCTGTTTTCTGTTATGATACAAAGTTGAATAGGTTTTATTATTCTTTACAGTGATAATACCTCCTAAGTATTTCTCTTTACCAGGTCTTAAAAAAAAATCTTCCTACATCCTAGAACTCACTCTAAGTGCCACTATTCACTCTTTCAACACAAGATCTCAACTATTTGATTTATATATTTCCTCTAACAAAACTACATTCTTCAGCAAATCATTCATCATTTGTACTAACTCCTTTATACTATACCCATCTCTATTCACCAATCCTTCTCCTTGTACTTTTTTAAACAAAATTTATTCCTTCACCTATTTTATAGTTAATCTCTACAATAATCATTAGATATTTGTCAAGTGAACATTAATGAAATTACTTACTTAATACATAAAACCAGAGCATAGTAATTACTCTTAGTGGAATAAGTAGGAAAGTTTATCCTGGAACAATATTAGCTTCCCCTAAAGTACCTTTAATTTTTTTTTTTTAAACAATTAACCATTTCACATTGATCTCTGATATAAAAAATAGTAAAAAAATATAAAATATGAAAGAATTTTATAATTAACTAAAGGAGAAATAAGAGATTGTAATGGAGAATAGTTGTAATGAAGAGACCAAAGCACCTGAGCTCACCTGAAAGATTAGAACAGGCTTCCATACGTCACATGAGCTTAATATAATACTGCCTCCAACAATATTATGTACATATACATATGCGGTTTCCATAAATGCTATAGTTGGTATTATTTAATATTTAATTGTATAGATTACAGCGATATAAATATTAAAATTTGTGTATATAAGGATACTTACAAATAAAAATAACCACAATGAAATATAAATAAATATAGCGACTATAATTTTTACCTACACTTCCCTTTTGTCTTAAAATACTTATTTCTAATAAGAAGAGGGTGGTAAGTGAAAGTTGTGTGATGCGTGCACCGCGTCAGATTTTTAATATGCTGAAGTAAGTAAATAAGTGTGTTTCCATCATTGTAAATGTTGTTTCCTCCAACCTGGAGGGTCGGTGGTTGATTGAGGTACTAAGACTCTTTGAATGGTTGCCACAATACACCAACATTTTATAATAATAAATATAAAAATTACCTCTTTTTGCATTTCTTTCTTGGCAAACATTTGCAACTCATCACCAAATATTTCTTGTGAATTTAAAACTTCTTGATAATCCATTTCCTTTACAAAACTATGATCTTCAATACCATTGGCTTTTAGGAATTCCATATAGGCTACCTGAAATGCTTGACCAATCGACTGAGCAATGAATTGAGCCTGAAATAAAAATCATGGTTTATTTATTAAAAATATCAAAAAAATTCTTTCTATAGTATCTGAAGTGCCAAAGGAATCATAGAACTATTCTCATAGAATTGACCAGAGAAAATTAACATAGATTTAAGAGCAAAACAGAATATAAACCAATACAAAAATCCTTATTAGACAACTTTACATCATTAATATCAGTTAATGTTGATTTTATATCTTTTTGCATTTAAAAACATAAGCAATATAGATATAACATATAGGTATAGAAGGGAATATGTAAGATATGTGAAATATTTTTGCCAGATTATTGTGTCTCATCAAGTAGATTGTCCCAACCATGACTTCACACCCATTTTTCACATGCTGAATAGATTCATGAGATTTCAAACAGAAAAAGCATTTATCTGTGACAATTCTCTTTTAGGATACAAGGTATGTTCAAAAAGTAACAGGAATAGAATTTTTTTTAAAACAATTATATTAGATAAATGCATAGATATTTTTATTGTTTTTAAGCTCTTCAACTTACAGAAATGGGTAGGTTTTGCCATATACATCATATATTGTTATATAAATTATATAGAATTTGTCTTTATGAGATCTGTTTTTACTAATCAGGGCTTGGGTACAATAGCATTTACACAAAACAACATGGGCAGCAAATGTACAGGAATATTTTTTTATTTTTTTAATCTGATAAATCGTTAGAAAATGTTACTATAGGACTCTAGTTGTGTCTCTTTACAAGCAAGGAAATAACAGGAAACATAACGGCCATCGAGATATACCCCAGTTGAAAATCTTTGACTCAAGAATAGTAGAAGCTAGAATAAGAATTACCGATTGCCTGAGCGATATGGATTCATTAACTCAAGTTGCACATAGAAATAATCGTCAATGTGAGGTGGGTTATAGAGTTGGTCTCCTAAGAATAATAACAGAGTTACATATTTATGAGTCTTAGTCTGGCTTAGAAGAATAGAAAATGATGCCTAATTACCTGTTGATTGCTATTGCAATTGTGCAGTTGATTTAATTAAACAGTTGCAGACACAAGTAAACTTTACATGTTTCCGGAAGTTTGAATTTGGAATAGGTGGTGGAACAGGAATAGTTTGAAGGAATTTGTGGATGAGGATTCACGTATGGAGGTACTGGTACTGGTAATGTTGAGCCTATTGGTCCTTTTTCCCAACCCCCAAAATAATCATACCAATGGTAGTCTATTATACCTCCAACTCTGTCTCAAACCTTTTTGTTCTTCTGATGAAGTTCAAAAGGCCGGACCATTTTATGGAGGTAGCTTTGTGTTCTTGTATTTGTCTATCTGAGCCCAGAAGTCTGTATCTAAGCGACACAAATTGGTCACATTCTATAATGTAGTGAAGAGCAGTTTCTGGTGCATTTTTGCACAGATTGCAGAGTTCATCATCTACTATCCCACAAATCTACGTATGGAGGTAGCAAGAATGATGAAGGATTTGCTGAAGTTTTATGGGAGGGGATATATAAATGTGTAGGTTGAGATCTGGTACTGAGAGATTAGATAGAGGAACGTAGAGTAAGGAGTTCCAGGATATAGGAAGGACTTTTGGTTCTGAGGACTTGGAAAAGGAGGAATTAAGATCATCAGGAAGTAGGATAATGCCACTTCAGCTCAGGATACCAGAATGAAAGATGAGAACACCTGGAGATGTATCTTAATCGTAAAAATATATCTTATGAAACGAAGAGAAGAATAGTTGGGATGGTCAGTCAAAAAAGAAGGCAAAAATAAGTGATAATATTTATTTTAACAAATGCCGACGTTTCGACCTGAAGTTCAGGCCTTCATCAGAGCTAAGAAAATAACCAGATAACCAGGTATGAGAAACATAAGTAGTGATGGCGGTCCTTTATTTTCATTTCTTATGTAACTTCATATTTCTTTTTTATGTTTTACATTTTATTCTAAGATTCCCACTTTAACACTTATGTCACCCTTTTTGATTATGCTTACTTCATCATTCCACACTTTGTAACGGTTATTATTATTTATCTCTTAGTTCTTACTATTGTCATTATTCTAACAATTTCATTTTACTTTATTTTATTTATTTTTTTATTATTATTTTTTTTTTTTACCATCACTACTTATGTTTCTCATACCTTGTTATCTAGATATTTTCTAGGCCCTGATGAAGGCCTGAACTTCAGGTCGAAACGTCGGCATTTGTAAAAATAAATATTATCATTTATTTTTGCCTTCTTTTTTGACTGATCACCCCAACTATTCTTCTCTTCATTATCCACGACAGTCAACCATTTACCAATTATGAATCTATCTTATGAAACAGTTCATAAGTTTCTTCAGTCTCATTTCTAGCCTGGCAGATAACCCTCCATACAGCAAGCAGACGTAGTCGAAGTGGGGGAATATAAGGGAGATTTTCATTTTGTCTATGGCGGATTGGAGGTCTTGGTTAATCTTTAGGAAGGCAGACTGGGTGGAATAATAGAAACAGAAACCAGATTGTAAAGGATTGAGGAGAAGGTTTTATTCGAGAAAGTTATTCAACTGAGAGTAGATTAATCTTTCTAGAGGTTTGGATAAAATGGAGATGGGTCTGATTTTGAAAACTGATGAAGAAGTAAGAAATTTTTTCAATCGGCAGACTATAGCTCTTTTCCAGGATTTAGGAAAAATTGAATTTATCTATATAGAATCTCATTTATTACTCAATACAAAAAGTAAAAACATATATGTTGGTGACCCACCGAAGGGTTCCCAAAAATTTGGGCCAAAAGTACAACGGTACTTCATAAATAACTTTGTTTGGGGCCTTCAGAAAGGGTCTCCCAGTCATTCTCTGGAGATGAAAAAGTACAAAATATTTATGTTGCAGACCCATCAGAGGGGTTCCAAAAGTTTTGCGAAAATAACCGAGTAGAAAATAACTAATTATTTTGAGAGCCAAAAGTACAACAGTACAAGAAAAATACAAAACAATGCTCTTCAGGGCCTTCAGAGGAGGTCCCAATCATTCTACAGTGATAAAAAAGTACAAAACATTTATGTTGGGGCCCATCGGAGGGACCCTAAAAATTTGCTGTAATAAATGAAACCAAAACAATTATTTTGGAGGCCAAACGTACAGCAGTACTAGATAAATACAAAACAATGATCTTGGGGGCCCTCAGAGGGGGAGCCTAAATCATTCTACAGTGATAAAAAAGAACAAAACATTTATGTTAGGGGCCCCAAAGATTTGAAGAAATAAACGAATACAAAATGATTTTTTTTAGAGCACTAGAAAAAATAAAACAATAATTGCTTTCTGAACCCCATTCTAGCTCGGGGACCCTCGACGATCGCTGACTAGCCGACCTGGCCTAATGCTTGCTAAGCAATTGTTCAATCGAAAAATAACTACCATTTCTAGCCTGTAGCCTAGCCTTAATTTACTCTTTAATATAGTTTTCCCTAGTTATCGTCGAGCCTAATACCTTGATTTCTCTGAGTCTTCAACCGCATTCCCTTCAATATCTATTTCATCAAAATCACCAACATTTCTGCAGCATGCCATATATTTTGTTTTATTTAATTTATTTATTTATTTGTTAAATGTTTCATCTCTTGAAAATGGTCTAAGGGCTGAAATGTCAGTGTAAAAAATAAAATAAAGTAGGACTATTGTGATCATTATGGGTGTTTTTATTATTATAATAACGTGAAGTAATAACCTACAAGTATAAATATATATAAAATAAAAACAAATTAAATTTGTTGATAGAAATGTTTTTTTCTTACATATTCTACAATGAGCTTCTATCAATGATTTCCTATCACCTGATTGCTTTTTCATAAGGCGTACAGAACTTTCTCAGGAAATTATTTTTTATCTAATTTCTAATTGGGGTATTTTGATACCTAGATTTTAATTTTTGATAAGAGAAGAGATTGGATTTTACTTTCAACATTATTAATTTTTTGTTTATATTAATGAAATTACTACAAATCAATTCAAAACCAGAAGGGGTAGTGAAGGGCTGAACAGATGAATAAGAACTCAAGTCAAAACAATAATAATAAATGTCTTACTAACAAAACACCTTATTCTAGGAAAGAAACTTTTTATTATCCAATGTATTAGGCAAGTTCTGTTCATAGAATATTAACACACATATATATATTTGTATTTATAAATTATCTAATTTATCACAAAAGTGCAAAAATGTGCAATTTAATATAACAAAAATCAAAAACAGCAAAACATGCAATATAAAATTTAAATATGTTATTCTACAGATCCTTAAAAACAGATAGATATTACAGTCCACAGTTTTTACATGCAAGCGAATAAAATGTCCAATAACACGGAAATCCAGTATTTAAAATACCCTGCCATTGGGCATATAAGGGTTTTATAAATGGTCACCTTTGTGGACTGCAAAAGGTCTTTGAAGCTTAAAAGCTTGAGAACTCCAAAATAATAATGATTTCCTATTACTATTCTTGACTCAATTCCTTTTCAGAGCTCATTTTTGCCTGTGAAGAGTGTTCCAAAGTATTTGGAGGCTTTACAAACTGGGATACTTTGACTATTGATAGTAACAGGAAGTGGTCTCATTGGAGGATTCTAAGTACTCCCTAAATATTCTGTCTTCCTCTCATTGATTTGGAGACTTCTTTTGTTTGCCTCACGTTCCAATTCTTACAATGCCTCGCCAAGCGAAGACAGTGCCCTTGCTACAAGGTGGACATTGTCTATGTAGGCCAATATTTGTAAGTATATATTGTAGATAATTCCACCAGAATTTGTGATTATTCCTAGCATTGCACCCTCCAAAGAAAAATTAAAAAAAAGTTGTTGCCTCGGGATCTCCTTGCTTAAGTGAATTATGAACTGGAAACTCATCTTCAAGTACTCCTAGCGATTTGATCCGACATTTGGAATCACCCATTGTCATGCGAAAAATATATATTATCTTCTATGAGACCCCAAACCTTTATAAATCATCTAGGAGATACACCCTACAAACACGATTATAGGCTTTTCAATAATCTAGGTAGAGATGGTGTAGCATGACATCGAATTCACATATATTTTCCAACAGCTGTCTCAAACCAAAAATAAAATCAATTGTTAATCTTATCTAAAACTGCTTTGGCAGTCGATGACAATCTATTCTCCTGAAAATCAAGAATGACTGAACTTTACAGGCTCCTCTTAGATGGACTATACCTCTATAATTTTTATATACCAGTTAGTCATCTTTCTTGTAGATGGGATATATATAAAAGAGCAGTAGACCATTCCATCAGCATCCTCTCCCTCATCCACACAATGAAATAATTTTATAAAGCTAATTGAGTTTTATACACATTATTATTATTGAATAATTAAGAGTAAATTACAAAATTATACAAATTAATAAGGAATAATGAGTAACACCACATACCTCTTCACTTTCAAAAACATGGCAAATCATTTTAGGTGTTCTGTTTATTTTTGGTTGTTCATCAACTTCATGAGGAATATATCGCCTTCGTGCCATTAAAACAACAAGATCCCCTATATCAGCAATATAAGATATGGTTCTTAAAGCATGATCCATCATAATTTCCTAGAAAAGGTTTTAATTAAGCTTTATTAGAAAATATTTTAAATTTTGTAACTTGAGTTGTATTAAACCTAAAGCTTATATGTTATGCAGATTTCATTCTACTAAACTCTAATGCTGAATATTGCACATTCTTGCATTTAATTTTTTTAAACATATCTATTGAAATTTACTACTGCATTACATGAAAAATACAACAAATAAATTTGAAATTAGTATCATGACATGTACAACATGAAGAGGAACTATCCATCGATAGCACTCCAATTATAGATCTATATTAGAAGGTTCCGAGGCCATCTTCTTTTCAAACACCTTGGAGGGTTATCAGGAATAGAAGAGGAAGCAAGGTTAGAAACAAGAGGGTTCGGATGGTTCAGAAATTTACTATGGAAGGATAGGTATCTGGATTGAGCTAAATCAGAAACATATGGTATATTAAGTTCATTATGGAATATTTTATTTGTTACAAAGTAAGGAGTATTGACGATTTGACGAAAGATTTTAAATTGTAAGGATTGGATACAAGAGGAATTTGATGGTTTAGTAGAGCCCCAAAGCTCGATCTCTTGTATTTTAATTTATAATTTTATCATCCTATAATTTAATCATTTATATAAAGTTTACATGCACTCATAGAAAATTCAATTAATTAAGAAGGATGAATTTTATGAAACATTTGATTGATTAATAGACCAATGCCTGAATTTATGACATAAAAATCATAGTTGGAGATTTGAATACAAAGCTGGGTAGAGAAGGCCGCTCCTTCTCAACAATTGGGTCTCAGGACACTAATGACAACAGACAAAAACTCGTTGGACTGGTTGTTTCGAGATATGATGTAAGCAAGTAGATTTTTTCTCATGAAAGAAATGTATAAAGGAACCTGAAGATTCTTAGGCAGGTAAATAATAAACCAAATAGACCATTTCCTGATATCAACCAGAAACTGGTCAAATCTTCTTCTGAGTTCTGTACATAACAGGGAGTAAAAACCTTATAATCCAAAATACTGTTTCTGAAAATACTATTTATTTTTATTTTACTAAACTAAGTTTAGTTTTTGAAAATAATTTAAATTTCATGATTACTGAGCCTAATCATGAAATTTAAATTATTTTATATTATTTTATAATGGTGCATTATTATATTAGGGACGAAATAGTATTGGACTTTTATAACACAATTATGGTACTCAATATCAAAAAAATTAGAAAAGTTAAAATAAATCAATACACAATGGAGTAGTCTAAGCCTTTGATATCTCATCAATGGACTCTTGCGTTGAAAAATTCTGAAAATTTACAATAAATTAATAGGCCACTATACAGAGTGTTGGAGGGTTAAGTGGCCAAACTGAAAATATTAATTAAGGACCTCAAAACAATAAACAAAATTCCAATGAAGATATGTCCGCAAATACTTTGTTTAGGAGATATTCACACCTAAAGATTTTCATTGTTATGAATTATTTCCGTTACATTAAGTAAATAAAATTTATTTATTTGTTCTAACTACTTTATTAATTAGACATAAACATTAAATTCATATTAAATGTTCTCTGTTTTTTGGCAATGATAACTTCCAAATATACAACAATTGATTTATTTGTTGAATTTACATGTTAACGTTTTGGGAAATTTACTCCCATCTTCAGAATTTACAATACCATGTTTTCTTATCGATTCATGGCTTATGTCTGATGTGCTCCTTTGTCATGTTTTAAATTTATGTTATGGATAAATTACAGCATATAATCTCCAGAGCATCAACATTCCTATAGACCAATAATTGGGTGACTGCTCTTGCCATGAGTCGATAAGAAAACATGGGATTGTAAGTTCTGAAGATGAAAATAAATTTTCCAAAACGTTAACATGTAAATTCAACCAATAAATCAAGTTCACATGGTAGCGACTATACTGTGAGTGCAGTTGTAAAAGGTAGCATGAAGCAGTGTAACAGTCACAGTTCAGCCTCAATATGAGGTGTTTAATTTAAGAAATAATGTTTTTTATTTCACTGATGATAACTGGAGACCCGTGGAGTCAGTAATGTTTTTTAATGTGGTGCCACTCACCTTTAAATGTTCTTAATGAAAATAAAATCATATCACCTCCACCCCGCCAGTCATATTGCCCTTTTAACTTCGTCCTAATGTAGTTGATGGTAGTCCTAGTGGAGGGTAATGATGTCCCAGATGTGGGTAAAATAAAACTTGATTTAATATAGAATACGTATTTAAGCCGTACTATTTATTTGTTAATATTAAATGTACATAGATATACACATACACATATACATATATATAATTTTTACTGTTGGCCACGACAAAAGGTCTTGCTAAATTCTTTTAGTTGTCGTCCATGTTTCTGATGCATAAAGCAGGACTGGGTGGATTAGTATATTGTACAGATGTAGCTTGTTCTGTCGGGATAGAAAGTGAGAGGTGAATTCCTTGAAGCGTAACAAAGTAACACTTGTTAGCCATCAATATTCTTTTCTTGACCTCGACCTTGGGTGCATTGTCTTGTGTTACCAGTGACCCAAAATACTTGAACTGCGCTACTTTCTCAAAGTTAAAAGGGCCAATATTGATGATCTCCTGTGTGCTAAGGATTCATGGTGGTTTATAATAACAGTATTATTAGTGTACATGCTCTGATAGAAACTTTGAGTGAGGAAGATAAGAATGCCTTTTATGAACAGCTCGAACGAACCCTTGATCAGTGCCCAAGGTATGATATGAAAATAATTGCTGGAGACTGTAATGCGAAAATAGGGAAAGAAAAGGTATACATCGCAACCATGGGCAAACATAGTCTTCATGATCAATCTAATGATAATGGAACTAGGCTTATTAATTTTGTTGCGTCCAGGGACAAGATCATTGGAAGAACCCTTTTCACACACAAAGATATACATAAAGGTACCTGGACAACACCAGATAGAGAACACGTCAATCAAATAGATCATATCCTTGTCGATAAAAGGCACAAGTCCAGCCTCCAAAATGTGAGAGCATTTCAAAGCGCCAATGTGGATTTCAACCACTTTTTGTTCAATGCCCACATTACTCCTAAGATCTCCTTCAAAAGGTCTGCAGGTCCAGTTATAAAACCTAAGCACTATAACCTTGGAAAGCAACGAGAGCCAGATACCAAACAGCTGTACACTGAGCAACTAGATGAGAACCTCCGTGCTCAGGCTTTAAATATGGAAAACATAGAATTCCTCTGGTCCAGCAGTGTGACCACAATGCAGGAAATTGCTAATAATGTACAAGGACCAAGAGAAAAGGAGTTGAGGACACCATGGTTTGACGAAGAATGTGAGACCGCCACTAATACGAAGAATGTAGCATACAAGAATATGTTGAGAAAAAGGACTCGGAGAGCTTTTGAGGAATATCAAAAGAAGAGGAGGTAGGAAAAACGACTTCATCAAAGAAAGAAAAGACAGAGAGAGAAAGATGAATTGGAGAGGGCTGGAAAATACTGAAAGGAGAAAAAATCAAAAGGCTTTTTCAAGATCATCAATGGGGAGAGAAGACCTCGAAGAAATGTACCTGAAATTCATAGAGACAAGAATGGGAATATAGTGGCCTGCAAGGGTGATGTTCTATTGCAATGGAAAAGCCATTTTGATGAGCTTTTCAACTCAGCCCCCTGTGGAACAGACACTGGATGGATGTCAGGAACCAGGTATCAGACCTTAAACTACCTGATGATGAAGAAATAATGGACACCATTAATCGATTAAAGAATAATAAGGGACCTGGAGCTGATGACCTGCCTGCTGAACTCTTCAAGAACGGAGGTAAGGAACTGATTTAGAGGTTCCAGAATCTAGTCTTGACCATTTGGGAGGAAGAAGTTTTGTCAGAAGACTGGAAAAAGTCAGTTATATGTCCTATCTTCAAAAAAGGTGACAAACTCCAGTGTATAAAAATTACAAGGGTATCTCTCTTCTCTCTTCTGGATATAAGATTTGATCAAACATCCTGTTCTAGCTTCTTCTACCCTTTGTAGAGCAGAAGCTTGGTCCCTACCAATGCGGATTTAGACAAGGAAGATCTACGACAGACCAAATATTCTGCCTCAGAACAATCCTGGAGAGAGGAAATGAACATCAGATTAAAACCCAACATCTTTTCACTGACTTTAAGGCAGCTTATGATAGTATTAACAGAGAAGAACTGTATAAGGCACTTGAAGGATTCAATATCCCAGATAAGCTAATATGACTGTTAAAGCTGACCATGAGAGATGTAATGTGTACAGTGCAGGTTGTTGGTCAAAGGACAGAAGAGTTCTCCTCAACAAAAGGACTTCGCCAAGGTGATGCGTTAGCATGCTTTTTGTTTAACTTGGTAATCGAGAAGGCAGTGAGGGATTCTGGTCTACAAACTAATGGGACTATTTACAATCGGATGGTTCAGCTATTAGCCTATGCGGATGATGTGGACATCATGGGCCGGTGATTGCAGTCTGTTAGAGAGGGATTTTTAATTTTATTGGAGGCCGCCAGAGCACTTGGGTTAGAAGTGAATGAAGGCAAAACTAAATATATGGTCAGAGGAGAAGTCCCTCTACCAGGCGAGACCATCAATGTTGGCCCCTTTAACTTTGAGAAAGTAGCGTAGTTCAAGTATTTGGGGTCACTGGTAACACAAGACAATGCACCCAAGGTCGAGGTCAAGAAAAGAATATTGATGACTAACAAGTGTTACTTTGTTAGCCTTCGCAAGGAATTCACCTCTAGCCTTCTATCCTGGCAGAACAAGTTACATCTATACAAAACAACTAATCCGCCCAATCCTGCTGTATGCATCAGAAACATAGACGACAACTAAAAAAATTGAGCAAGACCTCCTGCAGTAGCCAACAGTTAAAAATCATATATATGTACAAGTATATGTGTATATCTATGTAGAATAGAATAGAATAGAAAATAATTTTATTCTGGAACAAGTTCCTTCGGAATAACTAAATAAACTATTCAGCCTAGATAAAAACAAACACAAAAAGTAAAAAGAAAGAGAAATAAGTAAAGAAAAGATTAGTTAAACGTACTACATACAAAATAAATACAAAAATCTACTATACCAAAACACTTGAAACAATGCCAAGGCACTTAAAACTATGTACAGTGGTAAAATATAAATATACAGTTTTAGATTAAAAAAAATATATAGAAAAAATACATTGCATTCTTCTTAGAAATAAACTCTGTGTCTCTGTAGAAAAAAAAAAAGAAAGTCGAATCTGATAGTAAAAATTGTCAGAGTGTTTACGTGATGAATTATATGTAAATCACAGGCAAATCTACGGGGCGGGGCTTTCAGGCTAAAGCCCCCCCCCTCCCCAAAATGGTAAAATATTACCATGTTTTACAGAAAAAAATATTAAAAACTATCTCTTAAAGTATCCTTGTTCGTGTAATTATATTTAATAAGACTTCAAGAACCACTTAAACACCATTTCACACAGGTTGTTAATTTCTTTCTTTTTTTTTCTAATTAATTATTGTTATATGTATATGAAAAAAAATCTTTCGGGCTGAAGCCCCCCAAAAATAAATTCAGGATCCGCTAGTGATGTAGATACATCATTATGTTAATCATTATGAATAGTATGTAATTTTACATAAAGGTTAGCGGGTATTTGACTGTTTTGGGGGCAGGAATTGGAATAGGAGGATTTTAAATGTAGATAGGGAGGGGGAATGCCGAATTTTGATAGGACGGGAATTCCAGAAATTAACTGAGCGAGCAAGAAAGGAGTTTTGGAATGAGGCAGATCTGTGAGAAGGGATGTAAAGATCGGAAGATCGAGATCTTGTGGAAAGAGAATGGACTGAGGACTTGAATTGGAGAAGGTTGTAGGCGTAAGAAGGACGATGATTGTTGATGATTTAATAGAGGAAGGTGCCTAGGAAATATTGTCTTTGAATGGAGGGGAAGAGCCACTTTAACTCAGTATGTACATTTAATATGAATAAATAAATAGTACAGCTTAAATACGTATTCTATATTAAGGACTAAGAGGGCGCCCAGTATAATGCTATATAGTTTAGTCTTGCTTATGTCCTCATCAGGACCATTTTTAAAGCTCTAGTGTAAATCAAGTTTTATTTTACCCACATCTGGGACATTATTATCCTACACGAGGACTACCGTCAACTACATCATCATCAACTACATTACGTGGAAGTTAATAAAAGGGCAATATGACTGGCCGGTTAGAGGTAATATGATTTTATTTTCATTAAAAACATTTAAAGGTGAGTGGCACAACATTAAAAAACATTACTGACCCCACGGGTCTCCAGTTATCATCAGTGAAATAAAAAACATTATTTCTTAAATTAAACACCTCACATTGAGGCTAAACTGTGACTTGTACACTGCTTCATGCTATCTTTTACAACTGCACTCATAGTGTAGTGGCTATCATGCAAACTTTATATGGTGAAGGTTCCCGTTTCAGTAGCGGTTCCACTAGGATCTTTTTATCTTTTTTTTTTATTATATAAAATTATAATTTAAATTTTATATGCATGTAAATACTTTGTAACATTATTTTAATAAATTTAAATTGATTTAATAATAAATTCCAACAAATTCCATCAAATCACCTTTACCCTCCATCGTAAACCTATGACTTCTTGTCCTACAGTATCCTTCAATAATACTCCACTTATTCCTGTTGAGCAAATCCGCTACTTAGGACTCCACTTGGATAAACATCTTACTTGGAATCCTCATGCTAGACTGAAACGACAAGAAACTGCTCGACGTTTCCGACTACTCCAACACTTACTAGACAAACGCTCTAAACTTTCAATTAATTACTAAAGACTTATCTACATAGCTATAATAAGACCTATATGGACATACGGAGTTGAGCTTTGGGGCTCCACCAAACCATCGAATTCTTATCTTATCCAATCCTTACAATCCAAAATCTTCCGTAAAATCCTTAATGCTCCATACTTTGTCACAAATAAAACCATTCATAAAGACCTTAATGTACCATATGTCGCTGATTTAGCTCGACCCAGATATCTATCCTTTCATGATAAACTTCAGTCCCATCCAAATCCGCTTGTTTCCACTCTTGCTTCTTGATAATCCTCCTAGACGTCTGAAAAGGAGATGGCCTCATGATCTTCTTATTTAAAATTATTTAGGGAGTGCTACCACTGGGTAGTATCTCTTCAAGCCTGTACATGCCATTATTTATAATTTGCACGTATTTACTAGTTGTATTTGTATACAGTTATAAATTTCATTAAATAAACAAAAAAAATTGATTTAATAATTAAATCAATTTCATTTTATCAAATTACAATAACTAATTATAATTCATCTATAGCACTTTTAAATTTAACCCTATGGTTTCCTTTTTTTTTTTTTTTGTTTAATGTTCTAAAGATGATTTTGTTCATTTCATTAATTTTATTTGTATTAAGAGAAACATTTTAGTTCTTATTTATTGCATGTATCATTTAATTTCTTTATTTTAATTTAATTTTAATATATATCCATTATCTGCTATTCGGCATTTATTTTTTTCCTTTTTATAATTTTTTTATTATTACTAAATTTTGCAAGGCACCAGTGCCTATGGATAGGTTGTGCAGACCTGGTAGTTTACACTTGAATGCCCACTGCCGCCACACCTCCTAATCATTGAGAGAAAAATTCTTCGAAGAATATTTGGAGAAGTACAGATCGATGGAAATTAGAGAAGGCGGACAAATGGTAAAATTTATTCTATTTTTAATGATCAAGATGTCGTTCTGAGGATGAAGCTTGGAAGAAAGACTGAGATGGGCTTGCCATGTGGCTATGCGATGCGGGCTAAAAGTGACTATGTTTTGACATGACAGGATAATAGGACATTAGTCGTAGGAGAAGGTAGATTGGGATAGTGAACCGGTAGGAGGGGCAAAAGATAAGGTAATAATTAGGTAGGATTGATCTGAGATACACTGTAAATACTGAAACGATAATAACAAAACTAATGAAAAGTAGAAACTACAAAAAATAGGTAGAAGAAATAATGTAAATACTATCCTATAATTAGTGGAGAAAAGAAACAAAAAAACAGTAGATCCATATAAATGAGAGCAGAAAGCAGTCCCCAAGCAGTCCCATTCCTGTATTTATCACTGGAAAATGAAAGCTAAGAAATGGGCAAAAAAGTTGGAATGAGCAAAAGAAGAAGTAAAGAAAATGAAGAAATGATGATAGCTAATTGAGGAACCCAGGATTTGCCTAAGGGTTGTTCAAACTGTAATAACTGCATCTATCAAGATAACATAATCCACAAATCTGTGAAAAGTAATACTACATAACATTAGAAGTAATCACTGAACAAACCAAGTAATGATTAAAAAAAAACGAAAGAATAATACTTTGAAAAATTAGGTCACAAGATACATTTTTTTAAAAATTTATAATAATAGCAATTAAAAATAAACCTTGAGGTCTGTATTCAAAACCATAATCTTTTCAGTTGATATGAATAGATCCACTTCAGTACTTGGCTGTGTTTCACCTTCAGGAGCCTGTAAAATAAAAATAAAAAGTGCTCATCAAAGTGAATGTGATCATATATATGTACATAGATAGATAGTTCCTTTAGAATAACAAAATTGTACAAACAGAAAAGACCAATTCTGGCCTAAAAGTTTGAAACAATAAATAAAATTTAAAAAATAAACTAAAAAGTAAAGAAAACCTTAAGTGAACAAGCTATATACAAAACAGATAAAACTATGCACAAAACACTTATAACTATGAATAAAACACTTTAAACTATGAACTAAAAACTTAAAACTATGAAGAAAACACATAAAACTATGAACAAAACATTTAAAACTATATATAATGATAGAAAAGTATAAATATACACTTTAAGAAATGAAGAACGAAAAAAAGAAAATAAATTCTTTTCATAAAAAAAATATGGCTTAAGGAGAAGAAGAGCCACCCTAACTCATTGTAGTGGTGGGGGACACAGGAGCATGTTGAGGTCCCAATTACAAATCTTACGAAGCTATTCATAAGTCTTTTCAGTCTATTATGGTCTTTTACGTTTTTTATCGACGCAGCTGCTGTGTGTGTAAATGCAAAGCTTAGTATCTTATACTTTAATGATAATACTTTTGGTACTCCTTAAATAGCCGGTTCGGACAAAACCTCTCTTGTTATCTAATGTTACATCACATAACCTCCCTTTTTATCTTGTGTTTATTTTTGTTCCTGTTGTGAGCTTTGAATTATTCCATCATTTATTTTTGTACCATTAATGCGATTTTCGTCAAATTATGGATGTTATTACATTGTGGGAATTGCCGTCTTCAGAAGAAGAGGCTATCAAATATTTTCAAGACGCCGGGATAATTGCAAAGGTGAAATATTGTGATGAAGGTCATGAAAAGTATTTGATTTCATGATAAAAGTATTTAATCAAACAGTTTTGCTATTATTACATTTGTTTTTGTCTATTTAATATATATCTTTTAAAATAAATCTTTTTTTTTATATTGTTTCTTTTCTATGTACATATGTTGTTTAAGTGTTTTTTTATTATTTCATTTATTTTTGTCTATTTCCTATATCTGTTGTAAAATTAAAGTGTTTTGTTATTGTTGTAGGAATTATTACATTTCTTTTTGACTATTTCAATTTCAAATCAAACTGTTTTGTTATTATTACATTTGTTTTCGTCTATTTAATATATATTTTGTAAAATAAAAATATTTTTTTATTATTACATTTGTTTTTGTTTACAATTTCAATGATATGAATATAATATAATAAATATGAATACGAATATAGGAATTATCAGTGCCTTGTCAGAATTATCAGTGTTAAGGTTATAAACATTGACAGATAGCAGTCAGCCCCGACCGGCTATTTAAGGAGCACCATACTTTTATATGATTCTTGGATACCAACATCCATGATAAAATGTTATGATGGTGAAGGTGGCACCAAATTGATATAGAAATTGTTGAAGTTACTTAACATTTTATTATGCTATGTATGAACTACCAAATAAACTATAATTAGTAGATTAATTTATTTTTATTTATTATATATAACTATATTATATTATATATTATAAGTACCATAAATATAACTCGTAAACTTGAGACAATATAATAATAGCCGATTTTGAGGGATGTAATTTTGATTGCTGATATAATTTTGTCCTGGGGGCCAAAAACTCACGTGACGACCCTGTGTATGAGTGTGTGCGGAGTGGCCGAACAGGCACAGTGTGCACAGCACCACCGTTGCCCTGCAACCTGATATATGAGACAATGGATTTAAAATAGTCACGAGTTCGCATCCCGGTGCCGGTGGAGTCTTAAATCCCTGCCCACACCCCCTGGCTCAGGGAAACCCAGTATGTGTGTGTGTGTGTGTGTGTGTGTGTGTGTGTGTGTGTGTGTATATGTATATATACTTCAAATTATAAGGTTTTAAAATAGATATTAGCACAAAATATAAAAAAATAAATTAACTACTGTGATAATATAATCTATTGTAAGAAAAACTTTGATTTAAACTCATTCATAAATAAAACAACTGCAATCTTTAATAGATATCTTTAATATAATAAGTTAATTTTAGCCCCATATCAAATAAAACATAATTTTCAGAAAGCAACATAAAATTAATTTAAAAATGCCTCATCATGCAGCAGATGTTAGACCAAACCTCAAATTTTAGTTTATTTTATGACCACCATATAAGATGAATATGCACTTCAAAATTAGTAAAAGTTATTTTCTTGAACAGAATGTATGATTTTCATTTCGAAACTTTCAACTTCCTTTCTTTAAACATAGAATTGCCAATAACTATTTTTGAAGTTTATAGGATGTCAAATATGGGCATTAAAAATATTTAAATAAAATACAATTGTGCTTTAAAATTTGAATTAAAAAGAAATGTCTAATTAGTAAAATGATGTGTACCTTTCATAGTAAAAATCTGGTTTGATTAGGGATTTCCAGATATTGCGCAAGTTGCACCATCAAAATTTATTAGCGTGGCACTTTTTGACGGAGTTTTCAATTTTTGAGGGGGGGGGACACATTTCGACAGGATTATGAATTTTTAAAATGAAAAGATTCAAATTACAGACAAGTGGAAGCATGGAACAAACTGCAGGATGTGTAATTGTATATAATCTATGAATATTTAAATTCTACTTTCATTTGCACTGTTTTTAAGAAGAAGAGACGAGTAAAACATCTTGAGAGGGGTGGGGGAATGTTTATGCGCCATAGGTCTTGGGAGGGTAGGCACCCTTGGGTGTGATACATCTTATCGCTTTACTTTCAGTACAATTTTTTTAAAGTTAACAAACCTTCAGAATAAGTTAGAGAAATTGGTTGGGGTGCAGTCAGAAGTAAAACTATTCAAAATTTATTTTTTATTTATTATCTGTTCCCGAACTTAAAAACTTTTTTTTTATTATTTACGATATTTACAACTGTATTAGAAATGAAAATACATTCAGTATTTTTAAGACTGAATATAATGTGATTGAGCAAACAGATAATAACATGAAACCACTTGTTGAGAAAGTACCCACTGGTAGCACTCTAAAATGTATTTACAACAGGAGATTTTGAGGATATCTTCTTTTCAGATGCCTCAGAGGGTTATCAGGATCGAGGAGGAAGAAAGATTAGAAACAAGAAGGTTTGGATGGTTCTGAAGTTTGTTTTGGAAGGATCTGGATTGAGCCAGGTCAAAAACATAAGAAACATTAAGGTCATTATGGATGATTTTATTTATGACAAAGTTAGGAGTATTGAGGATTTTATGAAGGATTTTAAATTGTAAGGATTGGATACAAGAGGAATTCAATGGCTTAGTGTAGCACTCCGTATGCCCAAATAGGTCTTATTGTAGTCATGTATATGAGTCTCTTGTAATTAACTGAAAGCTTAAAGCGTTTGTCTAGTAAGTGCTGGAGTAGTTGGAAACCTCAAGCGGTTTCTTGTTGTTTCAGTCTGGTATGAGGATTCCAAGTTAGACGTTTGTCCAAGTAGAGTCCAAGGTATTGGATTTGTTCAACAGGCATAAGTGGGGTATTATTAAGGGATACTGTAGGACAGGAAGCCTATTTAAGTTATTAAAGCCTATTGACCTGTAAGCCTAATCTCCTTTCTATTTAAGATCCAAGAGAAGTTGGTAGCAGTTCACCTAACGAGTGAGGCGCTACTACAGTATCCTCTTCATTCTAGTATCCCTATCTACAGGGAAAATCTACTGACACTTCCCTACATTCCCTGGGTGGGGAGAATATAAAAGGCCCTGTACTATAGTATAGGATTCTGCTTTAGGACTCTTTTTCGATATCAATGGGGAATTTGTTGAGACTGGGCCAGAGGTAGTTTGTAAAAGGAAATATCTGCTCCCACTGGACAAGCCAGATGGATCACATTCATAGTAAAAAATAGAATTATTGTAATTTCTGAAGCAAGAGTCAGCCTACAGACACAGGCTGTTGACGATGTGTACCCAAGGAAGCCACATCTCACCACTGTTATGGTACTTTGTAATGAATGACCTATTAAGTATATTTGAGCA
This sequence comes from Nezara viridula, assembly GCA_928085145.1. Taxonomy (NCBI): domain Eukaryota; kingdom Metazoa; phylum Arthropoda; class Insecta; order Hemiptera; family Pentatomidae; genus Nezara; species Nezara viridula. Next base: position 42,835,021 of record OV725078.1, read on the forward strand.
TGCTGAGATTTCCACTCAAGTATTCGTCAATGATGGCTTGACTTTCTTTATAGAAAAGTTCATAAATAAAATTTTTAAATAGATGCATGCCACATGTAATATTGTTCAGGCATGGTGTACTGAAATGTACTAATCAATTAACGCATTAAAGACTATAAGTTAATTTTGTTAACTAAAAAACGTAAGCTGGATATCTTTAAGACTCAACCATTCATTGATAAGCAACTTCAGTTAAGCCAGAATACCAAATACCTTGGTATTATCCTAGATTTTAAATCAAACTGGGAACCTTATTTGGGGTTTTAAACATGCATTGGATACACACAGCAATAATAAAAGCTAGCATACAATATGTAAGTGTTGTGTTGTGTACAGCCCTACATAAGGCTTCTCATGCTCAAACACTTAGTCACATATAAAGAATGGCCTGTTTTGGTGTGAGGTGTTTCGCACAACATTTACTAAGGTCCTAGAAGTTTTACTAACCTTGATACCACTACTCCTATGAACAATAGCAACGGATAGTGGCAAGAAATAGGAATATCTACTGGCCACTTAGTGATAGCCAAAATGGTGGAAAAAAGCAACCGATTTTATGGTATTTCTCCTCATTACTTGACAGAATTCATACTATAGATACAAAGATTAGCTACTTGTACCCTAATATAATAGATTGGGCACAGGGCTCAGGTAGAAACTTAAAAATACTATTTACCCTATTTTACTGACCGATCGAAGAAAGACTCGACTAGCTTAATGGGAACAGGAGTCTATTTAAGGTATTTAAGCACAGAATGAAGCATCCTATTAGGCAACCATTCTACCATTTTTCAAGCGGAACTGTTTAACATACAACTTGCAGCCACATGTTCAGAAGTTTTTAACTGTGAGAAGGCTGGCATTGCTATCTATTCAAAAAGTCAGTCAGATCTTCTAGTCCTAGAGTCCCCCAAAGTGACTTCTTCACTGGCGGGAGAGTGTAAACAGGCATTGGAGAAATAGTCCTGCTTCAAGAGAATGGAACTAGTATAAGTCCCTGGCCATAAGGAAATCAAAGGTAATGAGAAAGCCAACATCCTTGCAAGAAATGGAGCTGAGGTCCCTATTATGCAACCAGAACCTGTAATAGGAATATCAAAGAAAGATCAGCAGAAAGAAGTCCTTGACGGGACATGAAAAAAAAAGATGAACAATGGAGAAAATATACTGGGCTCAGACAAGCCAAACAGTTAATTAAAAACTCTTCCTCTTCTTAAACTAAGTGGCTGCTAGGCCTAAATAGTAACAAAATCCAATTAATTATTGGAATACTAATAGGCCACTGCAGACTTACAAGACATCTAAAGATTTGTGGGATAGTTGATGAACACTGCTATCTGGACAGACAGGCACTGAAAACTGCCCTTCACTATAGTGTAAATGTAACCAATTGTGATGTAGCTTAGATACAAGCTTCTGAGTTCGGACAGAATCCTAGAACAAAAAACTTCTTACATCAAATGGTCTTATTTAAAATTTATTAGAAGAGCGAAAATGTATGAGACAAAGATAGAGCTGATATAGATCATCATTAGTATTACTTTCATGTTTGGCAAAAAGGACCAATAGGCCCACTTGCCAGATGAATTTCTCCACCTTTACCAGTACAAGTAATGGTGATATTTCAGCCCAAGTTTCAGGCCTTCATCAGGACTAAGCAAAGACAAGCTAATAACAACTAATAAAAAAGAGAAAGAAAACATATTAATAAGAAAATGAAGATATAAAATAGTATGAAAAATGACATTTTATCTACTAAGAAATAAATACAGAGATGTAAATGAAAATTTTATTTGTAAGATGAATTAAAATATAAAGTACTATATAAAATGGCAAGGCATGAAAATATTATAACCTGCAGTACATAATAAAAAAAAAAAGGATAATGGATTTCCTTGTTTTCCTGATTTCCTTGTTTTATCACCAGACATCACCTTGTTTTATCACCAGACGTCAGCATTTAATTGGACGAATGAAGAAGAAAAAGACAATAATGGACAATACAATTTTTAATATTGAACCCAACCAACTTTTTTTTTATTAACTGATTGACAGACAACTAAATCTCTACCATTATAAATCTTAAGAATATTACTTTAACTATAAATACAAGCTTTTTTTTTTTTTTTTTCTTTATGACATTTACAACTGTATTACATAAATACATCAAGTAAATTTGGACATAATTGATATAATGACATGAATACACTTGCTGAGTAACTACCCAATGGTAGCACTCTAATAAATACAAGCTTAAGACAATTAATATAAATTATGACAATTCTATGCAAAATATATTTTTGGTTAATAATCTTACAAGGATATGCAGTTATGTTATGTTTTTAACAAAATGTTTTTAGCGCAAATCATTATAAGCGAAAAAAAAAATCCTGTACCACTACAACTCATAAAGAGTCTTGGGTTCAGTATTTTGTTAGGAAGCACTGTTTCGAGGAGGTCTGCGTCACGGTCAATGGCCAGGTTTTTCTTCTTAACCAATTATTTAATTAAGAGTGTCCACTTTATAGAGGTTGGATGTGCTCCTGGAGGGTCTCCCAGTCCCAGGATCGATCCACAGCTGATAAATAAAGAATAAATAACGAACAGAATAAATAATTACCTGCCACAGCCAGATCAAACCTGTGACCTAGAGATTAGCAGCCCAGTGCCTAACTCACTGAGTTACTTCCCTCCCAACATTCAAAATCATTATAAGGGTCATTTCAAAATTTTGATAACATTTGAGAATTAAAAAAAAAATGGAGAAATAGCATATTTTTCGACTTCATAGCAATCCTTATAGTTGTCTTAGCAAGTTACTAACATTAGCAAACATAATCATCAACATAACCATAGATAAATCGTTTTATATATTTTTTCTGCAATAATAATTTAGTTTTATGTATATTTGATAAACAATTGTATTTTTTCTGAATAATTAGTTAGTAATCAAAGAAAAATATATCTTTAGCAGCTTTTATTCTACAATAATTCTCTCATTAATTAAAAGATATTAAACACTAACAAGTATTTCTATAAGGATAGGCATGAAGCAGTATATGCATCCTCACATTTAATACATCCAACTATTATACGACTAAATCCAAACTAACAAAAAAACATTTCTGTATTATGAAGCCATATCACACCAGTAGTGAACCATTTAAAATTGGATTACATCCAATCAGAATTGCGATGTTTCCTTCAAACTAGTTTCATTTGATCAACCATAAGTGCTGTTGGATGATCCAAGAATTGTATGTTTCTAAACAACACTACATTCTGTTTTATTCACTTCTAAAACCACTAAATTACTTATTTACCTAATTACTTATACAGATTAAAATAATCCCTCAAATTAATTTAAAATAAGTAATAAATAATTTTTTTAAAATAGCCAGAAATAAAGATCTAGAAGAATCTATGAAAAAGTTTCATATCAGCACAAAAGTGCCACCCAAGTGTCAACAATACATAATCTGAGAATAAATTGTAAAATAATGAAGTCAAAACAAATAATTAGCTATACATAAAAAATTCCTTAAACAAAAATAAATAATAAATAATGATTATACTCACCAAAGCCTAGGCAGCAATAAAAGAACAAAAAAGTACAACTATTAATGTATATTTTATAAACTTTTAAGAAATATACTCTATAAATACAGAATGAAATAAAAGTATTTAATCAAAAGGAAGTTTTTTTTAATCTGGATGTCCATCAAAACTATAGTGCACATGATCTCATTAAATTGTTTTAACAATCCTGAAATTGTTCTACAAAAATTGGTGTGTTTTTTTACTTGTTAATTTTTAATGTAACTAGTTCTATTAATTTTCAGTTATTTCAATGGTAAATAAAACTTCTAATGAAATAACTAACTATGGTTAATACATACCCTTAGAGGTTAATAAGCAAAAAATAGTCTTAAAAATGACCATATTATTTTATTTTTAAACATAGATTTTGAAATAAAACAAAGATATCCAAAGATATTTGTGAGGATGTCCAGTTTCAAATAGTTCAAAAGATGATAGGTTCAGAACACTCATTGGTCTATCAACCTTAATTTTGAGAACTGCTTCCTCAACCATGGCCTTCTTAAGTTTGCGATGAGAAGTCCCTTCTTCTTCTTCTTCTATGGTGACAGAGCCGAGAAACCGTAGCCTGTACAGTGACCCTGGGCCCAGATCATCAACTTCGAGGTCAGAAGTCAAGGTGTCGTCTGTATCACTCCCTTTTGCCAGATGACAACCAGCATGATGTGACACCTAAACCCAACCACCAAACTAACTACGACATAAGATGTTCGTTCCATTAGACCATATTCTGAAACGGTTCCTCCAGCTCAATGCTCAATAAAAAGGAGCAGGCTCTGCTTTGGCTCAGGATCCGGTTATGTATTACTTATGCTTTAAGAAACCTAAACCAAGAGCAGAGCAAAAATTTAAAATGTAAAGTAAACATACTCTAACAGATCAATATGCTCTTATATAAAGAGAAAACAATTAATACTTAAATTACCAACAAGAAAATTCAATCATGATAAAATTTCTCTCAAATAACTGCAAAAATGATCATGCAGAATAAATAAGCAATTATTTTACCAGATAAGTATTATAAAATATTCTAATAACAAATCAATATTAATATTTAAATATTTGAAAGAAAGATATTTTTAAATGAGATAATATTAGCTTTATTAAGTTTATAATAGTTATGACATATATATATATATATATATATATATATATATATATATATATATATATATATACATACATATACATATAATTGAGAAAAAAGAATAGACATAAAGACAATAATAACCACTTAAATTTTGAAAATATCAAAATTAATATTGCTTTCAAGTTAAAGAATCCAAAATTTGAATTGGTTAGTACAACCTTCATTACTTTTATAAAAAGCACATAGGTAATTTATTGAATTGTTTTTTTGTAACTTCCACAATAAATTTTAACTGTGAACCATATGAATATTAATAGAAGCATAATTATATAATGCATAAAATCATATTATTAACAATTAATTAAGTATCCTAATTGAATCTAACAATGTCCGTGTTTAATATTTATTTTCAAGAAGCAGAAAAAAATTCATGTCCTCCTAAGATAATTTGGGTAGGTTATTAATTTCATTAATTTAGTTAATACATTTCTATTAAACATAAGCAAAGAATAAAGCAAATTGTTAGGAATAAATATAGCTAGTTAAAGAAACTTTTAATCTAAAATATAAATAACTTCAAACAAATTATTAGGTTTTATAAATTAATAGAAATAAAAAATACCAACAAACTAATGAAAATCTTTAATTTAAATAAATTATGATATATTAGAAACTGACCTCTACTCGCTTCAAATTTAAATAACAACGATAGAAAAAAAGGCATTTATTAAAAAAATAAATATAATCATTAATAATTGTAATATTGATGTATAATATACCACAATGAATAATGTACTAAAATGATGCATGCATTCCATTTAACAATACAGTGGGCTAGTGCACCCAATTTTAAATATCAGGTGAAATTAGTAAGTATGAGGTATTACTATTATTTGTAAAAATATTGAGTGATTTGTTTTTATCACTTATCAAGATGCAATAACAAATAAATTCTAAAATACCACAGTCAAATGTACATTATTATGAATACCTCATACTACATGATTTGTGAGCATATGTGAATAAAGGAAAAATTATTTAGCAGGCAATGAAATCACATTCCACTGTTATTAACATTGGAAGACAAAACTAATATGTCAATTCATTCTTTCACTATAAGCTAATGATTTAAACAGCCACCAAATAGAAAAGGAAATGGCGAAAATTCATTGCTGACAAGTCATCTATATAAAAAAAATAATAATAATAAATGACAGAAAAAATTAAGGACATTGCAGAGGAAATTTTAAGGTTCTTATAAATACAATAATTTGATAAAGGACGCATAATAAACTCAATACTGAAAAGATATAACTAAAATATCATCCTTAGATTAATAATAAATAAGTTTTAAAATCCCATGAAGAAATATAGATTTATATGAATAGCTAAATCATACAGCATCATTCTATCAAGTGAGTACAGATGAACAAAGGAAAAATAATTTAACAGGTAATAAAATCATATTCCAATGTTATTGATACTGAAAGAAAAAACTAATATATCAATTCATTTTCTCACTATAACCCAGTAATTTTAAGAACCATAAAGTGGAAAAAGAAATTTTTTGCAGATATTTATTAAATAAAAAAATCGAGGAAAAGTGACATGATTCATATAAATAAAATAACTTTGGAAGGGATACCTCATAAACTTAGTACTCAAAGATTACTTATCATCCATGATTGTATCTTTGCGATTAGTCAAAAAGAACTCCAAAGGCCTTTTAAACCAAATAAGTATGAAGGCCAATTCAAACAATGCCATGGAGGTGGTCCCATTAAATATTGATACAAGTTTTTATATAAATTCAATGTAGTTAGTAATAGAATACATTTAGAATTATAACAGTATATTTTATTTTATGTTTTGCAACTGCTATACAAATACTTTTGACCCTTACTGTGCATATAAAGTTATATAAACTAAAAATGTTTATATTTCAATATTAACAAATCTTTTTAATTGTTGTTTCTTGAAAATTAACATAGTAAAGTAAAAATATTTTTTAAGTAAAAATAACATTTAACAACAAATATAATGTGTATTGATACACTTATAAAAATTTAAAAATATTCTGCTATTTTTGTTTTTATTCACATTGTACTCTTATCTATAATTTCTTAATTCTATTTTATATGTATATGTATATATTTATAATTTATTATTTCATAGATATAGTATTTTCCTTTGTACCCATCCATATCTTCAAATTTTAGATACTGCAATTTTCCATTATTTTTTTTTTTTTTCCCATTGCCCAAACAGGTCAGTAAATTTCCCCAATACCTACCCTTATCCTGATTTTCCAGTTCTAGGTGAAACTCCTAGCTGAACACACCTGTAAGTCTCTATTTTTATTCTTCTAATTTTATTTACTTACTTGTATATTTTTTGGTTTTCTTTTTTCTTTTCTTTCTATACATTCCTTTATGTCTATTATTTCATATTATATCCTTTTTCCTTTTCTTTCAATCTCTCCTGTAGATCTGTAGAAGTATATTCACATTGGCATATATTATATATCACACTACAACAATTGTTACCATCTATTTACTTCAGTTTAGAATCTTGTTACTTAGCTTACTCTGTTTATTTTTTAATTTACTTACTGTTTATAATTTTAATTAGCTTATTCACATTGTTTATAATTTTTTTTCTTAATATTATGTAACTTCCATAATTCTCTATAACTTTTTGTATCTTGTCCGTTCTAGCCCTGAAGAAGATCTGCAAAGTCGGGTCGAAACGTTGACTTTTAATAAAATAGTTTTGCCACTATTTAGCCTATTTATGACCGCCACCCTGGACCATATTTGGGTAAACCTAACATATTTGATCTTGCCAGCGCCCTTCTTCAGCTTTGCCAGCCTGATCAATAAAGATGTTGATTGCTGGGGGTTAATTCCATCCAAACATATCCAATCGTCAGTATCCCAGCCAACATTCCTAGTCGCTATGTCCCTTTTTACTTTCTGGAGACAGATTAACTCATCAAAGATGGTCTGGCACACAAAGTGCACAATGATTGACTGCAGACTATGGTCCTCTTCTTTAGGCCTTTTCCTTTCTGTGTGTCCAAGTCATGTGTGCTGAGCTTAGTGTCCAAGGCTGCCCTGACTAGACACACAATGCCTGCCAGAGTTTTCACAGTTTTTAGAGGGTGTCTTCTAATTTCCAGAGAGCATGAGATCATGGCCTGTTCTACCTGATTTTAAACCTTGCCTCCATTATTTTAATTGTTTTTTCAGACAATTATTTTTGAGTAGGATTTTTTTAATTAACTCTTCTTGGCTTTAAGTGTATTTCTCCATTGACTTCAATCTATCAGAGTTATCGAAAATTGCATTGGATTGTTTATTTAATCTACTTTTAATTTCTTTACTATCATTGGTGTTTTCTAGTTTTCTGCAAGGATGGCAATATTTTCTTCCATATTTTTATTAAGTGTAATGCAATATTAATAGCTCCCCGACCAGACAAAATTCTCACAGAAATTGCACTGGAACTGCTCCTTTTTTGTTTTTCAATGATGTGACTTCCAGGATCTTTGAAGTCACAACATTTATTAAAATATGTAATATTACATACATGACCTGCTAATTTGTCATTTCCGGCAAACGCTTCTTTACAAATGGGGCACAGAATCATGATTACTAAATGAATTGAGATGACTAGAGATGAACATTTTGTAGTTGATAACAGTAGATGCTGGAGGGAGTAGGTATGAGTGGGAATAAGCAGTCTTATCTCTGAGCAGTGACCAACTGTCATAAGTTAACTCAAGTTTCCATTTGTAAACAATTCACAATTAAATAATTATAAAGTTATTTTAAATTTAAAGCTATGATAACACCAGACTATTTTCACTATTATCGCTTTTAATAATTAATCAAACTCGTTGTTATTAATGTTAAATGACAAAGAAATATAGCTGTGGACTGGATGAAGCCAGACTGATATTATTTGTCCAAAATAGTTGCTCAATGAGAAAAAGGCTTTGATCTCAAAGAGAAAATTCATCAAATTATTTATTTAATTTTCTAAGGAAGCGGGGTAGCTCAGTGAGTAAGGCACTGACTTCTTATGCTCAAGACCCAAGGTTTTTATCCAACTATAGCAGGATTGTGGTTTATTCTGTTAGATAGTTGGTGGAGAGTGATCTAGGCCAAATCACTATCCTGCACAACCAATGGCCATGAATCAAAATTTCCTTACAAAGTATTGAACCTAAAACCCTCCACAGGCTGTAGTAATAATACTTTAATTTTAATAATAATGCTTTATTTATTCTGGGACAAGTCCCTTTATAGTAGTACAGTTTTTTTAATTTTCTAAAACATTACTCAATTACTTTTCTCAATAAACCAATGATATGCTAAGTTGACTCAAAGTATAAAGACCTTTGATTAGAAACTTGAAAATCAGATTATGTTTTTCATAATCTGTTATTCCTATTTATTTATCATAATCTTCCAAGACAAAGGAAGATGTTCCTCGGACTTCCTAATATAAAATATTCAATATGCTGCTACCAATGGATAATTTCTAAACAAGCCATTATCACATAGTCTATATAGCTCATATACTTGCTGTAAATGTAGTAAAAAAAGTAGCATATCTGCAATACAAAAAATTTTTAAAAATTATATTAAAGAAATGTATTATAAAAAAAAAATGGAGATAGCTGTACTTAAAAGGGTATGTATTAAACATTTCAAGAAATATTTATAAAACTAAAGAAAAAATTGAACAAAAAAAAACTTCCTTATGGAGAAAAAAAAATATATATAGTTACAATATGATAAATAAAATATGCATAAGAAAACTCCATTAACATGCATAAATAAACACATTACAAGGCTACAAATATATAAATAGATAATCTCTTTAAAAAAAACAAAATTAAAAAGATAAAAATGATAACATAAAACATGCAAATTTTCAATTATTCCAACACACAAAAAATTGTTTTTACAAAAAGAAGTATTATAACACAAGCAGAAAGAGATTATTTATTGTGTAGTCTGAAAAAGGAAAGTTTCCTATAAGCTAATGTCAAATTCATATTCCTTAACACAAAAGTTTACCTTTATCCTTGAAACTGCTTCTTCTGCTTGCATCATTCTAGTACTTTTAGTAGGTTGACCTTCACAAACAAGTTGAGTTGAGCCTAAATACCGAGCACGAAACAGCACACCTTCAATCAGGACTGCAGGTTCATGAATCATCACTGTAGATTAAATAAATTTTAGAAACAAAAATTAATTAAATGAAACTAAAATAATATAAAATATAATTACCATAAAGAATCCGAACAAGTGGAATAGCAATAAAACATTAAAATTATTATTATACATATAAAAAAATTACATATTACTAAAAAAAACAAAAAACAATTATTTAAATTTTTAAATTCAATAAAACTTATTGATTACAGTTGAATTTAACAAATTCAATTTTAATATCCGTTAAGAATGGTCAGAGGAATAAGTAATAAACAAATCAAGAAGGTTTTTTGTTATTAAGGTTGGAAAAGGAATACACTTAGGAAATATTGCTGTCAGAAAACTGGATAGAACCACTTCAACTAGACAGAAAAACTGGAAACTTGGGAGCTCCTGGGGACTCCAAAGATAATTATAATTAAACAAATCGTTAGTCTCTTCAATCTAATATCATGGTCACAAGACAGTTCACTGGATAAAAGAGAATTATAATCAAAGTGGAGAAAAATGAGGGAGCAAAAAAAGGAGCCAACAGTTTGAAAGAACATTAAATCACAGAGGGTGAAATGCATAGACGTCCCTTATACTCCACTATTCTCTTATCGTCCCTAAATGGCTGAGATCAGAGTCCATCCCCTAAACTTCCCTTGTACTAAAGGGGACATTTAGGAGAGATAGAGGATCCTTCATCATTCCCATAATTTCTCTTTACACTTACTACAACATATACCCGGTCCACTATTGGTCAGATTTGTCTAACAAACGCTAAGAGATGAGCTTATTCATTAATGTAAAGTAGTAAGAGATTTATCTATTCGTCACATGGGCTGGCAGAACGATGTTCACAAAATTTTCATCGGAGAAGCTATGACCTCGACCAACAGGCACCTGTACTGGCTAGCCAGACAGAGGAGGGCGGCTGGAAAAATAAAATATGTTTGGTTTGGTGATGGCAAAGTGAAGTGTAGACGAACCGACAGTCAGTCCGTAGTTATCATAAATTCACCTTCTGACCTTGACGTCTTTGCTTGACTTCTCTGCTCTCGTTCCTCCAACCCACCACCTCATTTTCTGGCTACTTTCTTCTATTTACTTAACTGTTATAACTTTAATATTTCCTTCAATTTTGTTTATGTGTATATTGCAGCCAATTTCATTATTATTTTTATTAGTATTATTACTCATTTTTCGCCAGAGTATATTTTCATTTTCTGTTAGTACGGATCTACTGTTTTTTTTGTTTCTTATCTCCATTGATTACAGGATACCATCTGGATTATTTCCTCTACCTATTTTTTCTATTTTCTACTTTTCAATAGTTTTTCTATTAATGTTTCAGCATCTATGGTGTATCTCAGATCAATCCAACCTAATTATTTCCATATCTTTCGCCCCTCTTATCGATTTACTGTCCCAATCTACCATCTCTTATGACTAATGTCTTATTACCCTGTCATGTCAACGCACAGACACTTTTAGCTCACATAGACGAATTCCATGATTTCTTCCTCAACAACTTCTACCACCTAATCGCTGCCTCTGAAACGTGGCTAAAACCCACAATCACATCCTCTCAAGTTTCACTCCCTAACTATACCCTACTCTGTCACGATAGAAAAAATAGAATTGGAGGCGGAGTACCCATTTTTGTCCATGATAGCCTGAAATCCAAAATCCTTGCTTTGTCTCTTCTCTCCGTCTCCCCACATATCGAATATCTTTTTGCTGAAATATCCACCTCCTCATATTTATTGCTCATTGGTGTCATCTATCAACCTCCTAGAATCCCCTTTGATGAAATACTCGAGACCATCCTCTAAGAACTGAGCCCTTTCTACTCTAATATTGCTCTTTTCGGAGATTTCAATACCAACCTATTATTTCCTTCCTCTGACCAAGATTATTTATCAAACTTCCTCTACTCTCTTAATCTGTATATAGTCCCATACAATCCTACCCATTACACCCAATACTCACACACTTGGTTTGATCTTTGCATTATTGACTCTCCTGGTAAACTCCTCGCCTCATCACAGCACCCGGTTCCTTTTTTGTCTGCTCATGATCCCATACAGGTCTCCTGTTCCTCTATTCTGTCCCCGATCTATATCTTTCAGAAACCTTAATCTCCTAACACCAAAACTTTGATGCCCAATCTTGATGCAATCCAATAGGACTCCATATACCCTTCTAACTCTGTATATTTTATGGTAGAAACCTTAACCAATCAACTGCACATTATCCTAGACCGTCACGCTCCTCTTAAAGTCAGGACAATCAAGTAGCCCCCAGCCCCTTGGTTGACGCCTGTGATAAAAAATTTTATCAAACGAAGAGTGCAGCAAGACATAGGTTTAAGCGCACTTGACTCCCCGAAGACTACACGAATTTCAAGCTGCTTCAAAATAGTAACCAATCCATGATACGCCCTGCCAAATCCCACTACTACCAACAATCCTTATCCAGCACTCCAAACTCAAAAGCTATGTGGGCAATCCTCCGTAAATTATCCTAAGGCAAATCCACCCAAATCCAGACTACCTCTACTTCAGCTGACATACTCAACTCATTTTGTCTCCTGTTCATCCTATCCCTCTGTCCAAGCACCAGCTCCACCACTCATACTTCTCCCCTTTAATCCCAATCATTTTTTATTTTTGCATATTACCCCTGACGACCTATTTAAATCCATTTGTAAATCCTAAACCAAAGATTTCGGACCAGATAATATCCCAGTTAAATTAATTAAATCCACACTTCCATCCATTTTCCCAATCCCATATCATCTCCATAATTTTTCACTACAAAGTTCCACTTTTCCCAGCATCTGGAAAACCGTCCTTGTTTGTCCACTGAACAAAATCTCTAATCACACAACCCCTAATGATTTCTGTCCAATTTCCCTGTTATCTAACCTTTAGAACGAATAGTACAATCCCAACTATTCCAATATCTAGAACAAAATAACCATTAAACTGCTTCCAGTCTGGTTTTAGACCTGACTACTCCACTCATTCCGCCTTCATTAAAATCTCCCAAGATCTCCACACAGTCATAGACCAACAGAAACTCACCATCCTGATCCTTCCTGCTTTCTCTAAAGCATTTGACTCAGTTGACCATAATATCCTCCTAACCAAACTTAAAAATATTTCCTTATCATCTAGTGCCCTTAAGTGGTTCCAATCCTTTCTCACCGATCGCTCCCAGTACATTATAGTTCCTAATAACCCTCAATCAATGTCTCTACCTCTGTCCAGAGGCGTCCCACAAGGTTATCCCCCACCCTCTTTTCCATCTACATCAATGAACCCCCCCCCATCTACATCCTGATTGGATCCCCCTCACTCTTCAAAACCATTTCAGCACCTCCTAATCTTCTTCTGAACAACTCACTTATCTCCTTCCATACCACCATTAAAAACCTTGGTGTTATCTTCGATCAAACACTCTCTGGGAAACCACACATCTCTCAAATTTCCTGCCGTACTATATCCACTCTGAAACAGTTTAACCATCTATGTTATCTTCTTCTGTTCAAAACCCGTCAACTCCTGGTTTCCTCTCTTGTTTTTCCTCACTTCGACTATGGCTGCATGGTGTATGGTGGACTCTCGGGAGAGCTCAAAGCTAAACTTAAACATCTAATGAATTGCTCAATCCGCTTTATCTTCGGGATCTCAAGGGATATGCATATTACCCAGTTTTACACAAAATTGAAGTGGCTTTATCCGTCCTACTGCCGTCAATATTTCCTTACTACCTTACTTTACCAGGCCATTAGAACACGGTGACCGGCCTATATTCTACAGATCCTACAATTCAAACGCTCCTTCTTTCAATCCCGTCCCACCAGATCCTGTGCATCCGACCTCTATCCTCCTCCTCAGCAAACTGCTTTGATAAATTTTTAATTCAAGTTGTCTCCCTCTGGAACTCTATACCTTCAGATATTCGACAAGCAAAATCAATATCCTCTTTCAAATCTCTCCTCTTCAAACACCTACTCCATTCCCAATCCAATTGATCAAGGAATGCACTTAAAAACCTAAGCTGTAAGAATCTCAAAGTACACCCAGATATTCTGATGATTTTGTGATTCATTGATATTTTGTTTACTTAATTTACTTTATCTGTTTATTTTACATTTATACACATTTTTATATCTTTTTATTATCAATAATTTTGTTGTAATCCTAACCATCCTGTAAATATTAAATTGAATTTTATGGACACACCAGAATATTAATATATATTCTGTATTTGTAATTTATTCTAAAGGGACACTAGTACCAGAATAATAAAATTATTTTCATTCATATATTAAACTGATAGAAAATGTTATTATTATTATTTTTACTATTATTATATTTCTAAAATTATTATTATTTTTATTAATATACTTCTACATAAATAAAATCTAGTGAAATGAAACTTCTTGTTTCAAACTATTTTTAAATATTTAAAAGGTAAGTTAAAAGTTAAAAAAGAAAAAAATTGTTGAGAACATTATTTTCTCCACTCCACTTCCTAGAATTAGTTTGATATTAGACAGATAATGATATATATCTGCTTCTTCTTTTCTTAAACATTGGCGGGAAAATTTTTTTAAATATTGATTAAACATCGAGTAAATAAAGGAGGTAACTGGGCTGTTCAAATACATAATAAAGTTATTATTATTATAATTTTTTTACATTCTTCTTACTATACATGAGTGATATAAAGAGAAAACAATTTTATAAAAAAAGCAGAAATTATTCAAAATAAAGACATGAATACGGTAAAAATATAGAAATGGTAAAAATAGTATTGCATTGCTTTACAAAACATATACTTTTGTCCCTTTTATTCTATGTACATTTAAATACTTGAATAATTGAAAATTTATATTCTCTTAATATTTAGTAAAATAAAAATTCTACATGACTTTACTGTGAAATCAAGATGTATTTTTTTAAAATATTGTAATAGTATGCCAAATGTTAATGCCAAGTTTGCCAAATGAACAAATGTTATCTCTACCAGGATAAAACTAATACTTTCATTTTTATTTACGCCTTATATTTTTTAATTGTTAAATATCAATTCAATTATATTAATCATGTTAACTTATTACTAACATATTCATTTAATTTATGTTTTGAAACTGAATACATTTTTAATACACTTCGTTATGTGAATGGATTCCAAGAATTTCCTGATTTTTGCCACATTTAATATTTCAAAATTATTAAAATTGAAATTATAATTATATCGTTTGTCCATTGTAGATATTATTGGGGTTATTAAGATTTGATTTGTGCTGTCTCTCATTTAATATTGATTAGGACAAATTTAAAATTTAATTTTGATAATAAAATTTAGTTAATTATTATTTTATATTTTATCTTTTGTATCTGTTTTGTGTTATTTAGGATATTGTATGTGCTAAATTTTATATTATAAGTATGATCAGGCTTGGTGAATGTCTTTTTAATTGTATCTGTAATGTATTGGAATGTATTTTAATTTTTTAAAAAGGTATAGCTATTTACTGTTGTAGTAGTTACTTTATTACTGTTTTGAATACTAATCTTATTATCAATTATTTTAAAGTAATCTGTCAATTTTGTTTTGGTTTGTTTATTTACAATGGTTTCATCATTATGCTTCTATATAATTTTTTACCAGTTTTGATGTTACTTTCTTTTCCATTTAAACCAAAAATTAATTATAAAGAATAAATTTGTGCATTAAAAAATTACTCTTAGGATATAGTATATATATATATTTTATTTTCATTTTTTCTTTTTTCTGTTGGCTCTACAGACCATGAAGATCTTTTGCCACAAGATGTGGTCTCCTTACAGACGTATGTAGCTTGCAGGAGCTCAGATAGCCTGGACGGGGTCACCTAACCTCACGTTGCTACGAACCATGGTCTCCATGGTGCAGTGGCAGGCCACCCATAGCTCCATAGCTGATCCATTTGGGGCCAATCTGGCCTTCCCACCGACTCACTCAGGTTCAAGGACAGTGTCAAATCGGTCTAGATCCATAGATTATGACTGCTCGGAGTCAGCAGGCGCACAAAGACCTATATTTCTTTCCCCAAAACAGACCGTCCACGGGCCGAACCTCAGGGGGATACTAACATCCTGGTTACCCAAATCTCAATTCCCGATTTAAGTACACTGGGTAGGGTCATCAGTCCTATGCCCAGTCGGTGTGAGTTGCTTCCAGTAGGCTGACGGGCCTTACACACCTGGGGGGGGAGAGACTCGGGCAGCACGGCTTTCCCTGGAGGACGGTCACCCAAATCAGGCGGTCACCCATCCAAGTATTAATCAAGCTTGACGTTGCTCAACTTTGATTATCTATTGCAAGCGCCTTAGCCCATACGGCCTATACACCCCAGCCCACATATATATAACTTAAGATATGAATTATAGTTGGATAATAGGTCATAAAATACTATTATACTACTATTTCATGACCTATTATCCGACTATAATTCATATCTTAAGTTAAAATATACAAAGGTCGAATTATAAAAACACATTGTAATATTATATATATATATATATATATATATATATATATATATATATATAAACACATATATATTTTTTAAAAACTATGTACATGTACATTAAAACAAGCTTTTAAAAAAAATAGTAAACACAATATTTCAGAAGTAAAATAATAACCAAAATTGCACTTCCTATAAGTTTGTTATTATTACTTATGAAATTTACAACTGTACAAATTAATATACATTCAGGAAATGTGATACAGAGAAATAAATGACATGAGAAGGCTTATAGAGAATCTACCCATTGGTAGCACTCTATCCTTTAAGTTAAATATTATTAAAATAAATTATTGATTAGCCTGTTCTTGTAAGTATGTTTTAACTTGTAGGGTTCTGCTAATTGATAGGGTAATGGTCTAACTACCCACAGTACTTTATAGTACTTCTAGTAAGGTATCAATATCTAAAAGCTATACTTTTTTAATTACACCACTTTAAATGGTTCAATAATAAGTAGTTCTTAGATTAAAACTGGATCACTGTCAGTTTCAAGGAAAAAATGAATTGAAAATGTTTTACAAATTTAATCAAATTACATGATAAACTAATATTGTAACATTACAACCTGCTACCATCAAAAGAACAAATTCTATATATGCAAAACATAGTATGAAAAGTTCTGACAAAGCTAATTGACTTACATAGGCTTTCTGCCTTTCTATTTTAGCTATCATCATATAAATACTACATATGAACACAAACAAATCAATATATATGAGAACACTGATAAACTTGATAAGGATATTGCAGCAAACTTCATACTTTCAAAGAGGTTTCTTGTTTTCCAGAACTGATACTCTTTCTAAAACTTATGAAGTGAGAAATGAATTTCTTTTGCACTAAATATTTATTGAGTCACCCATAGATAATAATAAAACAACAAGTTATTGTACAGTAACACCACTGTTACCTTCTACTACTGACTCATTCTACTGGAATAGAGAAAACTTTAAAA
The DNA here is from genome assembly GCA_928085145.1 of Nezara viridula. Classification (NCBI taxonomy): domain Eukaryota; kingdom Metazoa; phylum Arthropoda; class Insecta; order Hemiptera; family Pentatomidae; genus Nezara; species Nezara viridula. Next base: position 42,852,510 of record OV725078.1, read on the forward strand.
AATTCTAAAAATAAAATTTTTATTTTTTATTTTTTAACCTACCTCTCAAATATTCAGAAACTAGTCTGAAAGAAGAAATTTTATTTCAATAGATTTTATTTAGGTAGAAGTATTATAATAACAAAAATAATAATTTTAAAATTATAATAATAGCAGAACTAATAATAATAACACGATGATTACATTTTCTATCAGTTTGTGGCAGCAGATTCCTGCCCGCCATTTGCTTAACAACCTACACGAGACAAATAATTCACCTGCCCTCTACCTGGCAGCGCCACATGAGCTTGCTCGTGCAATGCACCTTGAAGATATATTTTTATTTCTTATTATTATATGGTAAAATACTCAAATTGTAAATTGAAATATATATATATATATATATATATATATATATATATATATATATATATATATATATACATTGTAAATACTTTTTATTAATAAAGTTTAATGGTGATAGCATATACTAATCAAAGTTTAAAAATAACTGTAATTGTAACGGCTCTTGATAGCTGATTTAGTCATGGCCGAATGATTACCACAGTCCTTCGAGGAGTTCGTCAGATCCTTGGATCTCTGCCCCTCTGATCCCTTTGTTTGTGGTTACCATTCCTGTGGAATGTTAAGGTTGATCCCTTAAACCACAGATCAAGGCCCCTTTCACACTGAAGATGCATGCATCCTGGATGCATGTGCCTCTTGCATCTTGATAAAAGAGCTTTCACACCAAAGATGCACGTGCCTTTTGCATCTTCTGATAATATTCATTATTGAAATAGAGATAATTGATATTGAAATAAGCTTTTTTTTACTGTAATCGAATTATTTATAAAATATTTGTTTAACCGTAGCATATACTAAAATAATTCGTAGTTGATATTAAAATAATTTTTTTTTCACTGTAATTGATTTATTTATGAAGTATTTTTTTAATAGTAAGTGATATTGAAATAAGTATCTTTTTTTCTCGCTGACCTGAATAAATTATGAGTACATAGTTCTCTTACCTGTTGATTCAAATTTCTGTGCCAGGACCTTCCATGATTTCTCTTGTTCATCCCTATTTGAGTACTCTTTACTTGTATCATATATTGCAGGATAGTCTTCAACTGCTTAACAAAGATCACATTGAAGTTCTCCGTGTCAGGTAACATAGTTGAAGGGTGGAAGTTTCATACTTGGAACACAATTCCTAATTGCAGTATCAAATGAAACTGAAAAGAAACTGTGAGAGTCGGGCGAATCACTAGATTCTAGGAGCTTGCGGTTCATAGTAAATATTAATTAACTAGAAAGCCTTAAAAATGGATGAAGTAGGACCTGGAAACGTTGATGATATACGAAGTAATAAACACAAACGGATGATTAAATTCACAATATGATTAACTTTATTTATATTTTGATTAATTTTTTGTATTAACTATTTATTGCAATTTTGGCATACAATCTTTAATCTTCCAGGTAAAAACAAACATATGGAGCAATAGTTGAAAATCAGAGCAATTGATAAAAAAAAGCCTATAGTTAAAAAAAATTAAACAATGGATAAAAAAAAAGGAAACAATACTTGAAAATAAAAATGCAATTGATAGAGACGTCAATCACAAGAGCTTAGAGAAAATTGAGAAGGGAGAGAGAGGATATACCATGCGTTGGCGGTGTAAGCCGACTGGACCTAATGATTGATTCTCAAAAATATTTTGCTTCGGGCGGGTCGAGATGAAAGGGGTGAATATGCAAGACCAGCATAACAGAGACGCATGCTAAAAATCTCCAGCCGGCTGGTTCCCAAGATGCACATGCATCTTGCATCCAGGCTGCAAGACGCACTTGCATCTTCCGTGTGAAAGCTCTCGCATGCATCCTGCATCGTCAGTGTGAAAGGGGCCCAAGAGTGATTCGGGTGTTGATCTGCCTGATACTTAAGATTATTCTTCTAATCATCTTCCTTCATCCACTTCGTAATCTCACCCCTCTATTGAACACGCTCTGCATGTAACTGCATTCTCTGTACAATACCTTGATAAATGGTGACCCCGACGTGATGTAACAGGCCCTGACTTGAACTGAGAAAGAAGAATATTAAAACTACGATGTAAACACAGGATGACTGAAGAAGATGACAGAGGAGTACTGGAGATAGCGGTTGAGGATCACCACTACACAATCTGCTTCAGACTCAGCCTTTAAAAATTCAGCAGTCACAACTTTCAAGACCAGGCTGAATTCAGCTATAAACTATGCTTGTATAAGGAAATACTCCAGCTTTCAAACTGAAGCAACATCCTCAACCAACCTGAAGTCTCTTAACACAGCTGTACTCATATATACCAACACGAACATTTTTTTCTTCTTTTTATTATCCTTTTAATGAATTTTTTTCCTTTTACAAGTATCTTATATTTTTGTTATTATTTTATTGTATATATTTTTTACTTAGATGTTTTCTTTTTTCTTAATTTATATATAATAGTATGAATGTACACATAGACCCTTAATGCCCAATGCCCTTGATTGTGGCAGATTGTATTATTATTATTATAATAAAAAGGTTATAAAAAAAAAAAAAAATTCTTGAAAAATAAAAGGACAAGAAATCCATCTTTTTTTTTTATTCTCCCTTCCTGATAACATCTTATTTCAGTTCTAACTGTGTCAGCTTTAAATAGGAAGCAAAAAACACTTGTTGAGTATCTTAAGTATTAAGCCTATTTGGAGCAATGCAGAACTCAGAAATAATGCCAAGTTCATGGAAAAAGTCGAGACTGAGCCCAATCCACAAGAAGTAGGATGTACTTGACCAGAGCTGTCGCATGAGTTTTAGGAGCCAGGGATGAAATTTTACCAGGCGCCCTTCCTCTCCCCCTGTTCCATCCCAATTTGATCAACACCCCATTAACCCATATTTAAATAGAGAAAGAGAGTTTAGTGATTAAGTGGAGATACATTTCAAATCTCAAATATTTTTTTAGTGAGAAACAAAGTTGATATTCATTTTTCACAACTCAGAAAACTATTAAATATGAATTTTTATAGCAATTTAATTAAAATTTTCAGCATGAAATTTTTGCCTAGGCTGGATCCTTTAAAATTTTGTCGAATATCACAAAAATCGTGATAACTTCACCATGTATCCATCGATTCACATGAAAATCATCATATGTGTAGGTACAAACTCAATCTCTGCACCAAAGATATAAAATATGTTTTAGAAGTTTTTCTAAATTTCTAGCTTAAAACAGAATAAAATACAAAATTGATGTGGTTTGGAAGAGTAGTAATTCAGCTTTCCAACAGTTGTACTGATGTTGAATTTGAAGAAAATCTTGAGAGGTTATGAATGGTTTAGTTAACAACCAAAAATACAATCCTACTAGAAAATCATGGAATAAAATTTGAATTTTTTATTTTCGATAAAACATTTGTAATCAAGAGTTTTAAAGAACACTAAAGGCAAATCTAACTTTCTTTTTTATAATAAAAATTTAATAGGCTTACTTTACTTGAAGTACATTTTATTTTTTTGTTAATTAAGATACTCTATACATCTTTTGATACTATAGTTAATATTTTTTCTTATTTTTCACAAAAAAATAAATCGGTTGAAATACTATAACCTAATAATCCGTGTAAAGCAAAAGTAAAAATTAATAACAAATTTTGTTTAAAATTTTTTTTTTTTTCTTAGCTCCTAAGGTGCATTGGTAAGAACCCTGGAACATGGGTCCATTATTTTTCGACCCAGTATCACCAAAAAAAGTTTCATTGAAATCAGTGGCCCCATGTCTATAACCTCCCATTGTTAAATGTCTAACATACCTAGATCACTGATCATTACAGCGCTTGCTACCTCTAGGGCAAATAATCTGTCACATTATATAATTTTGTTTTCATCATAGGTGTTCATTTATTCTTGTTTGTTACATTCTGACCACAAAGAATCTTGGCTACACAGTACATTTTGTAAATAAAATATAAATGTTTTACTATGACTAAAACATTTTTTATACCAAAAAATTCTTTCAAAGAAATATATATCTCTCAAATTTAATTAATTTATTTACAAATAATGAATAACTATTCGTGTCTGTTGGCTGATTTTCCAGTAACTTTTTATTTTTCTTATTTATTTATTTTTTCCAATTTCACACATTATTAATGATTTTCATGGTAGGTCAAATTTACATTTAAAATGTTTAATAAAAATACATTTGCTAAATATAATGCTTGTCATATATTATGATATCTTATTAAGTATGGCAGTGTCTCCCTCCCTATTGCTTCAACTGGACTAATTTTGATACTTTTTTTCAAATACCACACAGACTATCGAATCTTAATTAAATTAAAAAAGAATTGTACCATATTGAAAATAAGCAAATTACACAGAAAATTCTCACTTTAATGGGCTCAGACATGTCCACAATTATTCAGTAATTTAAATCATAAGAATAAAAAAAAAAATCAAAATTTTACAAAAAAGTAATGTCATAAGATAGAACATTTGTAGCTAAATCCATGATTTACCAAAGAAAGAAAAGTAAAATTAATTTTTAAAAAAGATAAGATAAAATCAAAATTCTTGATTATATAAAAAATAATTTCAGAATATGAACTCATAATTATGGTCTATAGAGAATAAAATTAAAAAAAACAAAACAATAGTTCACCTTCTTTATTTCGTCCTTTCTTTTTTGAACCTTCTTTATCCTGAAAAAAAAAAATGTTTATTACTATTAACTATATTAGTATGGTGTAAAACATAAAAGTCAGCGTAATGTCCAATAATTTCATAAATGAAAGAACTTTAAAACTCCATTATAATTTTCCCCTTGTTTATTTTAATTTATCCTCATCACAAAATAATAAAAACTATTTCTATAAAAAAGATGTTTCAGATCAAAATTTAAATTGGTTTTTTAGGCTGATTAAAGCAATGTAAAAGTATTAAAATTTTAATCTTCGATCACTCGGTATTTTCATAAAAAAAGACCCCGAAAAATCACAAAAATACGATGCCGATCTCTCAAAAATCAAATCCGAAAGTATTTTCATAAAAAGCGGCCTCCAAAAAATAATGGTCGACCCTGATATCAATTAAATCCGAAAAGTTACAATGTATTGATGCCCGAGGGCGCAATCTCAAATCCGACAGTATTTTCATAAAAAGCGCCCCCCAAAATATAATAGCCGACCCTGATATCAATTAAATCCCAATAGTTACAAAAAGTCGATGCTCGGGGGCACAATTACAAATCCGACAGTATTTTCATAAAAAGCGTCCTTCAAAACATAATAGTCGACACTGATATTCATTAAATCCGAAAAATTACAAAAAGTCAATGGCCTGGGGTGCAATCTCAAATCCTAAAATGTTTATATAAAAACCGCCCCCAAAAACATAATAGTCGACCCTGATATCGATTACATCCAAAAAGTCCTCGCCCGGGGGCGCAATTACAAATCTGACAGTATTTTTATAAAATGCTCCCCAAAAACATAATAGTCGACCCTAATATCAATTAAATGTTACAAAAAGTCGATGGCCGGGGACGCAGTCTCAACTCCGAAAGTGTATTTATCAAAAGCGTCCCCCCCCCAAAAAAAACATAATAGTCGACCCTGATATCGATTAAATCCGAAAAGATACAAAAATTCGATGAGCGGGGGCGCTATATCTAAATGCTATATCTATTGCTAAATACTGGAGACCATTTTCAAAAACGCTAAAACATATAAACAGACCTAAATATCGAAGAAATCCTTAAAATTACAATACAAATTAATCGAATCATATTTTTATATTAAATAACGAATAATAGATAATGCATATTATCTGTAAATAACAAATAACAAATAATTATCTGTCTAAAGAACGTCGAATAAGAATAACTAATAAATTTTTATCTATTATTCATTATCTAGATAAAATTTCAAATAATTTATTGGAACCACGCCCAACACTGATCTATAGATGGGCAGAAAAAAATTAACTGAAGCTGAACACAGATAAACTTAAGGCTATCCTCATTGGTTACAGGCAACTCATTAGTTTTGTTCCTTTCTCTCCTCTCAATAACCCCTCCATAAATTTCTTTCTGACAGCCAAAAACCTCGGAGAGATCTTTGATCAGAATAACCACATTTCCCAGATTACCCATAAATCCATAACTATCCTCAAACCAGGATTCTATTCGAAAAAAATAAAATAAAACAGCTCCTTGTAACATCCCTGGTTTTCTTCCACTTCAACTACGATTATTTAGTGTATGGAGGGCTGTCCACAATAATGAAGGTGAGGCTGAAAAGAGTCATGAATTGCTTCTCAAGATTATCTTTATCTTAGGGATTCTCAGGCGTTCCCATGTTTCCTGCTACATTTCTTTCTTGGCGTTTTCCATTTCCAAGTCCTCAGACCAAAAATTCTCTCTACATCCTATAACTTCTTACTCTTCATTCCTCTATCCACTCTCTTGATACCAGATCTCTACCTATAGATCTATATCACCCCTCCCATAAAACCACTTCCTTCGGCAAATCCTTCGTCATTTGTGCTACCTCCTTTTGGAACTCCTTGCCTATCTCATTACGTCAAACCACATCCACAAATTCCTTCAAACAACTTCTATTCCACCAACTAATACATATTCAAACTTCCGCAAGCTTGTAAGAATTTTTAGGTTATGTAATCACAGTTGCTCACCAACAGTTAATTGATAAGAGCCATTTTAATTTTATTTATATATATTTTTTCTCATATATTTTCTGTATATATTTGAATATTTAGCTAATACAGTAGTATTTTTCAAGGACGCTAAACGTTCTTATATATGGTTCTACAAGGAATATATAAGCCCTAATACTTTAAAGATTTATTCAACTTCAACGATGTTTCGAGATAATTTGCTCATTCTCAAGTCATCAAAACTTTTTGTTCATGAAAAAATATTTTTGTATTATAATCTCATTAAATGTTCATTTTCGGTAAATGGATTTATGGGTAATCTAGGAAATGTGGTTAATCCAAGAGAGGTTCTGATCAAAGATCATTCAGAGGTTTTTGACTGAAGAAATTTATGGAGTGGTTATTGAGGTAAAGCAGAGGAGAGAAAGGAAGGGAACTAATGAGGTGCCTGGAGCCAATGAGGATAGCCTTAGTTTTATTTGTGTTCAGTTTCAGTTAATTTTTTTCTACCCATCTGTAGATACAGTCAATATCCTCTTGTAGATTTTGGATAGCCTCAGGCATTTCAGAAGGTTGGAACATTAAGTATATTTGAAGATCATTTGAATATCAGTAATAGTAGGAGTGATTAATGGAGTCAGTAAGGTCGCTAATATAAATGGAGAGAAGGGTTGGAGAGAGTGAGGAGCCCTGAAGAACACCTCGTGATAATTTAAGGGACAAGGAGGGAGATTTGTTAGGATAAAAAACATTTTAGAACGCTATTCGATATGGGCAAGCTTAGGAGTTTGGAAAGGAGTATATTATGATTGATAGAATCAAAGATTTTTGAAAAGTCAAAGAGGATTAAGATAGAGATTTTCTGTTAACTTCTTATTTATTGAATTATGTTTGTTCTTGTTATTTACACTAATTATTTTTTTTTTAATTATTACTTTTGATATACTTACCTTTCTCATTTATTTATATCAAAAAATCATTTTCCCATCATATTTCAATGTTTTTTATTATTGTATACTTGTATATTTACCATTTTACTGATTTTATTCTTTAGTTTTATAACTATAATCTTTTTCATTATTATCACTATCATCTTGTTACTGTTATCATGCACTCTTATTACCGTTACACTTTTATATTTATTATTTTACTTATGTTATTGCAATTTTTAGCCCTGAGGATGACCCACATTTTTGGGTCATAATGTCGGCTAACCCAATAAAAATACCTTGACTGAGATTCCTGATAATTTTATTTCATCCTTAAAAATAAATATAATTTACATTTTTTTTTCTTTGTCCTTTCATTGACTGAATGCCCCAACCAACTTCTATTACGTAAAAGTATAACATTCTACAACTAGTAAGTTCCTTTATAGTCCACTCAGTAAATATTATTCCATTTTAATCCTTATGTGTGATTTAATGTATATGAAATGATATATGAAAACTCTTTAATTTGTAATAATAAAAATTACTTGTAATTGAATCTATATCTGAATTCTTTTTTGTACTTTTGAACCAGCCCAAAGCCCAAATGTGGAAAGAGTTGTAAGGATAAGGGAAAGGGACATTAGTACTTAATTGCTGTTTTAATAAATTGAGGATTTGGGAGTAGGTTAGAGACAAATTTTATTTGTCAGTTTTTAGATTAACAGATTTTTGTTTTAATTGGATCAAAACACTTTCCATAAGTACTCTTTTGTCACAATTGGGGGTTGTAGATAAAGATTGTTCAGAAAGTTCAGAGAAATTTAGGATTTTTGGAGAAAATTGAATATTTATGCTGGGTGATGAGGTCTTTAAGTAGATTTCTTGTTTCCCCATTGTAAGAGGAGTAAAATTGGGAGGTGGAACAGGCGATGTGGTATACAACATTTGAGCAATGTTGGAAAGGAATTGGGTGGTTAGGGGTGTAAATGTTGGAAACTTTTAAGTGGAATTTGAAAGTTAGGAATAGAGGAGCATAAAGACTTTTGAATCTAGTCAGAAGGATGAGAAGGGATATATGGTAGAGATCTATATAGGGGGATTAAGGGAGGTTTTGGTGAGATTGAGGGAAGGTAATGATGAGAGGTGGGTTTTGTAGTCCTTAAAGTTTTTTTTATAGTATAGTGAACAGATTTTAGTGTATTAAGTATTATTAGAACAGTATAGTGTATACGATTTTTGATAAAAAATATGTCGGAGAACCAGATGATTATAGTATTTAATGATTATGTTTGATAGGTCAGGTAACAAGGGGGTTGCCAATGGCTAGTACTCCAATTTGATTTTAGAATTGTCCACAGAAAGTGAAATAACCGAATTAACAATAGAGTTATAGTGATTCAATGAGTGAAGAACAGTTGAGAGAGGTATGGGATTCTATTGATGACCAATTTTCTTACACTATAAGCAGGGCTCTGTCTAAAGAATGTTGGTGAACAGGCTTTTGATGTCGAAGGAGGTGAGAATTAAGTGGTCGGAAACAGTTAAAGATAGTAGCAGGTTGTGCAAGTGAAATGAGTTATGGATATCATTTGGAGAATTGTGACTAAAGCTTTATAAGGAAGGAAGTAAAAATTTTCTTAAGTTTCACAAAGGTAGAGTTAATATTAGACATGATGGGATGGAGGGGGGTTCCAGGTTTGTGGATTTTAGGAAGTCCATAGAAGTTAGGGGCCACGGAGTTATAAGATATGAAGTTTCTGTAAGTGGGGTATGTAATTTATTTTGAAAGTAAAAAGTTTCTGATTTGTTGGTTGAATTGAGTTTTAAGAGGATTAGGGTCACGAGATGTCAAGGCATATATGGTTAGGTCTGATAGAAGTTTAGTAAATTTTTTATTGTATTCAGTGAGGTCCATAATAACAGTTTTATTGCCTTTATCTGTTTTTGTAACAATGATATCATCATGGGTTTTTAGTAATGAATGGGTAAACAAAATTTCTTTGAAAAATTGAGGGGAAAAATTAGTAGAAATGGATGGTGGTGTTGGATGTGGTTAGAAATAATGTTCGTTATAGAAACACATGACATTCCTTACTATTATTAGAGTGATTGTTTAGGCAACTTTTCTAATTATGGCAAAATAACTCTCATGAGTTTCAATAAGGCAATATTCTAAATTTTGGGCAACATTCTAATTTTAAGCAGTGGACTGTATCTTAATGGATTGGTAGGTTATAATGATTGTGCAAAAAATACCTTACCATCTTTATGCCATCTTACATCTTTGGTTACCTGGAGGGCCCTCCGTGCATCTGCAGTGACTGCCAACGAAGAAGTGTGGCGAGCAAACCAGGCACTCTCCAGGCTTAAGTGTTATCTTTTATCTGTTAGATCTGCCCCCACCACTCACCGTAACGCGGGAAAATCAAACCATTCTTTTGCACAACCAGTGATAAAAAAAAAAGAATCGTCATAAATGTATTATAAATCTTTTTTAAGTTCTGGGTTGTTTGGTTGCGAAATTGAGATTACAAATATTAGGGCCAAAGCTTAAAATATTAAGGACGTTGGAAGGAATATCTATAGATGAGGTGTTAGTAAGAATTAATATTTGTTGACAAGATCATTAAATTTGGTAACGAGGAGTCTTTTTTCCTCGGATCTAACAGTGATAAAGATGATAGAAACAATTGTTGAGAGGTTTTTCAATGTTTGTCAGTTATGTTGATTTGTAATAGGTGGATAAGAGAGGAACTTTGTTGATTGAGGGGATGAAGGTGTTATGTGATTTCATGGATTTTCAAATTAAGGAGGGAGTTTTTTTAATTTTAAAGAATGATCATTTTGAATTCCTATAGACAAAGCCCTCCTTATAGTTTAACAAAACTGGTCATCAATAGAACCCCTCAACCATTCCTCATTCATTGAATCACTACAACTCTGTTACGAATTCAGTTATCTCACTTTCCGTGGACAGTTCTACAATCAAATTACAGAACTAGCTATGGGCAAAACTCTCGTACATGGCCATTCAAATATAGTCCTTCATGACCTCCTAAATACCATAATCCCCTGGTTCTCTAATGTCATCTTTTTGATAGAAAATAAACTTTATTTGTTAATTAAAATTAAATAATATATACAATATCTTCAATGACAATATATATAACAACAAAAGTAAAAAAATTGAAAAAACATTATTGAAATGAAATGAAAAACAGAAATTTGGGAAAATAAAAACAAAACGTTATAAACATAATGAGCTGATTCTTAAAACTAAAACTTAAATAATTTAAACAAACATTCACGTGAATTGAAATTTGATTTGTAGAATTTATTTCATGATTGTAGGGCATCATTTTGGATCTGATAAGGAATTGGTAAAGAAGGTATTTGAATCTGCCTGAATATGGGCGAATGCAACTAATAGCTCAGAAGGGAGAGAGGATAAATATATTTCGAAGTTGTCAGTGTATAGATGGTGTGGGCAATGGTGGGTAAAATTGGGAAGATCATTTATATAGGAATTTAAAAGGAGAGGGGAAATGCCCAAACCCTGGTTCACTCCAGAGGGTAGCGTAAGAAATTAAGATAAGAATTGGTTCAGAATACTAACTGCTTGAGTCCGGTCAGAAAGGAAAGATTGAAACCGAAGAATGGAGCTCTTGGAGAAAGATAGGGATTTTAATTTAGTAAAGAGGATAGAGTGGTCTAAAGAGTCCAAAGCATTGGAAAAGTCTAAAAGTATCAATACAGTTAACTTTTTTGTCCATTGCAGTATGTACGTTATTGGTAATTCTTAGTAGAGCGGATTGTGTGGAAAAGCCAGGTTGGAGAGGATCGAGTAGTTTTGATTCTTCCCGGAATTCGGAATCCCACAATATCTCTTCTCATCAGTTTGGATTCCGTTTAAGACATTCAGCTGTCCAACAAGGCCTTCGTGTCGTGGACCATATATTTTCTGCACTTAAAAACAAGCAATATTGCACTGGTGCTTTTCTGGACGTAGCGCAAGCTTTCAACCGGGTGTAGCACGATGGCTTGCTTTTCAAGCTCAAAACCCATTTATCCCAATCCTTATACCTAGTCCACAAATCCTACCTCTCAAATTGTTCCTTTCAAGTCCTTTGTGGCCGAATTCTCCACTTACTAGCCAATTTATTTTTATTTATTCATTTATTTTTATTTCTCTATTATATATATATATATATATATATATATATATATATATATATGGTATGAATGAACACATTTCGCCTTGTTACTAGTTGCCCTTCAATGTGACAGATTGTACTATTTACTGTTCAATAAAAAAAATAAAATAAAAATTAGAATCCTTTCCAGGAATTTGGAAATTTGGGATTGAGCTATTGTTTCTAGAGTTTCTGGAAAAGTTAGAGAGAAAGAAGATTGGGCGGTAGTCTTTAGGAGAGTACGATTAAGGATTTTGTTAGTCTCTAAATGCAGAGGAATTGGCTAACAAAGGGAAACAGAGAATAAGTTTACACCAAAGAATGATGGGAACAAAGTGGGGAACAATGCAAGATGTACTTTCTTAGGATTACAAAACAACATATGTGCGACTTTGCTTAGAATAGGCTGGAGAATTCTTGATAACAGCATCTAAAAGTGCAAGGCAAAAAATTTAGAAAGTCCAAAACTCAGTACTCAGGATAATAAGAGGTGTGCCGAAGTCTACACCCATCATAGCTATGCAGTTGCAAGTGAACGTCGACCCAATAGTGATGCCTAGAGATGTAAGTTCAATAAGTCTCTAAGAACAACTACATAGACTTCCTGTAAAGTACTGGTTAAAGTATAAGCCAGCATAAAAAAACTTAAAACACAAGTTACCTTTTTAGATAAAGCTCAACAGCTTAAAGATAAAATACATTTGCCACCGCTCAGAGGGGACCACTTTCTCTAATAACACCTCAGTGCCCTGCAAAAACAGCATCATATAACTTCAACTTTATAAAACTCATACAAAAGAAGAGGTTATACCAGAAGAAATAAGATCATTGGCTCTTGAATTGATAGCTGAACGTTATTCCAATCCTCCTTGGGTTCATGTGACAGCGAAATTAAAGTTATTTTATTGGCACTGCAAGCTTTGTCAAACTTAGATGTCAAAAACATCGTATTTTTGGTGGATTCACAGGTGGCCATCCTGATCCATGGCCCAGTGACCCCAATGCTCAGGACATTCTCAAGTACCAAAAGATCATAGAGGGACCACTTCTTCAAGGAACTGAGGTATTCTTTCAATGGATACCAAGTTATTGTGGTCTCCATGGCAACGAAATGGCCTTAAACTCTACAAGGAAGACTCAACATTGAACTAGCCAGATAATTGAATACCATTTCTTATTTCGAAGAGCCAGAAAAGAAATAAATAAGGCAAATGAGGCTCTAAAACTGGAATCTATAATGAACAGTATTGTGGAGAAACAATGGAAAAATTGCTTAATGAAGCAAATCAAGTACTCATAAACCTGCCGAGAAAGGAAGCTGTGGCAGAGTTCCGGATGAGAACAGGCCATGACTACCTTAGGAAACATTTGCATAGAATAGGAGTGGCAGACTATCCACACTACAATTTATGTAATTCAGGAACATATATGGATGCAGCGCATTAAAGTCTGTGCTACACCTATTGAACTTAAGAGATATCACACAGTCTAAATTGGAATGGTACTGGGCTGCAAGGTCTCTAATAGCGGAACCCGATAAATAGGCAAAATTAAAAAAAAAATTTCAAAACATTTTGATTTTTAAAACAACAGTCAAAAATCGCAAAATACCAGATTTTTTGTTTGTGTTTTCGGAATTTAAAAGGAATATTATCGACACATTTTAAAAACATAATTATGCATAATTTTCATTAATATTTCTTGAATTAGTTTTGAATTTTAAATTATTAAAAGATAACTTTGCCAGGTGCAAGATCATTTGAAATTTTGCAAACTAAACCACATTTTAAGAAATCTCCTCTAGACTTCATTAATAGAGTTCAATAATTAATAAATCTGATATGTAGCATTTCCAAGTCAATTTCAACCTTTTCCAAGAGAAATTCAACCTTTTCCAAATCAAATTAAACTTTTTCCAAGTCAAATTCAACCTTTTCCATTTCAAATTAAACCTTTTCCATTTCAGATTCAACTTTTTTTTATTTATTTAATTATTTTTAATTTTTCGATATATAGGTTAGAGACATAGTTTTTGAAAACAACCTCCGTTTTAAGATTATGCCACTGTGTTTAGGTTTATTTAAGTTTTTCGGGTTTATTCGATATAAGAGTCTATTCATATGTTTCTGGGGCGCAGATTTTGAAAATGACCTCCATTTTAAGATTTGCTACTGTATTTAGGTTTATATAAGTTTTTCGGATTCATTCGATATTAGGGTCTAGTCTTATGTTATCGTCGTGTGCCTCGTTTTTGAAAATGACCTCCAATTTAAAATTATGCCACTGCGTTACGACTTATTTCAGTTTTCTGATTTATTCGATATAAGGGTCTATTGATATGTTTCCGGATTTTTGAAAATGACGGATGGTTTGTTTTTTGGTCTTATTTGATATAAGGCTTAACTTATATGTTATTGGAGACGTAGTTTTTGAAAATAATCTCTATTTTAAGATTAAGCCATTGCTTCTTGAATAATTAATTTGTATTTTTTGTCTTTTTTTAAATACAAAATTTCATCAATTCAGTTTCGTGTTTTGAGAATGAAAAACTAAATATTATGAAGCTAAGGTTGAATTAACCACAAAATACATAAATAAAAAGGTGAAACAGCAACTTGTAATAAATTGAACGTACCATTTACAGATTTTTCAGCTAATTGATCAATATTCGTATCTTATCATTTTGTAAGAGGATACAGAAATGTTGAAAAAAGAAAGCTAAAATTAAATTTAAAAATGAGAACATAAATTTTTTTTGGCTGAAAAATAAATTAATTCTTCGTATTTTTTAAATTCAAAGGAAAAATTAAAGAAACTTAAATAAACCAAACAGTGGCGTAATCTTAAAATGGAGGTAATTTTCAAAAACTACGTCTCCGATAACACATAAGTAAACTCTAACATCGATTAAATTAAAAAAAAAAGTAAACTATTCAAAACAAAATGGCGTGTTCTTAAAATGAAGGTCATTTTCAAAATCTATGGCTCCGGAAACATATCAATACATCCTTATATCGAATAGATCCAAAAAACTCAAAAAATAAGTCGAAACACAGTGGTGTAATCTTAAAATGGAGATTATTTAAAAAAACTAGGCACATAATAATAGACGCTTATATCGAATAAATCCGAATATGTACAATAAATTGATATTCGTAAGTGTAACATAAAGTTGATAGTATTTTGATAAACTCTACTAAAAGGGAGCATAATAATAGACCCTCATATTGGAAAATAAAAAAAAAAGTGGCCCTTATTTAGAGAAAAATAAAAAATTCGAAACTTTAATTTGAAGTGGAAAAGGTTGAATTTGAATTGGAAAAGGTTTAATTTAAAATGGAAAAGGTTGAATTTGACTTAGAAAAGGTTGAATTTGTCTAGGAAAAATTGAATTTGTCTAGGAAAAAATTGACTATGACATGGAAATATTATCCCGAAAAAATCTGAAAAGTAAAAATAAATGTATAAGCGACCGCATTATATTTTTTTTTTTGTATTTTTCAAAAGCTATGCCTTCAATAATATAATAAGTGGCCTTTATTTAGAGAAAAAAATCGAAAATTTACAAAAATTCGAAAGTTGAATTTGATTTGGAAAAAGTTGAAATTGACTTGAAATGCTATATATTATATTAAAACTTGACAGTTCAAATCAGGAAATCACTCATATAATATTAAGAACGGATAAAGACATAATATATATCATATATACAAATGCTTACCACCTACTCTGGCTAATCATATTATGATATACAATCACAAAAGTTTGGGAAAACCCCCAAGCATTGTGAGGAATCGCAAGAGCGAGTAGTCCAGGAGAATCCACTTTGCTTCTAAATGTGACCAGATAGTGGGGAAGTACTTCCTCAGGGTAGATCTTTTCACACTTGTCATTCACCACAGGTTGCATTCTTCTGTTGTTTGGCCGAATTATCTTTTTTCATTAGCTGGAGTTCCCGTTAATTCTTACTCTGAGATTTTCTGGCAGACATACCTAACCTAGCCTTCTTTCTTATACATATATTTTGACATATTTTTTCACAGGAGGAAGTTGAGAGGCACCCCTCCCGCTAATATCTGCACCGCCTAATGAGACATACGCCAATTCAATACGTTCTAGTGAATTATAGCAGAACCATCCACTAAATCGTCACCAACCTCCTTTTCTGCCAGAGTGTGAGGTTCTTGTTTCAGGCAGAGGACCCATACCTCAGAATATCCAAGACCATTCCCCTTTATATGGTCATAGTGGCAGGGGAACTGAGGCTAAAAAACGCCCCTGTCATTCAAGGCCAGGGTCACCTTATTTCCCAGGAAGTCCAAGTGGAGGGTCTTGTTAAATCTTCTTCTGAATCATATGCCAACATAAGAAATTATCACCTCACTTGGACACATTCTTGTAACTTGAATGTTTAGGTTTATAGGAACAGCCCTGCCATGGTACCTCTTGGTAGGATAGCCAAGGTTTTTTCAGCAGCCACGTTTAACCTCTTTTTTCCACATAATTTCCCTATCATGTTTGTTCACATTTCTACTTCTTGCTTCAAAGCAGCTTCCTGAAAGATGGTATCAGAGAGCTGGCTTTGGAGTGATCTGGTGAAGTCCATAAGATGTCCAAGTTCATCTTGGTGTCTGTGTTGGATCTGCCAACTCCTGCTATGTTCAGACATCAATAACAATTTATCAAAAAGGAATACTCAATTTTTGGATTTATGGCAGGTTTTAAGACATAAATGTCTGCCCCACTGTACAAGGGTTGGTACTAGAGGCAGTGCGCCGTTATGGCCAGTACCATATGAAACTCTGTTTAATTTTTTCATTGTATTGGTGTAAGGGGTGGTGTGTCGGTCGGTTCTAGGGTCAGTACATTGTTGTGGATGAACTCTTAAACATTCTAATCAGAATATAATGATGATTACAATAAATAAGCAGTCATTGTTCCGATACACAAAAGGGGTGATAAAGTAGAGTGTCAAAATTACAGGGTAATAACACTACTCTGTATTAATTATAAAGTGTTATCTGTCCTGTTATTGAAAATGTTAATGATAACATCAGAAGAAGTTATAGGTGAGTACCAAAGTAGGTTCCGCCCTGGGAGATCTACTATTGACAGAATATTCACAATCAGGAACATGTTAGAGAACAGCAATAAGTGTAACATTAATTTACACCATCTGTTTAAAGAATACAAGCAGCTATATGAGAATTAAGAAAGAAATGAGATTTATGAAAACTTAAGGATCTTAGGTTGTTCTATAAAACTTATTAGGCTGGTAAGGATGACCCCCCAAAACAGTAGAAATTTAGTACAAGTCTAGGGAAAAGTTTCCAGAGACTTTGTCTTTCAAAAAGACATGCTTGAGAGGATTATGAGGGCAGCTAAAATAAAGGATGAAGGATGTATAAATAAAAATATGACTCAATGCCTAGCATATGCCAATGATGTAGTCATAACAGAAAAGAATCAAGATTAGTTTTTAAAGACATTTACGGAATGTGAAGAGGTAGGACTCATAATGAACAAAAGCGAAATGAAATATATGATATCCAGGAAAGGCGCAAAAAGTGAATGTTTGTTGAAAGGATGTAGTTTTGAAAGTGTGGATAAATTCAATTATCTTGGTACAATTTTAACCAACGATAACAGATTGATAACATGAAAAGGCAATGAAAATGATTGTTATTGGTCACTCCAAAAGGTATTCCAAAATATAGAGATACACTGAAACCTCAAAATAAGAGTATATAAATGATAATTCGTTCTTTTGCCTGTATGGTAGTAAGGCATGGACCCTAACCAGGCAGCAAGAGACGTTGCTGATTACATGGGAGAGAAAAATTCAGAGAAGAATATATGGCCCTTAAGTATTACCACATAAAAACCAATGCAGAACTGAAGGACCTATATGGGGAACCTGATATTGTTTCTTGCATTAAAAAGAGAATAATAAGATGGCTGGGCCAAGTTTATTGGATGGATCAAAAAAGGCTCCCAAAAAAATAAATAAATAAGGACACCCAGATAGAGAAAGAGAAAGAGGCAGGCCTAGACTATGATGGACGAAAGATGTAGAGGAAGACCTGAGGTCACTGGGTGTGAGACATTGGAGAGAAGTGACAGAGGATCGGTCTGAGTAGAAGGTAATTTTTGAGGAGGCCAAGAGCCTTAGCGCCAAAGGAAGAAGAAGAAGAAAACCATTTAAAAAGAACTAGCTAAAACAAACTAAATTTTGTTTTTAAAAAAATCATGAATTATTTGTGACTTTTTTTTATCACCTTCCAACTACACTCCAGGTATCCCACTTATAGAAAAACTTCCTTGTTTCATAAACTTGAAGTCCATAACTATTAAGTTGAGGTTTATTACAAAATAAGACCTTTTACTTAAAAAAAAAAAATAATGTTTATTAAATATTTACGATTTAAAGTGACATAAAACTCTTTTACATAGATCTCTATATTTATATTTATCCATTTTTTTTTTTTTTTTTTTTTTTTTAGAAACATATTTAAAACAATGTGTAATTACTTTAAATTGGTATTTATGTAATTTATGCCTTGTGGCAAGAGGATGGATCAGATATTTCTAAAATAAAATATTCATTCCTCGTAAATGTTGCTTATTCAGAAAAGAAGCTCTATGTTATGGAGGTAGGATTTTCTTCCTTAAATTTCCAAATGTAGTTTTCATTATCAATTGAACATTAATACCAATTTAAGGTAAAAACTCATTATAATAAATTAAGATTTATAAACAAAAAATAAACTTGTCAATTACAATTTAAAAAAATCACAACAGTAACATTAAATCTCTAAAGTACATTAAAATAGAAGAGGCATCACTTATGATAGACAGTTACATATGACTTGAAAATGGTTAAATTTGACTTTGAAAAGGTTAAATCTATCTGACCTGTGAAAACTTACACGTAACTTTGTAATCCTATGGTGTGGAAATGAAATTTTGCCTACTGGGAGAAGTTTCTGAGAACTTAAACCCAATAAATGTTAAAAGACTACTGTGTTAACTTATATTTTAATCTTAGTACAAATTAGTTTACCTTTTTGTTAATTATTTTCATATTTTGAGAACTGTCTTCAGCTACAGAAATTTCTGGTGATTTAGGAACAATTTCATTAGAAGAATCTTGGGATTGACTGGGAGATGGAGAGTTTTTACCATTCCTTTTCTTATTTTTACGCCATGCCTGTAAAATTATAACCACAATAAAATATTTGATATTAAAAATAAATTTAAAGTGTAAGGCTCTTGCACAATTGGCAGCAATTTATGATCTCTTCCTATGGATCGCTGCAATAGATAGCATTCTGAGTGACTGATAGTGCAACAAACAACATGTGAGGCGTGAGGAGAGAAAACATGTTGTTTTTTGGTGTATGAACCTTTAAAAGATAACTAATTGAAACAAGTGATTGAGAAAACTATATAATAAAAATGAAAAAATGGTTACTTGAAATCAATCCACAGCAGATAAAACAACAATTATTTGTCTGATACAGTTTGAACTATGGAATAGAAGTTGACAGTCCAGATGGCCGCACTCCTTAAACTACTCTTTCATCTTTAATTATGTCATGGATAATAATAAGGTCTAACTACATATGTGCTTTGAACCTCCTAAGAATTACAATATCCAATATACAAACTCATACCTAACACAATCCTCCTGTCTACTTCTTGGTCTACTCTTCGATTGCAGATTTTGATTGCAATGGGGTCATTCAGAACTAAATCAACCAATAAAACACTTAAAATTGAGATTTTTCAAAATGAGTAAAACTTCCTATTTTTTAAATAATTCTTTTTTCCTGAAATGAGTCCCTTCAGAACATTACAGAACACAATTGTGGGCTTTAGAGACTCAGAGTAAAAGAAAAAAACAAAACTATAGAATTAACAAATAAAAATAATTAAATAATAATAATTTATGATATATCAAATTATCATTGTATTTGAAATAATAAAGGAGGGAATGGCTATTATCATGGGTGGTCTCTGGCTCCCATAAGAGAATTAGTTTTTACTCAAAATTAATAATGCACCAAGCATTATTATCGGTCAAAATTTGTGTATAAGGCGATGTGTAGATGGTCTATTAATTCTTTTATATAGCAATGAGTAGAATATTCCATGTGAAACTATAGAAACCTTAAAGAAAATGGGGAAAAAGGCCGATATATCGGTATCGGCCAAAATTTTGATATCGGTCGGTCTCTAATATATATAGTATTTAACACCAGACAATGAAAAAGAAATTGATGACCTCCATCTAAGTGATATTTTATTATAAAAATGTTATTATTAGTTTTTATGAAATATAAAAAAACGTAAGTTTTAAACAAAAAATGGTTTACAAATCATTCAATGGCTTTTTTGAACAATAACAGATTAGTCTGGATGAGAAGGAAATATTTGATTGTCAATAACATGGCTTCTACACTTTTATCCTGCTAGATTCGCAATAGGCACCACTGTGGGTCAGCATCAGGTGGGTATAACATGATTTTTCTCACCATAGTATCCTCTTTACTATTCTGGGACAGATCCTCCCAGAGGTTTATGTAGTCAATAAAAATTCTTGCAGTTTCCTCCAGGGTAGCTGCATGAACT
The DNA here is from genome assembly GCA_928085145.1 of Nezara viridula. Classification (NCBI taxonomy): domain Eukaryota; kingdom Metazoa; phylum Arthropoda; class Insecta; order Hemiptera; family Pentatomidae; genus Nezara; species Nezara viridula. The sequence goes on from OV725078.1 coordinate 42,872,957, forward strand.
CCTACTCTAATAGCAACTATTGTCTGCTGCTGTCTAACATTCCCTAGTGCCACCTTGTAAGGAATATCTCAGAGATTCTTTTCCAACTTCTTGACAATGAACTCAATTTTTTCTTCAGGTGATATTTAGTCCGTGGCCTGGTGATTAGAGCCTCTGTCAGACAGTGGGGTCTAGTCTGCTATATATCTCACCATGTTATGTGTCATGTCACGATTTATCTCTGGCTCCTAATTCCTACAAAAGTGGGGCCAGAGAGCTTGCTAACCACCAAGAACAGGCACCTTGCCATGCTCTTCTTCAGGATTCAACTTCTGGCATCTGTGCATACCCAACCCCAGACCATGCTCCATTAATTGGTATCGGAAAAGGCAATCAAGTTGTTATACTTTAACATGATAGCCCCCATGACAGCTATATAATCACCTATGTTTGCCAAATCACCAGTCACAGCAGAATGTAAGAGAAGAAAAAATCAAATGAGACACCCTGCATCGCCATAATGTTTACTTCTCGGGAGAGAGTTCTTAATTTGCCACGGCCACTTGTCTTCAGCTCATATTGACCTGCAGGATCTTAACGCCTATAACTGACGGCCTTGTCAGCCAATCTTTAGTCCGAGGCAGCAGGATAAAACTTCAGTTTATACTGTCAAGAGCAGAGCCTTAAGAGTCTTCTATTGTAAGTCAAGCTCAGTGAACAGCTCCGCCAGATTTTATTTTTCCTCGATTCGTTAAGTAAGTATCAAATTGAGAGGAATCGATAGGACACTCGGAAGGGGACTTGATTTTGAGGACGTTACTGGAAATTTGACTTAGCAAAACTGCTCTGGTTGAGAGAAAAAGCTGTATTTTGAAGTAAGGTGCCCCAACTAAACTAACCAATAAGTGTGAAGAATTAATTTTTTAAATTTTAATAATTAGGTTAAGAAAGTAAATAGGTTAAGAAGTTATTATTTTACATTAAGAGGATTTTAATATAATTTAATAATTGATATATAGAACTTAAGACTATAATTTATGTAATCTTTTTCCTATTTCATGATGTTTATTTATTTTATATATATTTTTTTATATTCTTGTTTTTTCTACAATTTTTTTTTTATTATTTGAAATTTTTCAGTTTTTATTTTAAAAATGACATTGCGCCCAATTTGTTTTTTTTTTCTTTTTCTCAATATACTACTTTTCTTTAAATACTTTTACTTCTTCATGACCCACCCCCTTCTCCACTGAGTTGGAGACAAATTTAAGGGTTACTGGTGATAGAGGAAACAAAGCCCTTCTTATTTCTTTATCATTTATAGCATAAGACCAGCCTTATCTCTTTTTTCATTTATTTTACATGTACCAACCCACTAATGATAAATGTCCAATCAGTGATATCAGCTTAATAAAAATAAATGTTGCTAACAAAGATAAATTTTCTCACCTTTGTAATTTTCCTCACAATGACATAACAACTCATTTTATCATTATAGAAAAGGGCTTCTAGTCATGTGGCATAAATCAGGCCACCCAGTACTGTACATTTTGGTGACCTGGGTGAGAAAATATTTACCAAATGTTTCACCCATCAAGTTTAAAATTTGTTAATTTATTACATAATAATAATAATTTTCAATTAAAATATCTATTTAATTAAAGTATCTAAATAATTTTTATAAATTATCACAATTTTTAATATTGGCATTATTAGTATGCCTGGTAAGCATGTCATTAAAGAGCTTAAAGAGGCATTGGGGCAGGTCTTTTGTTTTCCAGTAGACACATAATTCCATTTCAGTTATTTCCAGCACCAATTAAGCTCTTTAAATATAACTTTGCTTTATTCCATTCACATTTCTGAGCTTTGTTTTGATATATTTAAAATACAACTCAACATTTAAATATTTTTAAGATGAGATGGTAAGATACCACTTACCAATATACCTCTATCCGTTCAGCACATTTTATCTATACATATTTTTTAACTTAGCTAAAATTCATGAAGGGGCAGCTACAGTTAGTGAGCTAGTGAACAATGAAGGGTTTTCAAGAAAACAAGAAATAAGGCGAGGCTTATTCTTTAGATTACCATGCCACTAGTAGTTGGTTGGAAACTGCTTTTTTAAGTACTGCTTCACTGTTTTCTACATGGAGTAATGCCACTTATTAATGCAATTGTTGTAGCCATTGGGCCCCTACCTCTTCAACAAACACAATGGACCAAATGACCTAAACTTATGACATAAAATAATATAACAAATTACTACTTAAATAATCTTTTAATAGTCTATTCAATTATATAAAACCTTTGTTGTCAGTAACAGGTAGGGTGGATATATAAATTGACGTTGAGGCAAGAGGTTCAAAAAAACAGTCCAACCTTTTCAACAACTGGCAAAATTTGGCCCATTGTGTTGGTGACTAGAAGCCCTTTTCTGTAATGATAAAATGAATTATGTCATTGTGAGGAATGAAGTTGTTCATATTCGTGAGGAAAATTATAAATGTGAGATAATTTATCTTTGTTAGCAACATTTATTTTTATTAAGCTAATATTATTGAATGGACATTTATCATCAGTGGGTTAGTACATGTAAAATAAATGAAAAAAGGGATGAGGCTGGTCTTATGATATAAATGATAAATAAATAAGAAAGGCTTTGTTAATATACAACTAATAGGTATTCGGGAATGACAAGAGTACTTTGAAAAATTATTAAAGGAAGATAGGAAGAAGTTCACAAAGAAAATTGAACACCAACACAAAGATGCAACCTGGTAAATATCCACCAAAGGTGTCAAAGAAGCCTTAACAGGTGAGAGGAATGGAAAAGCTCTAGAGCCCGGTGAAATGCCTCTGGAACTCTTGAAATATGGTGGTGAACAATTTTTTTTATCAAACAGTAAATAGTACAATCTGCAACATTGAAGGGCACCAAGTGACAAGGTTAAATGTGTTCATTCATACCATATATTCATATAATAGGGAAATAAAAAATAAATAAATAAATAAAAATAAGTGAGTAAGCTAAGAAAAAGTAAATATAAAAATAGAATAACATACATAAAATAATACATAAGAAAAGAAAAAAAAAACTTCTTAATACATTTATTCTTATGTACAATATTTACATTCGCCCAGGGAACTTCGAGCCAAGCTTTGTACTCCAAAAATAGGACACTAGAGATCCCAGCATCTCTCATCCAGCCATGTCACTGGTAAGCCAGTGGAGACTGAAGGAGGGAACTAGAGACACAGATGCTGAGGCTTAAGTGGAGAAGCTGGCCATTGCCAGGACTCCCGAAGCATATTTACAAGAGATCTCGGGGCCACTGCCATTTTAACTTTTGAGGAGGATTGTAGGGATGGTGGGAGCTGGATTGAGGGATTGAGCTAGAGGATTTGGATGACTTCAAGGACAAATAGGATGTTAAGGTCATGATGTAAGGTCTTGTTTGTGACATAATATGAGACATTGACTATTGTTCTAAGTACTTTCGACTGGAAGGATTTGATGCGTTTGATATTCGAATGTTTAGAAGTTCCCCACAGTTCAAGTCCGTAGGTCCATATAGGTTTCAGTATGGTCTTGTAGATTCAAAGTTTATTTTCAATCGAAAGATGAGATGTCCTGCTTAGCAGTCTTTATAACTGGCCATATCGTCAGTCAGGCCATATATGGTTAAGTTCTTAAGTTAGTCTTTTGTCTAGAAGGAAGCCGGACTGTATCTGAGTAGAGAAGTGGTACTGAATTAAAAAGGATTGACGGATAGGATCTGCATCACAGGGTGAAAGTGATATGTTTCCATTTTGATTCATTGATTTTGATGCACCAGTTGTTGCACCACTGCTCAATCAAGGAGAGGTGAGATTGTAGGTTTAGAGATACTATTTGAGGACCTGAGCTGAAAGATTGGCAATAATTCTCACAGGATTAATAAACAAGATCCTAAATGAAAATGAAGTGCCAAATTGGAATGAAATAAGGTTATCTATACTCCATATGTTAGAAGGTAACAAAAAATAATATACAAATTATAAAAATAGAAACAGAAAATAAACTTTACTTTGGGACGAAGTTTTCTTAGAATAACAATAATTAATAGTTACAAAAGAAATAATACATATCTGGCCAAAAACTAACTTAATAAAGATTCAAACAATATATACAATAACTTAAATAATATGAGAAGGCGTTGATCGGGGGGTGCGGTCAAATAAATTCTAAATTATACAAATAGTATTATTTAATTTTTGGAAAAGGCAAAAAGGCAAAAAAAAAAATTAAATAATACTATTTGTATAATTTAGTATTTATTTGACCGCACCCCCCGATCAACTCCTTTTCATATCATATCACGGTCAACCATCTCTACATCAACTTAAATAATAGTATGTAAACAACTAAAAAATAAAATACATTTTTCTCAACTACACTTATAGTTGTACTGGGGGAAAATAAAAAATATATACATATATAGAAAGAAACAGCAAAACCTCCAGAAAAGGAAAAATATCAAAAGGAACTAAAGAAAAAGTATTGACTTTTTATGTTAAAACATACAAAATATATACATGGCTTAAAGCTATATTAATGAAAGAAGATGAGCAACGGGATCACAATATTGCATTATCGTGGCAAAAGAGAAATAAAATAAGAATAAGTAGATAAATATAATTGGCAATAGGCATTAAATTAATTTTATGAGAAAACCATTGCAGCAACAAAAAGAAAAAAAATTAAAAGAACTAATTAAAAAAAAAAATAAATTATTTAAATATGTTACTTAAAAACTTAGAATGAAAACTCGTATTGTAATTTATAAACAAAAACAGAGATTAAGATGGGAAAAGATAAACATATCTACAAATTAAGGAATGTAAAAAATGAAATACATTTAAAACATATAAAATCTTGTAAATAGAAAACAAAATGGATAAAAACAACAAATAATTTCTTAATTTTTTTTCATCACAGTGCTATGTAAAAAGTGATACTGATTTTTTTCTGATTCATAAATAATAATAAAAAAAATATATATATTAAAAAAAAATAGTAATGGTGTATGAAAAGAAAAAAAAGAAAATAATTCTAGAGGTATATGTGTCACCTCTTGTATAAAACTCCTGGATAAAATATTAAAAAATAGATTAGAAAGGGACTAACTATGATAGTATAGAAGATCAAAGTGGCTTTATCACTGGAAGATAGACCACATTTTTACAATAAGAGAAATCTTTGAAGAACATTCTAAAATCTATAGATCTAAAATATGTAAGATTTAAAGTGTCTGTTTATTGACCTGAAAAAGGAATATGAGAGTGTTCCAAGGAAGAGATTGTGGAAAACTCCCATTAGAGTCCACAATAAATATCATAAAAGAAATCTACCACAACAATGTCTGTTATGTTCAATTATGGTCAAATCTCTCTGAAACATTCCTGACTTTGAAAGGACTTTTGCAGGGATACTGCCTTTTACCAACCCTTTTCAAAATTTATGAAGATGTCACTCTCAGATAGTAGAGAAGAAAATGTGGAAAAATGGGAATAAGAATTGCGGAAGATGTATCTATCACAAATCTAATGTTTGCTAATGATCAAGTAATCCCAGCTTAGGAGAGAGATGATATCATGACATGTTCAGAAAGGTTAGAGAATTGTATGAAAAGTGGGTTTGAATATTAATTTTTGAAAAACAGAGCACCTTGGCACTTCAACAGATAACACAGCAATTGAAAAATATATTAAAACGGAAGAGAACTTCAAATACCTGGGGTTTATCTTCAATAGTCAAGATACCTTCAACAGTGATACCGAATAGAGAATTAGAGAAGGAAGAAAAGTCACTGCAATGCTCAATGGCATCCTTTAGGGGCTTGAATGTACAGCTAAAGAATTATTCCACATTCATTGAATATTTTACACTGAATCAAAATAAAATAATTTGAGTGGTTGTGCAGTGAAAACAAGCAGATAACATTTTTAAAACAAAAATTTATATAGCATACATAACATTTTAAAAAATTAGCAAAGGTGATCATGTCAGAGCTGAAAAGAAAATCAAATATTTTTGTATAAAATTGAATATTTTTCCTTACACTTCAATTAAGAATTCTACCACATCCATTGCATGTTTTACACTGAACCAAAATAAAATAACTTGAGATGTTGTGCAGTGAAAATGGGTGGGGAAAAAAGGATGACACTGGGGAACAAAGCCCCATGGTTGTGTGACTGTGGTGAGTTAGGTGTGGTAGGGGAAGCTGAGCCTAGCAGAGTCAGCTTCCAAAACCAAACTACGGTCGACCCAAAGTTGACCTGAGCTGACCTTATTACGCCGCTCAACTGCGCTCAGATCAGCTCAGCTTCTGGTGTCCGGCCTCTCATTGAAAACCTTTGGTTCGGTTTTGGAAGCTGACTCCGGTACGCTCAGCTCAGCTCCGCTGCACTTTTGGTGGCCGGTCGGCCTTACTAAATATTTCATATACTAGTAGGCCTGTGCGAAAAATTTGCACAGCATATTATTATCAAAAGGCAAATTAATAAGAAAATAAAATAATGCAACATATCAAAAGATAAAGAAATTAAATGTTCCTTTATCGATAAATATAATCGACAAAGAAAACAAAATATAATTTAAATCTTCATTTTTATTTGGAACCAATATGTATACAAATTTCAGTAAGCTGTATTTTTGCTAAATATTGTCAGATTTCAATGATTGTTTTTTTCATTTTGTAGGGAATTTAGTAATCTTCTATATAATCATGGGCATAACCAAGGGAAAAGTGTGCAATTTTTTAGTTATTTCGCAAATAAAGTTTGTTTTCTTTCATAACTTGTTTGCCTGAATTTTTGGGGTGATTGGACTATTTTGCCAGCCTGAAGGAGAAGGAGCCTTCGAAATTGTTGGCTCAATCTTGAGATATGGTGAAAAATTAACGATAATATGGCTTGCCGATCAAAAACACCATCGATAAATAATATAAACTCCTCCTCTCTCGATCATAGAGACCTCAAGTCGACGAAATGAGACATGTATTTAATGACAGTACTACAATTAATGTAAGGTTGTGTGGATGCGAATCCTGTGCCTTGCGTTATCTCGAAAATAGTAGGTTTTTGGGCTTAAGAACGCAGGATCCGATAGTTCCGGGGGAACTATCCGGGTCTTGCTGTACGCATCAAAATCTTCAAGATCCAATTTATCCCGTATCGATCTATAGACCTACAACCGTTACAGTATTGAAGAATAGCAAAATGTTTGTATCGACTTTAATTATTTTAGAAAGAAAAACAAAAGTGGAGAATACGATTCGCTAACCCCCCGTGAAATTCTGAATCCAACGGTAGCCCATTCATGGTATTTGAGCATGACAGGAGCTTATATTTGGTACAAAACTGATTTCGAGCCTTACTGTAATAATATATGTGGGGATAGGTAAGTGAAAGTAAAAAAACAGAAGCAGCATTTACCATATTTAGCGCTACTAACTGAAGGTAAATGTCAATAAAGATAATGGAAAGTTCTAGGCAGATTTCAAATTGAAAGTGGTCGATATTTCAACAAATGTGAAATGAACCTTGTATTTTTCAAAAAGTGTTTTTCAAGTAAATTGTAGGCTCTGTTTTAAAGGGATTTTCCCCCAGCAAAAATTGTAAGTGTAGTTTCGCTGATATATTGCTTGCATATTTATTTAATAAAATAAATTATCTAATTTATTGCACACTTGTTATTAAGTTTCGAAAGATTAATTCATGATCAATTTTTTTTTTTGGGACCACTACTGCAATATAAAGGGTTATTGTATAATGAAGAAGTTGATAAGCCAACCAGTGTGCGTTCAGGAACATTTATAGGATATTATTTCCATTTTTTTTTTCCATTAGATTATGCTATTTACAATATAAATACAATATTTTAAGATATTTGGAGATTTTTTTTTATTGTGTATTATTACTACAGTGACATGATAGATATATGCTCATTTAAAATGATTTTTCCTTATACACTTCTTCATTATCTGTGAACTCTGGCTAAATGGCAATCACTTATGAAGGTTAAATAAAGATTAAGATAATTTATTAATCTGATCATAAAAATAAAAAAGGTAGAAAAAGAAGAAGAAAAAATGTATATTCAAAAACAATTAACAATTGCAAATGAAGGGCAGATATTGTATTGTTTTATTTATTACAAATACATACTTGTTATTCTTAAGATAACTTGTCCCAGCATAAAGTTTATTATATATATATAAATGATAATATATATAATAGAATAAAATAAGAGATAATTTTCACAAACTTTTTCATTTTCATTTCTAAAGTCAAAGGTTAAACCAACACTGCCAGTTCTCATTGTCAACATAATGCACTACTACTTCGCCCTCACCTTCACTTATCATTCTGTCTATATAAACCTCAGAAAATTTCCAATGATATATAATTGGTTTATATTTTTCTACCAATAAAAACCTAGTCACACAATGCACCTCACAAGATGCAGAATTTTCTAATGCAACTCACATTTAAAGAATTCACTCTGAGAAAAGTAGATACAGCAATGTATCTGCATGTATCATCACAGTACTGGATGAGTACTGGGTATGAGGACACTTTGGAATAACAAAAGGGCACATCTAGCCCCTGCCCGCCTTCATTCTAAGCCAAAATGTATGTTATTTTCTTAAAATCCTCAAAATTAACATGAAAATCTGTACAGTGTCAAGCAGTCAGTTATTTGATAATACTTTAAATACATTTAACAGATTAATTTTACTAGATTTGTAACAAGCATAACAGACTAAAATGTAAGAGTAATTATTACTGTTTAAAATAAAAATATTTCATTAATTTATTTTTGGATAAAATATATAAAAAAATCTTACAAGTTTATCATCGATTACTGTTTGGTCATCTGTTCTCTGTTGTCCTAGTAGCCTGTCGGTCTCCAAGTCAGTATCAGCTTCATCTGAAAAATAAAAAGCTAACTATAATCAAAAGAAAAGTGGAATCAATAAATAAGAGGCACTGAAGAGAGGAAAACATTAAAAATTACTAAAGAAAATAGAATAGAAGAATCAATTTTATTCTGTGACAAAGTCCCTTAAGAATAACAATATTGATTATAGAAATTAAGATTAAATCTGGCAAAAAGATCTATTACAATAAAAGCATAGAAGTATTTACATAGCTATAATGATATATTAAAGAAAATAGATAGAGATAAGGTCACAATACTGCAAAATAGCTGTTAAAACAATAAAGTAAAAATAACTAAATGAAGTTGGAAAAGAACAATAAATTACTTTTATAGGCAAACCATTGTAGTAATGAATCTTGTTGTAGTAGATGGCCTTTAGTATTTACTCCTTTATGTGACATTAAGTGAGGTAATGTATAGGAATGTAGTGTTGCACTATGAATTGTACTCAATTATGCAGTGGACAAGTTGTTTATTGAAAAGTATCAAATCGATAAACAATCGACAAAAAAGGTACAGAACAGAGAAAGGAAGAAACCAGGAAAAGGGCAGAT